>JAWWEU010000138.1:11716634-11814635 GCA_035583155.1 Acropternis orthonyx
TGTCTTTTCCCCCCCCCCCCCCCAGTTAAAGCTTATTTAAGAAAAAGAAAACAGAGTTTAAGAATAATCATTGCGCTTCCCCCTCCTTCCAAATATTGCTTTCCACTTTTAAATCACTGTGTGCCATCTGGATGAGCACCTTATCACTATCCAACAGGGGAAATTCAGTGTTTGTATTTATATTTGCATTTATATGGCATTTTCATACACTCTATCTCAAACCACTGACAGAGCAATGAATCACAGACCTGGGGAGTGGTGACTACACGCATCACAGCAGCAGCATCTCACAAGCAGTACAGCTGGAAACGCTTTGGGTGCTAATTAATCTTGGCTGCTACTAATTCAGAGAGAGGAGAACCTGGCCTGACAGATTTGGCTCTGCCTTACAGTTTGGAGGATTGCTCAGAGAGACAGCATTTAAAAAAATTGCTTTGGGAATGCCTGACATAGCCTTTCATTGAGAGGATGGGACCAGAGCAGTGTTCTCAAAAGACAGCCTGTGTTGTAGATGCTTGAATAAAATACCATAGTATACCATGGGGTTCAAGTAATTTTTTCTCTTATCTGAAAACATAAACAGATCACATCTGAGATATTTGGGAACTTAGAAGATCAGTTCATTTAGTAGGAGGGCATTCAGAAAGATCACTGAGTGTATTCAGGAGGGGGGGGGGGGGGAAACAATAACAAATAAAAACACCTAAGAAAAACCCCACACACCAGAACTACTCAGCTTTCAGAGGATGACAATAAGAATGTAAAATTCAGTCTGCTCAAAGTCTGGCTCAGGCTATTTGCAAAACCTGGATATGGCTTGAAAAAACAAAGGGATCCGACCAAAGCATGTGATTCTCATTCCTCTTTTGAGATTCTGAGCGTGTGACAGTGCAGATATGAGACGACTGCTAGGAGCAGTAAGGCCTATTCTGCTATAGGGCCCAACACAGTGATCCTGCAGCTAATAATGCAGCCACTTAAGATGTGCACATCACTCTGCCTCCCACAGAAACTGAGGCACTTCCAGGGTCACTAAACCTGCCCTTGTGCCACTAGCAGGGAGGAATTGCTGTACTCATGAGGAAGCCAAGATTCCTGCAGGACAGCTCCTTTGATGGAAAGGAACAGGAGTGTCTCCAACAGCCTCCTTCTGTGCCTCATGCAAGCGGTTGCCACATCAGAGCCTCAAATAATTCATGTTTCTCATTTCTCATCAGCCCTGCTCCTTCTGTCCCTCTCACACCAGCAAACTCCGTTGTACTGCTGAGACTGCAGACTGCTCTGATTAATTGCTCTCATTACAAGCTCATTTTTTAAATTTCCCTTCATTTTAATGCAGAGCTTTTCTCTGGAACCTGAATTGTAATAAGCAAAAAGCAGTAATAAGTATGAAAACAGGTCCCAGTGGCTGGCATGAAGTGATGGCTTCACTAAAGGGAGAAAAATGAGAAGGCAGCCCCTCAGAAGAGAGGAGCTAATGATGAGCAGTCACAAGCCAAGTGACCTGCAGACATCCATAACTGGGGGGTAGCACTCATGAGAGGAACAGCAAGAAGCAGCATTGCAGAAGGACCGTGGGAAGTGCCCTAGAAACCTGGATAAAGCCTGCCCTGCTTCGGGTGCTGCTGGAGAGGTCAGAGTAATGATGGGGGAGGAGGCTACACACAAATGACAGGAGAGGTAAGTTTCTCTATAGAAATGGCACATTTCCAGCAGGATTTTCTTTGAGATAAGGGAAAAGTAGATAAAACTCCAAGCAGTTCTCAGAGGTGAATCAGAGGACTTGCTGTGAACTTACCAGAAGCATGGAAAAATAGCAAATACCACTCTCTCTTCACTTTAACACCAACAAATATTCCCTTTCAAACAGAAGGTGAATGTGAACTTGAGAAATTAAGTGGACAGAAACATGTTTTTTTCTAAATGGATGAAATGTTGAAGCTACTGAATACAGCAGACCCAGGCTGTTATTCAAATGCACTGCCAGTAACAGGGTGCATGATGATTATTCTTTATAGACTCTTTTTCAGAAGTTCAATACTCAAAAAAGGAATATTCTTCTACATGGGGCTTGAATGCATAGGCTTATATCTCTATCACAACAATTCAGCTGTACTGAGGTTTAAATGATAATTTAACTTATCTTACCTTGCCCTGACATATTCCTTGTTGCTAGGAGTGTTCAAAGTTTTAGTGTCACAAATCTAAGGTTTGTAGCAACCACACTTGATTATGGAGAAGAAGGAATAAATTCCATCTATTTGATTGAATAACATACTGTTTGTTACTGAATACTACTTGCTATTTTGATAATACCAACAGGATTAGAAACAGTAGAAACAAGGTACTGCTGTAGATCTCCAAATACAGGGAGGCAGATCAGGAAGAAGTTTCCATTTTCTCCAAACAACATTCCCATTTCATCACTGGCAGACACAATTCAAAGTAGCCATTGTGAACTACAGGAATAACATAGCTTCTCCAGTTATGAAAACTGAGTTAGAAAAAGTCCAAAAGATGCAAAAACACAAGTCATGTGTCCAATTCCCTTACATTTTGTGTTCTTCCTGTTGTAACAAAAAAGAAATAATAATTTGCAACACAAGCCACATGTATAGCTATGCTAATTTAAAATACAGGAGCACCTAATACAACTTCATTTTGCAGTTAAATACTTACTGAACTCTAACTTCAAGACCAAAATTTTTTGCAACACATAAAGGATACAGTATTCCCGTATTCAGTGAAATGGATAATTAGCTGAATGCTCAGTAAATGGCAGGCTTGCCCCTGACCTTCCTTGCCCGTGGGTGCCTACTTAGCCATCATTTGTGGATGCTCGACTAATAACCAGTTCGTCTCTATGTTCAGTCCTTGATAGCTCAGATTGCCTGACATTGCTCAGTTGCTCTGCACTGATGTAAGCTATTGAAAAACAAACTAATCTACCAACTCTGGTTCTTTGGGATCATGCTCTGCATTTCCCAGTCCTTAATTTTTGCCAATTAAAATTAATTCTTTAAGATGCACAGCCCAGAAATCCCATGTTCCCTGACATCTCAAGCTGTGGTTCGGTTCAGAAACAGAGGCAATTCCTCCAGAAAGCCCAGTCTGACAAAATCAAATACATCTTGTCAAAGTCCAGCTAATCACAACCTGCACTTAATCACATCAGCTTTTTCAGATAACTCCAGACAGTATTACATTTGGGGATTCTTGAAAAGCTCAATACAACCCAGTATTCAAATACGCAGATCACAGCTTGTTCATCAACTTGATGCTGCTTTCTACAAATATGTCATTATTCATTAAAAATAGTGTCATAATTTGAAATACAAAGTTTCAGAGAACTTGCTTACATTCTGCAAGTTGCCTGGATAGAGAACAATGTCTTAAGGAGAAACATCTGTTTTTCTGATGCCAGTTTTTGCTCGTCATTGAAAAATAACATTCCTCCATTGCTTAACTGTTAGCCATCCATGCACCGCGACCCTTGTGTTATATGATAGCTGCAGTGCAAAGTATTAATTCATCTCCCTGCTTTTCAGAGTTATTAATGAGTGGAAGATATTTTCCATTAAAAATTTAAACCAGGTAGAATGTCATGACTGTGAGATTAAAGTAGGGCTGCTCAGAAAATAACTAGAGTATACGAGAGGAATCTCCTCACAGGGCTGCCGGTGTCCTGTGCAGAGGTGTAAGAAATATCATGCCACACCATTACTTTATTTACAAAGCATACGGCCACCTTTGAAAGAAAGGAAACGGAGACTCTCTGCAGCCCCTCAACGGGAGTCTCTCAAAGCAACCAGGGGTTTTTTGCAGCTCCAAGAGCTGAGTAAATGCAAACCCCACCGAGTCTAGCAGACACCCAGAGTGGCAAAGGTAGCCTGTGCTGTTCAGGACTAGCAGCTGTTTCTGGCCCCAGCAGCCCCTGTTTTCCAGCTAGTGGGAGCACTGTAAATCCCCACGCATTAATGAAAGGAGAGTGGGGCTTGCTGGTTTTAGTGATTAGTAGCTCTTGAACTCCTGCTTCCCAGTAGTCCTGCTAAGCAAACAGCAAAATACATGATAGGCAAACCCCCAGACGCTCTCATTAAAAACCTCCTATGATTTTAACGGTATTTAATGGCGAAAATAGTTTTAAAATACCCAGCTATTTTCAGTTTATTCTAACCTTCAAAGCTTGCATGCCTTCAAAGGGAATTTCCACTTCTCTTGAGGATTACTATTTAAATCAAATATTATTAAATAATATTACATCATTTCATTTGCAAAGAAAATAATTGAAGTCACACTAGGTATAAGAGGATGACTAATCTGACCTTTTAATTAAATGATTAACACTAGTCAGCAACAACACAGTGGAATGACAAAAGGAAAGTGACCTTTTTATGTCTTCACTAAGAATGGAAACAGGGCACCACCAGCATTTAAATCTTTTCAAATTCTAAGTTATAGAACCACTCACCTCAGAAATCATTCATAATTACAACCTTCCAAGTTCAGTATATGTATGGAATATACACTGCTCAGTGCATGGTAAAATAGCCATTCTCAAAAGTGACCAAGAGAAAAAAGGTCAGCCTGTCATATTTTACTAGTATTGGTCTTAAAGTCTATGAAATGTATTCCTGTGAAACAGATGGACTCTGCATCAGTGACTCTGTCAAAGCCATTATGAAAGTAAGTTACTAAAGTGTTTAGATATAAACTGGACTACTCAGCCAAGCAATGAATACTTAACACTAAAAGTGAAAGACATTGTAGGGCTTTCTTGCCTAGCTGTAACTCCACTCTTATAAAAATAAAAGCAGAAATAAAGGGGAGCAGGGATGTCAGCACATAAAGAAATTGAAAGTTACTTAAGAAAGAGAAAATAATATTTTTTTTCAAAGACTTCTCTAACTTTCTATATTTTGAAGTATAGCTTTCAAATTGAATTAATCCCAGTCTGAACAATAGGTTAAGGTTTTCATGTTATCTTAACACTAGGAGTTTACAGGTTCTGAGTGTTTACACCCTGAATGAAGGAAAGATAAAAGAAAATTGAAACGTAGAGATTTTTTTTCTGGCTTTGTGGGTTATTCCTTAAATAAATATATAGGCTTCAAGCACACAATGACACTCAGGTATCCGCAATAGCTATATAGCAAGTAGCTCTGAAATGTACACTGCCAAATATATAATCTGCTTCTACAATTTGCTTGTAAACCAAGTAGGAGGCAAGAGTGTATCACATTATGATTATTCAGATCCTCTGATCCAGTCATATTCTTTCCAAGCAGCACATCTAATCTAACATCTGGAGTTTGTTTTACACTGTTTTCTGACTGAATAGGGCTAAGTCTATAAGTTCTGGCAGTATTTTTAGACACCAGCACAGTTCTAAAAGAAGCCTAAACCATACCTCTATTTTCTTTGATAACACCTGGCCCTTTAGCTAAGATCAAGGGCAGTATCATTTCAATACCTGAGACACCTTCTCCCAGGAGACTCTGCTTTGCACTAAAAGAGAAGGGGACTCAATGATATTAAAACTTTTCCATCACCTCTTATTAATAGCCAAGTCATTAAAGTTCGTGGCCTTGTTATGGATCAGCGGCAGCTTCTTTAACCCATTTTACTGTCCTAGCTTTTAGCTGTACATGGTTTGAATTCCTACGTTTATTTTGATCATCTGTTTTTCCATTCTTTATCACATAACAGCGATAGATGTACCTTCCCAAGGATGAATACCAGTAACACAACTACAGTAAGCTATGTCCCTGTCTATATTTTTATATTTCATAGACTACATTTCATGGTTTACTTGCTTATCTGTTTTTCTGTCAACACAGAAATAACTTCTGCCTCATTAGAATAATTTCAAATATAGGAAAACATATACAGAAAAAAATTATTTCATTTTTATTTCATTTAAACCATATTCTTTGAAGTCTGCAGCACATACTTAGTTGTATGTCTCTGCAAAATCCATCCAAACACAAGAGTGAAATGAGCTGTACAGATGTTCCACATAAAAAGAAATCAGAAAAAGCTCACTTAGCAAGCTCTGCTACATCTGACTGAGTCTGATTTCCACTGCACAAATATACAGCCACCTGACATTGATAAAACATTTTCAACTAGCACAATGTCCAATTAATTGGTATTCTGTATTTTTGTAGTTATTTCCTCCTAGGAAAAAATGAGGCCAAAAAAATAAACTGTATAGCTAAAAATGCAAAAAGCCTGAAGGATTCTCCTAAGTCAGACACTGCAGCCTCAGACACATAATACATCTCTGTCCAAGTGAGCTCACACAGAGCCATTTTGTTCCTCAACTGTTTAACTGTTAGAACAGTTAAAAACAAACAAACAAAAACAACTACAACAAAAAAACCCAACCCTATAGTTCTTTGCTATCTTAAGACTAATTTCCAATATGTTAGTTTGAGAATTTGACCAGGATGAGAGTTTCTTGACAGTGCCAGCAAGTTATTGGCTTTTGTGGATTTTTTTTTTGACCTCTGCAACAATACATCATGAAAAAGGAAAAAAAAAAACCAAAACTTACCTCTTTATTTCTAACTTATCAGGTTTTTGTTATCTAACCCTGAAGTGAAAGAAATAATATGCACTTTCCCACATTTGTTTCTCATCTCTGCAAATCCTAGTGGCTCCACAGTCTCAAATGTGAGATAATCTGTAGATCAATGAGGGCGGATGTAAAACTCTTGCTAAGCCATGTTTTCCCAGCTGGGGGTAAATTCACTTGCCTGTATGTAAAATTTCCTAATTATAAATGTCAAGTCTCTGTTAAAAGCTTCCAGAAATTGATGCTGAGCTCTACTAAAAGTTAACCATTCCATAGCTGTGTCTTTTCTGACTCATCAGGAAAAACTTTCCCATATCATTTATAATTAGGGCTGTACCAGCAGAAGAATTTCAGAATTTTACTAGATGGGGGTTTCTGCCTGTCAGCCAGAACAACAGCCCTTGGAGGATCAGAGCTCTTATACTCACTCAGACTTTGGGCATTCATGGAGGGCAGTTGCTCAAGCCCCAGAGACCCTGCTGTAGTCCGAGTCCACTTCAAACAAAAAAATTAGGAAAACCCTTAATTACCAGCCCACTAATATAACCTGCACTATTACTCAGCTCAAAGAGGAGCAGGGGAGTCCAAACTACATAATCCCTAGGTTACAGAAGTGAGAACAAAAATTTGGGGTTCTTTCAGTGCTTATCTCTATGTCCCTACTATTGAAATTCTGAGTTCAGTGTGAGACTGGTAAAGGTAATATAACATATTCAAAATTAATAACCTGCCCTCCAATTATTATAGACTTCTCATCACTCTAACACAGTTATGCTCTCAGTGGTTCTTTGCAATATTACTGTATATTCTGACTCTCACTATAATTGGAAGACATTTTAGAATAAGGGCACAGTTACAAGTAATAACAATTTTCCTGTGTTAAAACTCTTTTCTTGTGCAGAATGATTTGGTAAAATTGCAGAATGTTGACATTGGTGGAGGTGGGAAATGACTTTAAAGATTTGCACAGAGAAGAGTCCTGACTTTGCATCCCAATTGATCCCACTTATGTATGTACAAACCATTAACAAGTTCATTGAGGCAGAGGTGATAAAGCCTTGTGTGAACATGAGGTAATGCCAGAATCATGGCCATTGGCATTCAGTTTACCCTGTTTACTTTTGTCCTGACAAAACCTGATGCCTAGAATCAGAAATTGAAAATTCTTTTGAATAAGTGAGACATATTCAAGACATAATAGTCATATTCTGCTTCATCAAAGAAAACAGCAAATTTGGATTTGTGTTCTCAGTTAAGCTGCAACTAAATAGGATAAAGAAAAATTGAAATTATAAACATCTATGAAGGTGTTCAGTCAGGTATTTTCTGAACTGTGAGTCAGAAAGTGGAACCTGTTAATAAAAGCTGTATTGTGAGTTGACCTTGAACCTGCCATCAACATTTGGCCTAAATGTATCAAAACACTCTGAAATTTAGACAGGTTCAGCTCTGTCCAGTAGACACTCAGGGCAAAAGAAAACTCAGAAATCAAAGAGATCCAGGCCCTGCCCCATGCTGCTGGCAGCCTCACTTCTAGCACCCAAGAAATACATTATTTGTACCTGTTTACCCAAAGAGAAATCTTGACACATATCCAAACAAATAATGGCACAAGTCACCTGCACCTTCTTTTGTGCATCTGAGCTTTCTCATATATTTTACCAGTAATTGTTCTCACTGCTTAGGCTGAGAGCTGTGAAATAACCTGTGATTCACTCCCACTTGCAGAGTTCCAGTTATTGCTATGATTAGGTGGTGAATAAGTATAGGGCTTCAGGCCTATGAGCAATCAAACAACTGTAACTGCATTCTTACAATGGCTGGAAAGCTTGAACTTGTGCTCATACTTTCTATCTTCATAAGAAATAAAAATTATGGAGGAGAGGGAAAAAAAGTTAAATCAGTGTGAGTTTTTGTAGCACTTTAAGTGAAATAACTGGCTAAAATGTGATGTCTTTTCCACCTTGTGAAATGGCTTTCAAATAAGGAGCAAACGTGAAAGTGGATGCCATGAATAAGTGAAGTGCTTGCCAGGAAAACAGCAGTTTCCTTACAGGAAGAAAAAATTCACACGTCTTGAAAAGGCAAATACATTTGGAGCGTAAACAGGGGTCTGAGGGATTGTTCAAAGGCTCACCATTTGATTCCCGTGCTCACACATAGCAAATGTCCTTTCTCTTTTTTTCATTCTACTTAGACATAATGGCTACTTAGTGGGTTTCAAAGATAAACAACAGAATAATTGAAAAAGCAACTAAAATGTGCTTTGTGGTCAGTGAGGTTTCCATTCAAGAAAAGGCTACTAAAACCCGATGAACCTGCCCTTAAAAGAATAAAAGTTAGATGGGCTCCAGTGACAGTAACTAAGATTAAGGGAGACCCTTCTCACATCATTCTAAAACCAGGTTATAGTTACAGCAAAAAAATAAAAAAGCATAAGGAAGTAATTCTTCACGGAGTATCGAATGAGCCCGTTTCCCTCACAGAGCAGGGCACAGTCACTCACGGGACAGGCAGGAGGTGGTGGCTGACGGTCCCCACAGCAGCACCGGCAAACTCAGGAGGAGCAAACAGTCAGGTACGGGCTGTCAGTGATCACCACAGGAGCTGGAAGAGGAAATCTCCCCAAGAATGCTGTCTAATAACCTCTGAAGCACCAGTATCAGCTGTCTCTGTATGAAGAAAGCTGGATATCGATGGTGATACCGTTTGTGTCATTTCTTGTGATTAGATTACTGCATGCCTGAGGTTTTCTCCTTTAAGACCTTCCCCGAGTCCCAAACCCCAAATAAATGAAAACAGAAAACGCTTTGTGCCAGGAACTAGAGCGCTGATGAGTTCAGGAAACAATGCATTAGCTTGAAAGGAATAAAATATTTCTGAGCAGGACAGAACTATGGTGTCATCCTTTTCTTTGCTGGGGGTGGAATGCCAGCAAGGGCTTCCCTGCTGCCCACACGAGGCGGGGGGAGTCCGCAGCCTCAGCCCCGTCTGGCGGGGCAGTGGGCAGGAACCGCGGCAGATGGTCAGCCTTCTTGGGCACTTGGAGTTCAAAACCTTCATTACCTCCTGCAGAATTAAATCAGCGTGTCGGAGAGAGTTGTTCCGTGCTGGAAACAATATGTTGTGCTGACCAGTGGCTGAAAGAGCTCCCGGGGCCAGCCGGCTGAAGGAGAGTTAATAGATTTGAGCAGTGGCCCCCTGAGGGGTGTCTGCTGGCACGAGGCCGTGGGTAACAGGCATCGCAACTGCGAGTCACTGTCACGGCGAGCCTGATGGAATCAGCTGCTCAGAGAACACATGTATGGCACTGGGTTAGGTAAACTGCGAGAGGGAGCGAATGAGCGCAATAAAACCAAAGCCTGAACCACCGACAGTTAAGGATGCATCGATTCCACCCGACTATATTTCGACACTGTCTCTAAGAAGAAATCTAAGATTAGCCAAAAATTTAGTAACCTCTGGCTGTTTTTGGATCAATTGAACTCAATAAAAACACACTTAACATCAGTATCATTAGGCTGAAAAAAAAAAAAAAGACTAGTAAAACAATAATTCTTTCCTCTCCTTCATCTCAAACAAAAATTCTCCCATGTTCTTTCAGATACCTGTTAAAATTAGCCATGACCTACTGAGGTGAGTCATTGTGACAAACAAGAGAAAATGCCACATTATCAAAAAGTAGTTCTGAAACTCGGGAGAAATTTGCAATGTGGAAAACTAATTCTCATTTCTCGCTGACTGAAGTTTTCACAGATTTTAATTAGATATCTATCGTTCTCACAATCGCTACTGTAATTACAGGGAGTTATGAACTGCTGGAAGTGGTTCTTTGTTATTCAAAGTTAAAAGCAAAAGAAAAAAAAAAAAAAGATAGAGACAGATTTTTAGAAACCTCAAGTTCTTATTTCACTATTGCAAGCATAAATTCTACACAGTGGCCTCTTCCCCTGAAACAGACATCCTCACAATTTACCTGCAGGTATACATTGCAGTTACTTTCCATCACTAAAATACTGATAGTTATGTGAAATGTGTTATCCAGAGTATATAGAAAACAGTAGAAGATAGCTCTGACCACAATCATATTTGTTAAACACCACTAAATTCAAAGGAGGAGTAAAGGTGCACATATGGGTGGGATTTTGTCCTCTGCTAAAATGACTTGTTTGGACTGGATTTAATAACAAACAGAAAACAAGCTCCTTGATAGGGATATGCCTACTCATCTCAGCTTGCACAAGACTGGCTGAAAAATAAGCCTCAGTTTGCAGTGTACGTTTCCAGCATCAGTGCAGCACAACTTTACTTGACCTAAATCCATCCTCTGAAAACAAGCCATACTAGCAACTTTAGATAGAAGTATAAAATGACTACTCTCATTAAAGGCTTTAACTAATGGGCATCAATGAATGTAGCCTGCCCTCCTACCATCACACAGAGAGAGAGCACTTTGCAAGAGTACCACAGGCCCTTTAAACTGCACAGGGAATTTTACATTATTAGGCAAAAAAAAAAAAAAAAAAGCTAGTCATTCTGGCACTATGAAAGTGGCACAGTTCTTTTGATTTTGACATAACTGTTGTGAAATTAAATAAAATAACAGCCCTAAGTTAAATTATGAAGGTCCTTGGAACGGTCCACGTATTTTACTTTTCTTTGGCAGAAAAAAACCCAGTTGAAACTATGTGCTTGACTATTCATTAGAAACTGAAAATCAGCCTCAGTGCCACGAGGGAGTCAAAACTTCCAGGACCATTATTCCATTAATTTTGATTTGTTTCTAGCAGATGGATCTCTAGAAAAAAATTTTGGCTACTTACCACAATACTCCCTACCAGTCATTTACTCTCAAAATCTGTCACCAGGCAGAGTTATGCCATATTCTTTTTCCCTTTACACACACAACTCAGGAATCACCAGAGACTGCTTTTCCACTTTCATCAGAACTTCAGAGATTCAATCTGGTGACCTAAAAACCTAAGTAAGCCTAATAATAAAATAAAAGTTTTCCAGAACAATGACTAGGTCACTCTAAAATATTAATTCCTCCAACAGGAAGCTTATTCCAACACAAGACATTGAGTTCAATTCAGCACTGAAGCAACCCGGTGCAACATGTCTCTCCAGCCTAAAAATCCAACCTGCTTCAGTGAATTATCATCACTGCATATTATATGTTGCATTGACAAGCCTTAGTTATTAAATGGCCCAGAGTTGCTGCTGTGGCAACTGTTAGAACAGGAACCACTCACACAGACAGACCTTACTCACTGGGAGAAAAGATTATCTTCCTATTATGAAAATGTGAATAATACTGAATATAATTATCCTAATAAGCAAAGATTAAAAAATAGGAAAACAGCATAGATTATCAGGTGTGAGGCACTAATGTGAAAGTTGTTGTAGCTCCAACTGGGTATGAATACTACTTTTGGAAATAATATGCTTCATTCTATTCCATGTTGGGAAAAATGAGGAGCTCTCATAGTCCCAAGACATTTATTTGTGTCCTTCAAGCCTCTGAGCATTGGGGATACACATGGAAGACCTGAGGTCAATACTAAATATTGTCTAGGTCAACTGTAAAAGTCCAATATTGTTCCTGAATAGAGAAAATAAACAAATGCTTTGCTTAAAGCAGTCTCTGGGATTTTTATTTTTACTCCCTCTCCTAAGGGAGCATGATTAAGCAGATAGTATTCAATAAGTTTTCAAATTAAATATTTGTGCAACAAAATATTATTTAACATAGGTTTAATAATATTTCTTTTCAGATAATGTATTAGAAGAGAAACATTATCTATGTTTAAGCTTTAACCAGAGTTCAGCAGCTCATGCTTCCCTCTGAACAAATGCATATTTTGGCTGTAGCTTTCTCTATTCTTACCTTTGTCTGGCACTGTGCTGTGGAGCAAATAGATTGAGAGATGCAGCAATACACGTAACCTTTAGCTTAGCTGTTATCACAAGAAAAACAGCTACTGTTGCTATGGTTGTTTGGTCAAACTGTCACCCCATATCAGCATTGTTAGCATTCACACCTGATAAAAAGATATCTTAAGAAAAGAAGTGGGGGGAGTAAGGCAAAATGCTCCATGGAAGGCAACACAATTCTCATCTAATCTCTTTAAAAAATCTACTGCACTAATGCTAGTCTATATGTCTATCATTGAAATCATATGAGACTTCAAATAAGGGTAAAGATAAGTAGAAAATAATGAAAAATAGAACATCCTTGTGTATTTTCTCTGATTACAGCCATGCTTAGATTTTCATTTGGGAACCACCCATAAGGTATTTTCAAGGTCAGGAAAATACTGTCAGGAAAAAAAAAAAAAAGAAAAAAACAAAGCAGGGGTGATTTTCAAGTATGTCTAAACTGCATTAAATCTCTGAACTATATGCTCTACAACCTGAAACTGATCCCATATGAGACTATTATTTCTCAGCAACTTGTTAGTCTTACTTTGTACATAACCTTGTGAACTACTCATCTCTCTGAATAACTATCCTCAGCCCTAAAGGCACACAAAAAACTTTTACGATTAGAGTTGAAAATTTCAATTAAATTTCGTTTCAGATAGAGCTCTACAAAGCAGGTGTTTCAAAGTATTCCTCAAGGTAAACTTTCAGAAAGTTCAACAGTCTAAAGAGTGAAATATGTGAGCCCAACAAAATTAAACAGACCCCGCAACAAACCTGAACTCAGATACAAGCACAGAGTGGTTTTTATTCCCAGATTTCATAGCATTGGAGATGCCACCCCTCCTCAGTGAGGGCCAAAGAGGATTACATAAGGTTCCCATTAAGCATAAACACATTACAGACCACTAATACATACTGACAAGATGCTTTTTGCTGCTCTCTTTCCTCCCTTATTCATTTTTCACAGAACTACTCAGAGCCAAACACTGGTTATTCATCTCTGCTACAAGGATGGCAAAGGCACAGCACAGCCCTGGGACTTGTCCTTCCCACAAACCCCTTCTGGTGCTTACCAGTCTCATCACGTATTGTCTTTACTTTTATGGTCCAAGGTCTACAAAAAATGTCAGCAGTCTTGGTCTTGGTTTGCTTGGAAGCTCCAGAACCTCTCAGGTGTCATTTCATACTTGTCCCTGTGGAGCTAATTCCAGTGATTCACTGGGTTATTTCTCCTGCAGCTGTTGCCTATCACTATGAAGGCTGCTGGCTAAAGGCAAACACATGTGCGGTGTTGGTAAATAAGACCAGAAATTTTACCGCTTATTTTAAAAGCTCAGGTGACAAACCAACATACTCTCAGCTTCAGCACCAGTCTTGCTTAACACCCAACTAAAAACACTGCTCACAAGGGACTGAGTGCAATGATAACGTTCTGTAACAAACATTGTGGGCTTCTCAGTCTTCATCACAGTCCAAGTCTCCAGAGCACTTCTCTGTACCCACAAGTCATGTACTGATGCACTCTGCTCATCTAGCTACATCTGCAGCAAGGCACAGAAGGTTGCTAGAGGAGTCTATTTTCCAAAATATTCATTTGTTCTGCTGTCTTCAGGAAATAGGATGCCTGTTCCTGCCCTTGCAGGTGTAATGGAGCCACTATTTTATCTGTTGGCTTCAATGTGAAAGGGTGAGAAAGGTTGTTTTATTCTATCCTAAGAATAAGCCACAGAAACTGTGCAGGCAGAGCAGTGATTTGTGCCTATTGCTGCAGACAAATAAGTACATATGTAAATAAAAGCAGGCTTATTTAAAACTGGTGACAAACTGTGTTCTTTCTGGTGTTTTAAGAAGACCTTTCATTTTACATAACTAATAATAGTAGTCTCTCTTAACACTTTCCTAAAAACTCATCCCGGAATAGCGGCTTAGGTGCAGTTGTCCCCCACATCAGAAGTGACAGCCCATTCCTTTGCCTCTGTACCCTATTGCTATCCAGCTCATAGGTGGATATGGATAATATATATCCCAGCAGCAATGAAACACAAAAATAAGGCTGTTATTGAAAACATGGAGGTTGAAAGCTACAGAGTGCCAGCTTGTCCTGGTAGTGTATATATGCTGCTCAAGTCTTCAGCACTTTGGTAGTATTTTTTTGCTCCATCCTAAGGCACCAAATTTTAGCTTGGACAAATCTCAAGCTTGATTACTACAGCACATAACTTGCCACTTACATGTTTTGGAAAGCTGAGAGAAAAAACAGTATGCTGGCAGTTAAAGATGTTTATAGTTTTTGAAGAAGTGAGGGGTAGGCCATAATAGGTTCTCTGGAAGCAATCACAGCACAGTATATTTAAGAGTAAAGAGAATAATCACTTATAACAGCAGGGTAGCCAAGACTGCCATTTGCTCTGACATCAACACATTTATTGAGTTAGTGTTCCTGAACTCAGTATACTAATTTATTTTTTACAGTGATTAGACCCTACTGGGAGAGAAGAAGAGAGAAGGTGTGAGACTGACCACCTCCCTGATGAGCAGGGCTTAAGACAGTTTGCAAAAGCATTCTTCTCTCTCACACACAGTCAGCGCCACTTAACAAGGGAAAATCAAATCCAGAAGAAGAAATGCATCAGAGACATGAAAGGAAGGAAGTCCAAGCAAATACCTATTTATGATGCTATTGTAGATGTCACTCAGACACATCCACCAGACAGAAGGATATGAACAAGATTTTGCTCTCAGTTCTCTTTAATAAAAACTTGAGGCTCTATAGAAAAACAGAAGCTCTAATCAAATTTGAAAACAATTTCCAGCTATAAAAGAGCTGTGTGTTGTGAAATACAACATAATCAAACTCGAGTATATGTTTCTCCATTTAAACTACCCCTCTAAGTCTGCCTGAGCTCCTGTTAGCCACGCCAAACAGAGCTCTGTAAGTCTCCCTCCAAGCTTTTGCAAGTGTAATAAACTTCCTTGAAAAGTAAATAGGTGTATATGTCTAGAGTGAGTCAGGTAGGGAGGAGGGGAGATGTCTGAGCACAGTGGTATTCTTGATGTGCTCCAAAAGCAAAGCAATTATAGATAATTTTCTTAACTGGGAGCAAGTGAGGAATGCCACTGCAGCAATAGGAGGAAGAAAAATTAGGAAAAGACAACACTGTAAGAAATGGAAACATAAGAACAATTATCCTTCTGGGGCATTACATATTCAAATGAGGATGAGAAATGGCAAAAGCTAAGTCAGCTCTAGTGTGCCAAGCTATTAAAGTTACTTTATGTATGGAATGAAGAACAGAGACTGGTACGAAGTTGCAGGGAAAAAGAAGCTGAAACACGAGGGTAATTGAGGGGTCAGGAAGGATGGGGATGAGCTCTGAGCTGTCGGAACTTTGCTGAACCATACACAGGTACAGCTACTGAGGAACGAAATATTATTAATAAAAAATAATTGAAGAACAAGACAAATGGCCACCTAAGAACTTACTCAGGATCTTTATCCAACTCTGTCTAAAGATGTCAGTTTTTAAAGGGGTTATTTACTGTAAATAAACAAGGGAAAGGTTAGATGACTACAGGCTTCACTTTTTGTTGAGATGGAAAATTAGTGCCATGGCTGTCTCAGGACTCTACAAATGACTCTGCTCTTCCCATCCTGCTCTGTTCTGGTTGTCACTGCTCAGCCAGGGACAGCTGGTGCATCCAACCACAGGACAAGGGGCATGAGGCACCTCATGGAACAGTGTCCCCACCTGCACAGCAGTCAGGTGAAGTACTCAGCAGGCAGTGACAGCCACAGAGTTCTTTGAGAGAGTTTTGGCAAGGGTTTGTTCTAAAATGCAACAGCTTATTCAGTTCAACAACAGATGCTTTCTATGTTATCCCCTAAAGCAAAGAAGTTATTAAACAGCCAGCCAAACCCTCAATCCCAGGGCTGCCAACTGGTGGTTGTAACATTGAGTTTTCTATTTCCCTCCCACATCATCATTTATCATTACTACCCATAGTCTTCTTCATGCCAATTTTTACCAGGAAATGGCAGGCCCATTCCACACAGTGTTAAAATGCCATCATTTTAATACAAGTTGAAAAATTAAACCAATCTAGACTACAGGGGAAGACTTTGCTCCCTTTGCATGAGCCTACACATCCTCGAGCTGCCCACGACTATGCCAAATCCACAGAGTGACCCTTATCAGCTGAGAGGGAAGTGCTGAAGACTTCAGCAAAACACGATGGCAAATGGCAGCTTCCAATAAATTGTTCAACTTGGAAAAGCTTATGCCAATTCACGTGTAACATTACACAGAAAAGTCTTGCTTGGCTTCACCTGGCAGAGGTTCAGTAGTGTCGGAGGCACAGATGCCAAATAAGCCCACATACAGGAGAGGAATCTACCTGCCAATTACAATGGCTTTATAGGATTTAGCTAACAGACTATAAAAACCATCACAGACATATGCATTTCTAAATTTCTGAAGACACACATCTTCTGTATCTTGTTTTAGTCATGATGCAGAACACAGAAAAATAACAATATAAATGGTAACACAGTCCATGTTTTCCAGTATTTGGCTCATAATGTCTGAAAAGGCAATTTTTTGCTCGTTGCTTTTTACAGACACTAGGCCCAAAGGGTAAAAATTGAAATTCTTAAGGCCAAAGCAGAACTAAAGAGCTGTTAACTAAGAGGGGAATTAATCTGTGGACTAATTTATAAAGAGACAGTGGTATTGTAAACTTTCCATCACATGGAATATTTAAAGGAATACCAATGTTTTTGTAAAGGATGACTTTCCATTGAACCACACTTTGGTGTGGCTTCAAGCACACTGTGTTTGGTACAGCAACCTTAGTTTGAACTGTACCCCTCAGAGGAATCTGTACCTCTTCTGCTGAGGAGTAGAATCAGACCAGATCATAAAGCTGAACTATCACTTCACTCTTCATTTTTTAAAACACAAATCCCAAAAATGTAAAGTGATAGAATACTGAATGGCACGTAAAACCTTTCGTCCAGAATAACTTTTTTGCCTAAACCTCTCATCTGACAGGACTACTAGGTGCTATTTGATTTTAACAAATCAGGATAGTAAGGACCAAGAGAAACTCCAAATGAATTCTTAAGATGCTTCTGGTCAACACACAAAGCCGATTTCAAGGAGACCTTCTGTCTGACCCTCCACAGTAGGAAGCTGAGATGTGAGGTAGATATGTGTACAGATGGGGAAAAAAATAAAGTAGAAAGATTGCTCTCAGTCAACTTTCCCCTGACTTTGACCTTCCCTCAGACTTGCAAAAAGGATTAAAAAATACATATATAACCAACACAACTACACAACTGCCAGCCAGATTTAAAGCCCTGTAAGTCCAACTTGTGCACAGGATAGTGAGCCTTCTCTAGACCTGGGCCTCTGCTTCTCTCCTGGTTTCTCAACCACAGTGATGTGCAGCTGCATCTGTCATGAAGCATTAAGTTATGTCAGCGATTTAATGCAATAAGAGACACAACTGGTTCTGGCACGTAAGAAAACGACAAATCAGTCTAGAGAATTTGAAGAGACAGATTTCTGGAGGAACACAGGTGCAGAAGCTGGTCTTTAACAAAAGTTATTTCAAATGCAGGAAGCAAACAATAAAAAAGGCCATTTTACCCTAAGTAAATTTTAGAAAATAGGTTTCTATCCAAATGTTTTGCTACAGCTGCAAGTTGCAGATTCAAAAACTGACAAACAAGATTTCTTTCAAACTCCAACATGAAATGAATGGTAGAGAGTGAAAAAGACTGAGAATTTCATATCCATTAGGATTCCAACACTTCATTTTAATCAGGAATCAAGTGTGGACTCTAATAAATTGCCCAGTCTGTATATCTCCTTGAGTGTTTTGCTAGAAATTCAACTGCTTCACATGTTTGGAGTTGCACCCTCACATAGGAATAAGCAGGTAACAAAGACCTCTTTTAGCACAGAGACTATCCTACCTTTATACAGTCACAATAAAGAAGTGTATTCCCTCTATTATCAGTATCTTATATTGTATTCAGTGTCCTCTCTTGCTGGTACAAAAGGTGTTGGGTGCAGCAGTACAGGTGTTAAATGATCCCATAGTATCCCAGTACCAAGGTTAAGAGATGTTTTCACCAGATCACACACCTTTGTTCTTCACTTTGCCATCCAACACATTGTCTGTTCCAAAAAAATAATGGTTAAAAACAAAGAGGAGATTACAGAATCACAGAATGATTGGGGTTGGAAAGGACCTCTGGAGATCCTCTAATCCAACCCCCTGCTACAGTAGGTTACCCAGAGCAGTTGCACAGAATTATATCATCCAGGCTGGTTTTGAATATCTCCAGAGACTTCACAGCACTTTGGCCAGCCTGTTCCAGTGCTCCGTCACCCTCATGGTAAAGAAGCTTTTCCTCCTATTCAGATGGAACTTTCTGTGGGCACCACTGAAAAAGGGTCTGGTCCCATCCTCTTGACACCTGCCCTTAAGATTTTTGTGTGCATTGATGAGCTCCCCTCTCAGTCCTCCTCTCTCCAGGCTAAAGAAGGCCAGCTCACTCAGCCTTTCATCACAAGAGGGATGCTCCACTCCCCTCATCATCTTTGTGTTACTTCACTGGACTCTCTTCAGTAGATTCTTGTTCTTTTACCATCATCCCACAGGACACAGACTGAAAAGCCCTCCCAGCCTTTCTCACTGAAGCGTCATACAGCCTCCCACCTAAAGCCATGATATATTCCTCAGCAGTCTAGTCAAAACTTTGCAGGCAAACTCAGGCTGTGACATCCTTCAAGTGTAAGAGTGATAGAACCTGCCCCAGAGCTACAGCAGAGGAGAGGAGCGAGAAGATTGTTCTTTCATGCATGGGGTATCCACAGAGGGTCTCCCTTCCATCTGCACACCTTCCACTGATACCAGTGAGAGCTAAGCATCAGGAGTAGGAAAATACAGAAAAATTAGTGCTAAGAAAAAGTTAAGTTTAAAACACTATTTTTTTAAGCCAAAAAAGCAAAATTGGGAAAAAAAAAAAACCTGCCATAAACTGGCATTAAAAAGTGGGTGCTGACTTCACTCAAACACCCCAGATGCTTTTAGTGCATGATTTTATTACCTCAGTGCAGCCTGGTTCACTGATGTTTTGCCAGTACTACAGATATTCTTTTGAAATCAAATTATATGTGTGCAACATGAATTATGTTTTTGGCTTACACTGCAGTAAAACTGCACATTTTGCATATTTTTTAAAGGAGAAGAAGAGCAAAGGAAAAAAATAGATAATTATATGTCAAAACCAACTTATCAGAGATGCAGATAACACCAGACATGAGGGACATCTTAATTCACAAGGATGTATTATGTATTATCAGATACATAAATAACACGTTTTATTCTTGACCATCATTATTGGCATGAAACTAGTTTAATATTTTCCATAGGAATGTAATGTTGCTTGGAAATAACCAACCATCATAGCACACTTAAAATTAACACTGGCCAGCCAGAAGCTTCTTCCAGTGGCACACGGCTCACAGAATATGCTGAATTGGAAGGGACCCACAAAGATCATCGAGTCCAACCCTTAGCCCTGCACGGGACCATCCCCAAGAGTCACACCATGTGCCTGAGAGCATCATCCAAACACTTCTTGAACTCTGTTGGGCTTGGTGCTGTTACCGCTTCCCTGGGGAGCCTGTTCAGTGCCCAACCACCCTCTGGGGGAAGAACCTTTTTCTAATATCCAGCCTAAACTTCCCCTGACACAATTTCAGGGCATTCCCTCGGGTCCTATCACTGCTCAGCATAGAGAAGAGATCAGTGCCTGTCCCTCCTCTTCCCCTCACAAGGAAGTTGTGACTGCAGTGATGTCTCCCCTCACTCTCCTCTTGTCCAGCTGAACAGACCACATTCCCTTCACCATTCCTCACACACTTCCCCACAAGACCCTTCACCATATTCATTGCCCTCCTTTGAATGCTCTCTAATGACTTAATGTATTTTTTATATTGCAGTGATCAAAACTCCCACAATATCCAAGGTGAGACCACTCCAGTGCAGAGCAGAGCAGGACAATCCCTTCCCTTGACCAGCTGGTGGTGCTTTCCCTGATGCCCCTCAGGACACCATTGGCCCTCCTGGCTGTCAGGGCACTGCTGACTCATGTCCAACTGGCCATGGACCAAGACCTCCAGGTCCCATTCCTGGTACTGCTTTCCAGCCTCTCATTCCCCAGTCTGTATGAACATCTAGGGTTGCCCCATGCCAGGGGCGGAATCCGGCACTTCCCCTTGTTGAACTTTGGTTGGTGATTGGCCAGGACTCTCATTTGTCAAGGTCTCTCTGCAGGGCATCTCTGCCTTCAAAGGAGTCAACAGCTCCTCCCAGTTTTGTGCCATCTGCAGACTTGCTCAGTGTCCCTTCCAGTCCTGCATCCAAGTAATTCATGAAGATGTTGAAGAGAACGGGGCTCAAATGCGCTCCCTGTGTTTCCCCTGCATGTAAAGCACTCAACCCAGGAAACACAAGTTGGGCCCTATTACCAGAGACAAGTGCAACGTGTTATTTACAAACAAGACTGGGAATTAGTGATCATCCAAATTTGAAACCAAACTCCAATTTTCTGTCCTTATTTCCCTCTGAAAAGCATCTGATATAGTATCTGAGAAATGTCTCAGCAGTATTGGAGCCTCAGTCACTGTTTCTGAAGTTCTCTGAACATAAAAATTACTAGGACATATAATAAGGAATCCACTGGCCTAACAAGGATTTATTTTTCCACTCACTGGCACACCAATTTAATTAAGACACCAAACCAATTAATAAGCCCTACTAATAAGACCCACTATCTATTAGCATATGCAGCTAAAGCAATTTCTGCCTGTGACTATTTATGGGAGCACTTATTCACTTGATAACCATTTACATAGTAACAGCATTAAAAAATACCATTGTTTGAGGACTAAGCGGATAGGAAATTAAATGCTGTATCTTTTACATTGCATATTTTTTTTTAAATATATATCCAGTGAGAATAAATAGCAAAGGAGAAATTCCTGCATATTGGAGCAAAAAATAAATGTGTCCGAATGTTTGCCAATGCCACTTGAGTCAGTCATACCCACAGACACTGAGCTAAACTATCCAGCACCTTGGTGGCCCCAGCAGCCCATAAGAGATCAAGAAGACATGAGGGTCACAGCAGTAACCGGTACTGTTAAAGTGCACCCAAGCCAGTTAAGTTTTCTCACTGTACTCACCAAATTCTAGTAACTTAAAAAGAGTCAATTAGCAGGTCCACCCTTTAAGCAGCAGAACAAAGACCACAATGCCAGCTTCACCCACCAGGCATGCTTCCTGTGGCAACAAGCCAAGAGAAGATCATCACCAAGTGTATTTCAAATGCACCCATGCGATATCATTTTGCAAACCTCCCTGAAGAAAAGAATCGTTATTCAGAAAATGTTCTCTCCCAAGTGGTAGGAACCATTTCATTTATCAACCTCTGTTAATTGCCATCTCCAACCATCTCATTCCACTAAGATGAGCAAAAGGAAGTTTTCTGGGATGAGACCCACCAGCACAAGGAAATAGATTCCATTTGGCCATTTATTTTGTGCTCTTATTTATGGCAATTTCTGTTTTTTATTCTCAGTGAATCTGACCTCAGGGCAAAAACATACGTCAACATCAAGAGGAAACTGCTGTCGGATGCTCCCAAATTTGTGTCAGTTTGCTTAAATGAGAGAGAGATAAGTGTGAATGAAGATGCAAAGAGAGAGAAAGTATCAGAAACAAAACCTCCTGAGTGAGATGGGAAAAGATTTCCCCTTCATCATGACTGTAGCATACCTAAGGCATGCTGTTTATGCTAGGCTAGTAAAAAGAAACAGAAAGCCTTCCAAATAATGAAAAAGTTAAGGTTTCCAGAAGTTTCTGTGCTCCTCAGTGAACGTCATCCAAATGTTATTCAAAATAAAAATACTGCAGTATATTTGCCACCTCTTAGGAATTCTTGAATAAGCCAACAATAAAGTGGTGTGTGACTCTACCTATGGTGTACCAACCGAACAAGGAACGTAGCTGTGAAATTTGAACTCAGCTGTTTTGCCAGATCCCTATTTGGCACTGATTCACTCCAGACAAGTGGATATTTATTTCAGATGACTGAAAATATAGTTCTCCTCATGGGTTCTGACTGTGTCTGTGCTGCTTAGATGAAGAATGCAGGTGATATTTCAGGATATTTCATCTGCAATAAAATATTAAAGCTGAACATGAAGGTTTTTTTAAGTCCAGATAATTTCAGTGGTTCTGCAGAATCTTGTAATGACAAAACAGATGGGACTTCAAGCTGCAGCAATGGGCAGAGACTTTCCTGAAGGAAAAGGCACAATAGGTAGGGAAACACAACATGAAGCAGTACTTAACACACAGTATATGTAATTCATGAGAAGTCTAAGTATCATTTAAAGACCAGAGTTTTCAAATTCGGAATAGACACTTTAAAGGAGCAAAGATCTAATGACAGCTTGGCAAGCAAAACATTTCACATGTATCACTAAAAAAATCTACCCTTTTCAAAAACATGGATCTGCTGTTAATAAAAGTGAACACGCCCTCTTGCATCAGAGACAAATTGAATATTTCAAAAGAGTTTAATCACAGCAAATGAAATCTCTCTTGCCTTTTTGCTAAACAATTAATTAGCTTTTTTATTTACAGCTTGATCTCTAAGACAATATTGAGTTTTATTTCCGAACGCCAGCTTTAGTCAATACTGACTTATATAGGAGGTATGGTATTGTATCTATCACTTATTATATGTGAGGTGCTGTTGAAGTTCATCACAGGATATTGGGAGAGGGCAAAAACGAAGCTCTCCAAGGAAATAACTGAGAGGTGAAGGGTGAGAGGAAGTAACATGTCAGAGGGAAATGGACTCTCTCTAGTTTCCAAGTTATACTCCAGAGAAAAAGGAAGGAAGAAGAACATAGGTTAGGGAGGGTGAGGCAGAAGCAGGTGAGAGGTTAGTGTGGAGTCCCACCCAGACAGGCTGTGGGTATCGAGGCTGCCCCTTGAACTTGCAAGTACTGGAAGAGGCCTGAAAAAACTCAAACTGTGTGTGGGACACAGGAAAACATTTTCAACAAGAAGGAAAATGAAATAACCCAATCCTAACATTCTTTATCATAATTCTTCTTTCTACTCATAATTAATCATCACAGAATCACACACAACCAGGTAGAAAGTTCACAGATTATATTATCTGCTTTCTAATAAAGAAAGTAAAAGAAATACCATTAGCACTTGCCAGGTAACTTATTGAATCTCCTGCAGTGGTCAGTCTCATCTTTTGCTAAGGATGAAATGTTCAGGCAATCTAATTTCCAAGGCTGAAGGAAAAAAATCCAACAAACAACCAGCTGGGGTGGGGGGGGGGGGGGGGAACACCAGACAATATAATATCCTGGGAAAGACTCACTAATGGATCTCTTAAATTAATTTGTGCCATTATTCACTGTTTTAATCATCACGGACAGCTTCCTTTCTGGATTCCATAAAACATTGCCAGTTTTAATTAGTCTAGTTTCCCAGCAATCTCTTGTACCTATTGCTGTGACTTCAACTAAAATGAAACAAAAAGTCAGAATAAAAGCAAATATCTAGCCCTGCAGCAGCAAAAATCAAAGACATGTTTGGTGAAAAACTTCTTTTTCTTCATTTCTGTTGTTACTGTGTCTGTTTTTGTTTTTTTTTTCCGTAGACACTCCACCACCAATCTCCCCAAGGCAAAGCTCATGGGGCTGTGATCCTGAGCTTGCAGCGCTGGGTGCCATCAGAACAGTGCTTTTTCTGAGAGAGCTCCAGCAGACTACAAGGAGCAGCAGCAACCAGAAGGAGGCTGAGAGAATACTTTATCCCTCTCTGCAACTTACACTTATCCTCCCTGAACTTCATATGGTTCTTGTTAGTCCACTTTTCCAGGCTTTCCAGGTCTTCCCGTGGGTGGGTCTCCCTTCCCAGTGTCCACTTCCCCACTGGGTTTGGTACCATCAGCAAATTCATCAGAGTACACTTTATCCCTTATTCCAGATCACTTATGATGACAATAAATAGTGTCAGGCCCCATCTCAATCCCTGGGGGACCCCCACTTGTGACAGGCTGTCAGTTTGAGAAGGAGCCATTTCCCACCACTCTCCAGGTGCCACCTGTCAGCCAAGTCCCCACCACTGCACAGACCATTTCTCCACAGGACAACTCAGCAGCTTCTCAGGGAGGAGACTACAAGTGGGTCTTCTTATTGCCAAAATCCCTGTTCCTAAGGTAAATGAAATTGAAATGCTCAGTGGTGCAAATATTAATCTTTTCTGCTATAAATATTTTGATACCAACCAAAATGTTGTCAGATTCGTAAGGTTGTTTAGAATACATAACCAAATCCTTAATACCTCTCCTCATTCTTTCTGACCCCTCACTGTTTTCACTGTGCTGTTCATGCTGAACTCCAGTGTAACATTTCATGGCCCCCACAAATGCATTTGCTACCCGGAGTTGTATGACTTTGGCTGCACTTGTCCTCTTAACCCCAAGGAAACAGCAGTGGACCATATCGTACAACTGTGTGCATTTCTTCTCCCTTAGGTAAAGCACAATCGTGCACAGCACATTTGTTGGCCCCACACTGACTGTAAAATCTTTGATCTCCAAGGAATATATGTAACAGGTAAACAGGTCAAACAAGGTTACAAATCCCAAAAATTGGAAATAAAACCCTCAGGTTATCACCTCAAGAGGCTGTTGAAACTGGAAGTGCTTCATCTGCTTATTCCGTCAGATTTGTTGCAGAACTACTTCAGTTTCTATAAAAAAAATATTTCTGTTGAGTTTCTAATCTGCATTTCAGTCACCCCATACAGACTAATGTGTCATTTTAAAATATAACATATCATAAAACTCAATGTCTGCACTATTTCTTCTCTAGTCAACATAATAAATGCCAGAATAATACTATTTCCTTGAAGAAAGCTATTTCCAATATATACCAGTGTAAGAAAGAGGGAAAAGCACCTCAAATTAGTTAGTAAGAAATGAAAAATTGGGGATGCGGAACTTTTAAATTGGGCATTGGCATCTAGAGCATAGAAAAAATGAATATATGGATGTATTTCCTCTAGACCGTTATTAGAAATCTGATGCATGTATTACTATCAGTGTATCTCAGCACATCCTGCAGACAGAGGGAAAGCTGGGAAATCTGGGAATGTGAGCTAAAGTATCATGAAATCAGTACAATTGGTTTTTTCCTCCCCTAACATTCAGGTGTTTTTTTTCCTCAAAGGATCAATTCTCTAATAAGACTGAATTATGCACATCTCATTTACTGGAAGAAAACATGAGGAGAGTGGTTTACAGGAAGAGAAATGTATAAGAAAGCCTAAATTGGATCTTGAATAGCTAAGGATTCTTTATTTGGTTTTGACATTTTTTCACTTGTCTCTTGAAAATTGCGCTACACAGAAGGAACTGCTGATGAGTTTTTGACAGTATGTCTGGTTTCTGGGATTTTTTTAAAGGCATCTCATAACACAGTCTCCAAACTTTATATAATAATTGCATGATAGCTCAAATATTCCAGAAATCATGTGAGAAATTAGGCTTCTTTCATGTACAATCTGAAACATTCTCTGGTTTTCAATGTATAACTGCTCAACAAAGGTGCTTTTGTCAGCAGAGTTGCTGAGAATAAAGCAGTAGGACGTCTCACCAGACTGTATAAACTCTGAAATTCCAGTCATGAAGGGTGAAGTCAAAGTCTGCCATGGGCCCCCTTAAGGCATTTTTTGTGGAATTTTGTAAACAAGCCCCAGCATCCATTTACAGGGTTGCAAGAGTGTAAAGACTGCACTGGAGCTGATAAACTGAGAGCAGGGGGGAATTTTTCATCTATTATAAAAAAAGAATCTATCTTTTGGGAAGTTTTTTAAAAGTAAAAATCCAAACTAATGCGAAGATCACTCAGTTATGTTCCACGTGGACTGGGATGTAAACAAGAGATACTGTCACTGGAGAGGGAACAACCAAACACCGTGTTGACTGTGGCCAGCAGCCACAGGTCCAACTTGTCATGGTTTGTAACAAGGCAGGTTTTAGCCTTAGGTTCAAACTCCCAGTGATTTCTTCCCTGAGGGGGCCTGTGTGTTTCTACCCAAGGCAGAATGGGGGATGATCCATTATGAGTGTGCTGGTAAGCTCTTGAAAGGATGAAACCAGCTGAGATACTGGGAATCATTTGGAGACAACAATCACATCAAACAAAGCCTGCAGCAGTTTGTTTCGTATCATACATAGACAGAATTTTGAGTTTAATAATTCTCATGGAATTATGGCTCATGGAGCACGAACAGACAAGAGCGCCTACACACCACCTTCAGGTGCAGGCTACAACCCCACCCTACCCTGGGGGAAGGTGAAATATCTTTCCTAGAGCAATATTTTTAGTGCTCTTCACTTACTTTGCACGCACAATAAGGTGAAAGCCTGCACATAAAAACAGCCGCTCTGAGTTCTCACAAATTCACACCCTACCTCCTCCTCCTCTAAAGTAATTGTTTGCCCATGTACCTGAAAGTAACACAGACATATGTCAAATTTTACTAACAGGAACATGGCGGGTGTCACTTTAATTTGGAATTATGGTAGTGAGTTCTTCATTAGCATTCTGATATTCATATTTGCAAAGTGGTAGCATTCACAAGGCTTAAAGACAAGTACAGGCACACTTAGGGACTCTGTGTGGTGGGCAGCATGCTGTCCTTCTTGTGTGCTACCCCTTTGCCTGTACACACACTGCTGATACACACCTTAATAAAAGAAGATAAAGCATTTTTAAGCACCAACTTAAACTGGTTTCCACCACGCAGACATGCACAGAAAATATTTTGAAAAATCTGTTGGTTTTCTTTTTCCTTCCCAAACCTGAAGCCTTTTTTGCTGGTATGCTTCTGAAAGGTTTTTTGCCTGCAATAGCACAGCCCTTTAAAGTAGCTGGTAAAATGCTCCAGCACAGAATGCATGAAGGGCATACATTAACATACATTGATTACTTGTATTTTTAAATGTAAATGTTGTCTGCTCAGCATCTGATAGAATTATAGCAATAACAGTCAGCAAATGGCATTGACATTCAGTTCCCTGTTCTGAAGTTTGACAATACCTCTGATTCTGCAGTTTTTATTGGGCTAATATTCACCTTGGGAACAGGAAACTATTCCAAAACACAGTAGCTTCTGTTTCTCAGACTTGGAGATTTTGGATGTAAATTCCCCAGGTGTTAATCTTTGACAGAGGGTGCTGGGCTTCCCTGCAGTGCTGGCACAGCACTGACAGCCTGGGCACTTGCTCATGTGCATGTCTCCAGCTTCATCTTCTCCTGAAAGTGGCAATTCAGGTTCAGCTCAACAGCACTCCCATCCCATCCATCAGTTTCCTCTCCTCTGAGAACAGTGTAGCAGTTTACTGAATATATCTTTAGTGAACTCTTGGTCTTATATATACCACAGGCTGGGAATCCCACTCTTTGCATGTATCCAGTGTTTGTACTCTCACCAGTTTTCTTTCCAGACAGGACACGGAGAGTTTCATGCTTCCTGGCTGCTGGAGTCCTCTCATGCTAACCTCAGTCCTGTGACAAGCACACGGAGCCTGGCTGCTGTGACCTCCACATAGCTGGGCAGCCACAAGCCTTGTCCTCACCGCCTGAGCACTTATCACGGGCCCTTGGAACAGGGATCCCCTGTCCGAGTCCAAAGCAGAAAGACCTTATGTTTATGGTTTAGCTCCAGCTTAATTAATGTAATAATACCTAAACTCTGCAAATACCAAAAAAAAAAAAAAACAAAAAAAACAACCACCCAGAGCAAAACAGAAACTGTTTCTACCTAACTCTATAAATTCTCCCATTTTAAGTAGAGGTGGCTTACTGGAATAAATTTGAACACTGACTAAATGCCACCTTGCCTCACACTGTTTGTTTCCAGCCTGTGCTCTTGATGACACAGGGACACTAATACAGTCAACACATTATCTCAGTGTTCAACAGCTTCAATCAGAGCGTCCCACAACTCATCAGCAATGATGAGGAAGTCAACAGCTCCACCGCCAACCCAGCAACATCCAGATTCTCAGGCATTGTTGATAAATCCATACATTTTCCCTCAGTCTGATAGGAGACTGCCCTTTCCATGCCCCCACTTAACACACAAATAATAACTGACAGTCAAAAACCCAATGGTCTTTTGACATTCTTTTGAATCCATATAGCTAATCAAGGTATGTATGTCTATCCAAAAATCTATACTGATTAAGCCTGGATTACAGAGTCCTTTCCTTGCTTTGTCTGAATAACCATGCAAAATATGAATATCCAGACAAAGAAAGCTGCTCCAGTTCCTGTGTATTTATTTTACTTGAGATCTGCCACCAAAGAAAAGAGTGTCATTACTTGAGCACCAGGCCTTAAGTGATAGATTCCAAGTGCATCATTTTTAGAGCCATTAGAGGTTATCAGGCCTATATGGTTGCTAAGATACCATGAATCATGAAGGAAAATATAAGATAATGGTAGGCAGTCACTGTGGTGTTTATCAGACTATGTTCTCTGCATCTTACTTAATAGCATCGTGATTAGGATAATTTTCAAGAGTTCCTGTCTATTTTCCCACTAGGTGCAAGAATGCAACTGCATTAAGTTGGTAAACATTGTTTATAATTCATGTTTTGCAAAGAGTAAATGAATTTGTGGAAGTCAAGGTTTGTAATTGCCACAGCAGAATTTATTAATAAGTAAGAGTGTGTGCCTGTGTGCAGGTTTCTTTCCTGGATATTAAATAGTATCTTCAGACTTGGAATGAAATCATCCTTCATTGATTTCAAGTATATTCTGTGATAACAGAGACTGTGCTTTCAAAGAGTTTTTAAATTAAATTTGTAGCTGAGGTAATTGCTGTTGCAAAATTATGCAACTAAAGTAAAGCGTTGTGCTGCAGCTTTCTTGATATTATAATTTAACTGCCTCTTTTCTAAATCATAAAAGTGTGAGATGCCAGATTAGGGCAAAGCACTAGGTTATTACTGAATTATTTTATGTTTTATCTCTGGAAGTATCTGGTGAGAAGTAAAGGGATGAATCTGCAGTACAGTGAGCAGTGCTGACACCATCCCCCCAAAGTCCTCTCTGGGTTCATTCACCACTCTAAAACGGTGAAGTCCAAGACGGGAAAAAGGATGCAAATTGGCCACTCTTCCTGACTTGCTACCCCCACAAATAAGACTTATAAGCATTTAATTCATGCACCAATGGACAAGAACAGCCAAATAAGCTCTTATTAGACAATTGAATAGGCGGTTGTGGTGGTTGTAACTCTTATTATTAGATAGTGAGGCAGTAGAACAATTTGCCCAGAGAAGTGTTCCAGGCCAGTTGGATGGGGCCCTGAACAACCTGGTCTAGTGGATGGCATTGCTGACCAAGGCAGGAAGACTGGAACTGGATTATCTTTAAGGTCCCTTTCAACCCAAACCATTCTAGGATTCTATGATTCTCATCTGTCATGCAGTAAACCCACAAAGCGGTAGACAACATCTCCCATAACAAAACACTGAGCCACACAGAGCAAACCTAAAGGAAGTCTTGGAGTTGGCCTCAGTGTATTACAAGGTACCAAAGAGAAGATGTCTGGCTAGAAAGCAGAATTTCTCCAAAAGAAATTCTTCCCAACTGAACTGATTTTACACCACAGCCATTAAAACATCATTTTAAATTCTACAGGGTCTTCTTTTGAGGAGAGGGAAAGGATGTAAAAATTTTAGCTATTCCCACTTTAAAAAGAGGGAAACTGGGCTGACTTCTTGGCAAAGCACTTTTGTTTGTGTGATGTCCATCAGCTAGAAGTCATAGCTAACCTGTAGACATGGTTATCTCACCTATACTCAGAAGTGGTCTTACTTTGGGCAGCAGCAGCAGAAGTTGTGCCAGTGTAACATTGTTCAATTACAACATGATTCCTGCATGGCATTTGAAGACATACAACAGAAGTAAGACAAAAGGAAGACAGGTGGGTTTCCCTTCCCAAGCCTTCAAATAAAGGCATTTTAGTATGATTTAGTATGATTTGTCCACCACCCTTCCCAAGGCAAAACAAGACACAGCTCAAGTGAGAAAAGAGGCTGGAGAAGACATCAAGCAGCCCAGAAGATCAGAGTGACGTTACGCTACAAGAATTAACCTGCACCTTCTATGAAAGTTCAACTGAATCTCACATCAAACAAGACTAATTACATCTTCCTGGAACTATCCCTTCCATGTCAGTAAATTTTGTTGTATTAGCCTGTAATTCTGACTTGAAGCAAGGTTTCCTTGTCCTTGACAAGAACCGCAAACAACTGCCTTTTAATCTCCTTCAAGAACACTGGACATTTAGACATTCATTTCAAAATCAGGCATTCTTTAGAGCCTAAGAGAGATGCACTCACAACAGAGAAAAGATACAGTAATATTTCTAATTTTCCTGGCACCTGCAAAGACGAATACACATTGACATCTGAGTACTGTAACTTTTTAAAAGCAAATGAGCCTTGAAGATTATCTGTCAGCTAAAATGTACTCAAGGGCTTGCTTTGCCATGTTTCTTTTTTAAAGAATGTTTGTTTTAACATTACTGTTGCAACCAGCCAAAGAAAAATGTAGAGCCATCATAAAAAATACAAGTGGATACCCAGTTGTTAGAGCTGGTTTAGGAACAATCATAGGAGTGATGGACTGTGCGACCCAGGAGAGGTTCCTTCCAACCCTAATGATTCTGAGAATTGATTTTCTTTTGCAACTCACTTTCAGTTAGTGCTTTAGAAAAAAAAAATAAAAAGGGTTAGATCAATGCTAGCTTCAATGACACAGCCATTCCAGCTCCTGCAGCATTTTCTCACCAAGGCAATCTCTTTATCTTCTTGTTTATATGAAGACCATTCTCTACTCCTCAGTTCCTGGCTGTACATAAAATAAGGGGCTGGAGTCATAGTTTGCTGACTCCAGGGTTGAATGCAATGTTAATGCAAATTAGTTAGCAGATAAAACTCCGAGTAAACCACTCAGAGCGTAAGTATATAGTTGTTCTGCTCGCAGTTTGAGAGAACTGATCTTGGCATTCATTACTACACTTGCTAAATAGAACCTCTTCTGGCCAGAAGCTAGAACAGAAATATAAATATAAGAAATTTGTATTTCCAGAAAGACCCATTCTATAAATTTAGTATTCCAAGATATCAACACAGTTTCATACTAACTGGTATTTGCACCACAGACTCTTAAGGACACTTTTCCAGCACTTCCTCACTTCCTGTTAGCAGTCTAAAAGGAGGACAGCATTATATCCCTGCTTCTTTCCCTTTTCAGTCGACTGACATAATAGTCTAGGCCTAAACAAAAAACAAAACTGCTGTCTGTAAGTCAGGAAAAAAACCAAAATTAATCAGATGAACTCTGGGGATATATCAATGTCCTAAGTTTTGCAATGATATGTAGAGACCAGAACTAATTCATCAGGATGGGAATGGGACTGCCACAGTGAACACAGAATAGTTTAAGGGCATCCCAAGATCTCCCTTTTGAGGAAGCTACCCATAAATTAATTTCAGAGTAAGGGGCCCAGATATTTCTCAAGGAGTCAAGCTGGTTGGAGACAAATAAATCTACTTAAAACTGTAATGAAAAGAATCAAAAGACCCATAGTTTTAGTGCACTGCACAGTGGCCTTCTCCAAAGTGCCTCTCTTAATTGATATTAAGCCCAGAACAGTCTCCTTTTGTCTATTGTTTTGGAAAGGATTTGCACAATGCAAAAGGAAAAATAGAAAAGTGTCACACCAAAATGCTTGATAAGGCTGAATACCCAATATCGAAATGAATGATTTGTGACTTTCTATTATGCTGCCTATTTCTCGCTAGGTATGAGGGCTTCAGGGACACTGGATGCCTGGAAGCAGTGGAAATTGAAGAGGGTAGAGGGACACGAGCATTCTAATGTCCTGCCATGACTGTCTTTGACCTGTACCATGGTCTCATCTGGAGGGCAGGCAGTTTGCTAATAGAGCTGCATGGCACAGAGCAAAGCAGCGCATTGAAGGTACAGACAAACAGGACTTCACTTAGAAAAAAGAACTACTACAGAATGACAGCCCAGATGCATCCACATTGATATATTCATCCCTGAGAATGCTGTACCCATGTTCAGTTACCCCAGATGATTTGTAGCTCATTGCAGGCAAGACTTAAATTTTGAAAATCTGAGCAGCTGGAGGCAGAGCTTTTCCTGGCAAGCCCTGTGGAAATCTCCCTCAGGCAAAGTTCATAGCAGTCAGTATCCTCCAGTGTTTGTCCTGTATCTTAGTTTCACATTTCTTCTTTTAACAATTCTCCATACCAATGAGAAGGCAGAAGCAAGATGTACAGACAAGAACTGGTGTGTCTGTACAGGAGTGAGGTTGGCTATGATTTTTATATATGCTGGTTTGGAGAACTTTGACTTTTCACATGTCACGACATCTCCTCAGCTCAGGTCAGAAACCCTCAGCTATGACCTGACCCCTGGCAGGTGATGGCAGTGCTGACACCCCTTCTGTGTTGCTCAAACAGCCCTTGAGCAGTGGCAGCCCAGGACACCTCTGGCCCCTTTGCACCATCACTCTGTTGTGGTGTCCCCATGTATGGGCTGTTGCCAAGAATGAGCACAAGAAAGTTTTCCCACACCTGCCTGGTCTTAACTTGCCTGTCTCATGAATTCCCACAGTCAACATACACTACCTTGCGTTTCTCTGACACAATTTCATTCACCTCATGCCAAAACAATCCAATCAGTTTACAGTGCAGAACTAGGACTTGCAGCATTTTGCTTTTGGCAAGGCTTCTTTCCATTCTGCCTTCCAGGTTTGTCATCACGAAACATTTTAGCTGTCCAAAGTTACTTCCTCGTTGCAGGACATTTACATGATTCATAGAATCACAGAATGTTAAGGGGTTGGAAGGGACCTTAGAAATCAATCTAGTCCCAACCCCCACTGCCATGGGCAGGGACACCTGCCACCAGACCAGGCTTCTCAAGGTTTTATCCAGCTTGGCTCTGAACACTGCCAAGACTGGGGCACCCACAACAGTATTCATGGCTTTAAGCGCTGCCCACAATCCCAGGAAAGTCCCTGCCTTTTGCAATTTTTTTCCACTGTGCTGCCTTTCTTATCCCACAAATCTCCTGTATCTTTTTGCCTTTGTTTTTTTTAATTTTCATCTGCTTTTCTCTATTAATCTCCAGGAAGTTTCTTTCTCTGCTTCTCCCACTTTCCCATAACTCCTGCCCCTTCTTGTATTCCCATGAACTCATCAACATACCAAATACCATTTAGAGAGGCAGCCGACTCTGTTCTTGATTTATTTTGTCCCAGTCATACTCTTCTATTGCATTTGCTGTTTTCCAAACAGGCAATTTCTAGATGGCACATGAATGGAAGCATCACACATCCAAAAAATATTGCTACTTTTACATAACACAGTGTTTAGCATGGTCACATGAATGTGTTGGTGCCCTTGCATGGGAACTGAGGACTGGTGTTTTGAGCCTCCTTAGTTAACAAAAACCCACTGCCAACTAACTTTGAAATTATGTATGATGATGTGTAAATGACAACCTCTATATTGTTAGTATATTTTTTTTGCAAATCCATGAAGAAATTATGTGTAAATGTGGCACTTGGGGACATGATTTAGTGGTGGACTTGGCAGTGTTGGGTTAAACCATTGGACTTGATAATCTCAACCTAAATGATTCTATGACAATTAATTTAATACTTTAACAATTCCACTATCCCTTTTGATCCCACTTTTCATTTTACTGTTGAGTCTAATCTTCTTCTTGACAGATCTCTTACTTTTTGTTCTTCTGAGGAAATTGTATTTATTCCAATGCTGGACCTCAAGCGCTTCAGTTAATAATATCTATAACATTCCTTCAAATATCAGTTACTTGCTCCAGCAGATTTTCTCCTGTTTCTTCAGATAGAAAGTACAGGACACTTTCCTTTTCCCTTGAAGAAATACAAGATGTTTAGGACAGATTTCTGGCTTAAATCTAAGGTGTGGTAGGCAGGCACATTGTTCCTGTGCAGCTGATACCACGTGTAATACTTGAGAAACACTGCAGAGGAAGTCCCCTCATTAGCTTCAATTCAGGTGCGGAGTGACTCTTCAAAAGTAGTTTTGCCACTAAAGATAAACCTTGATTAAAATTGCTTAAATATTTTGACAACAGCAGAAAGTTTGTCAAAATAGCTAAACATTTCATTTCAACATTTTCAAAATGAAACTTTCTGGTTCTTGCTTTAGATATGGTATTTCTCCCTGGAAAAAAAAAAAAAGACACAATATACACTTGCTAAAAAAGGGTAATATACCTTTTTTGACCTGCTGTATTCCTTAACAAGAGGAGAGAAGGCAAATATTCAAGAAGGAAGCAAGAAAAAAGAAGCTTTTTTTTTTCTGCTTTCCTGTTACTAAGAATCTCTCATCTAAAACTATTTAAAAATATTTCCAATTGTATATTTCTCACGGTGCCCTGAAAAGCAGCTTTTATTGTGGGTGAAAGATCTAACACACAAAGTTAATCCAGTCAAAACTTAGAATTTCAATTGTTCTGGGTTAATTATTTGTTTACACTGATTTCCATGCACTCATTTCTCTGCATCAAAACACACAAGTGTATAATCTGATATGTGTTTTAGTTACTTTCCTTGTACACTTGAAAGTTCCAATGAAACTGCACAAAACAGTTTCAAACAAGCATCTTTGCACAGGCTGGTGCAGAGCAGAGGTAGAAGCACTGAGAAGAGCAGTTCTGAAAAATATTTTGATTTCAAGGTTTTCATGTCATCAGAGACTAAGAAGCAACATGAGAACTGGTAAGAAAACCTCTTCTCTAGATTCCCATTAAATTGAAAACAGAAGTACAAATCTGTCTTTGAACTAATAAATTAATCAATCATCTAAATGCACAACACTCTTTATAATTTATACCAAGTGCAATTAGCATCAAGTAGGGATGATCTAGCAAAATGGCTTAAATAATAAGAGCTTTTTCTCCATAATAGGAAGTTGCATAACAGAGACACACAAACAGCAAATTAAAAAGCCCTAATACTAGTCCTTCTATTGGCTTTTACACATTATCATTACACATTGATTGCCATCATGCATGTTTAATTATGAGGACAAAGATCTGACCCAAGCATTTTAGCATCTCTAATTGTGTAGGCTTTTAAGAATGCGCTCTTCAGTCCTTGTCATATGGCCTGAAAAATTACCAAATAACTAAGAGCTGCCTTTAGAAAACACCATCATTCCTGTTGACAGAAACAGTCAGCACCTGTTGAAGTTCTTTCACAAGGAACTTCTCCAGTTCAGTTACACACTCCTCCTAAATATCTGTTGGCTCTAATAGCGAGAAATGCGGCTTTCATTCCCCCTACTTTTTTGTGCTTGTCATTTTCATTGGTTGAAATTCAGATTAATACTGCTAATATTGAACTCTAGCTGTAAGATCTTTTTTGGTTGGTTTGTTTAAAAAGACTCTTAATTGGTTCAGTCAATTATGAATTATGGGCTCAACACAAACCCCTTGAATTTAAGTGAATAGACTTAGCTTGCCTTACATAGATTAAGTCTTCTACTAGCAAGGGAGTAAAACCAAGCCTTTTCTCATCAAATTCAATTTAAATTCCTACACAGGTGTATATCACAGCAGTCTTCCCTAGAAACTCAGTCAGCTTTACGATCTTTGCTGAGGAACAATAAAAACTGGCTTCACTTTGATTTTTTTCCTTCAGACATTTCAGAAGAGCTCTGGAAGGAGATTAAGTGAAGGAGCAAAATAAATGATCCGTAGCCTTGTCAACAGTCACATAACTGGTCCATTAGCACTGCAAAACTTGTGAGGTCTCATGCTCCCTTCTTCATTTTTCTGCTTAAATGTAACGTAGAAACTTTATACCTGGAACCTGATGAAGGTTCATATTTCTGGGAATGTTGTAAGCATGGGAGAGAAGAATAAATTTGATTTTATAGAAAACTTAGGGAAACAAACAAAAGAAATAGAAAACCCCAAGCTGTTTATGTCCCTGCGAAGACCTTTGCATGAGGAACCATGACGCAAGGAAGTTGTTAGTACCTACACATCACAGGACTGTTTGGCAAAACCAACATAACAAGAGTCCAACCTCATCTTTGCCTATCCTCCTTGTAAGACTTCAGCTCTCCAAAACAGAAAGAAGTCATGCGGAAAGATAAGGGAACATGGAGAACCCTTGGCCTGGGAAAGGTGAACGAAGCAATGAAATCTCAACATGAAGAAAGTGAAGAGCTGTTGTATGAAAATGTGGAAGGAGCAAAAAGAGGCTGTGCTCCCCTGCTCCCATGGCAGGAGACATGATGGGAAATTTCAAAATGTCCCCAAAATAAGAAAGGAGGATAAGGATGCAAGGCCCGTGTGTGATGCTTGCAGCCAGTTCAGCCAGCAGAATTAAAAGGGAAGTAAGTCTAAGATTTTAGACTTAAGTACTGCAAAGCAAGGTGGCTTCTTTACCCTTTGCTCAGCACAGTGAGCACAAATGCCTTGGTGCCACTGTGTGATGTCAAGAACAGGGGCAGTAACTAAAGAACAGTACCCAAGGCAAAAAAGGTGGTTGAAAGCATTTGGAAAAAAAACCTCTGTCGTCAATTTTCTTTTTTCCTTCTCAGTGCTTAATGTTTACTGTTCAGGGTATTTAAGGCTCAAGTTTTGCATTGACTTCTTTAGGACTGATGACAGGCTTGAAGCTAAACACACGTTTAGATGCTTTGGCACAGCAGAGACAATAAGCCCAGCAGAGCAGAGGATTAAATCTCCACTATAGCCGTGACAGATTCAGCACTGCTTTATTGCTAACTTTTGCACATATGTCTTTGATCAGTTACAGGGCTCTGACATATGGTGAGAGCACCTGCTAAGTTAGCCAGGGCTATTGCCTCAAACAACATGGACACTTACGGCAGGATCTGCCAGGGTATAAATAAGGGATTATAATGTCCCTCATGCTATAGTGCTTTGCAATCCCCAAACAAACAGCACCATGGCAATGCAACTATCTCAGATAAACAGTCTAAAATGTTTTGTAAATGTGCTACAGAATAGATTCTTCAATCTCCAGCAGTTAACCAAATTTTTTGTTAATTATGCAAGATTTGAATTGATAAAGCATGTTATCAGGTTTTTGGTACTCATTTGCATGGTTTGGGGTGGAATACGAACAGATCACTTATCCACCCACACTCACATTTTCATCTATAAAGTTATATAAATGACATAAGAAATTGGCAACCACATCTGCTATAAGGAACCATAAAGTTCAACTCGTCTTTGTCACAGAGCTCAGGAACAGAATTCATGACATTCCTCTAGCAACAACATCCCCAGCCTGTTCTCTCTGCATCTCCCAGTGATGTCCACCCATTGACCAATTAACATCCCATTAAGCTGCTCAGGGCAGAGCCTTTTATTATTCCCAGGTCTCTGTAGTGGAGCTTCAGTCCCTCTGCTACACACACTGACACTGTTGTGGTTCTTGAGGCTTTTTCAAGTTTAGCCGGAGTGCTTCTCCAACAAGTTTTCCAGCATTTAAAGAGATTATCCTTTACCAGATCCTTTAGGATTTACCTGTACAGTAGATTGGCCAGATCACAACTGTAGTCAGGCTTTTAAAACAACTGTTTGCATACATCAGATAGAGCTGTTCCCTGTATTTATTCTTCTGTGTTTCAACCGACTTGTTTTGGCATCAGCCTCTTCTGCCAGGTTGGAAAGAGCAGCACCACAACTGCCCACACAAGGACTTCCCCTCTAACAGCTCTTTAGGACAAAGAATCTCAAGCTCAAATCCAGAGCCTTCATGGCACTTTATGTTCCATCTCTAAATCTGATCCCCAGAAGTGGATTGTATCTACAACTAACAGAGATTTTCGCAGGAATTTGCATTCTTCTATTTCAATTATCAGAAAAAAACTTGTAAATAAGCCATTTCCATCATGAACATTGGGTAAACATATTCAAAGACTTGAATACAATTAAATACAAACCTTAACATTTTATGTACAGTTTGGACTTAAATCCCACTTTTGCCCCGTGTATCCACACAATTTTATATTCTAACAAGTAATACCATATCCTCAGTCACAAGAATGAGAATTGAATATCTTCATTTTATCCAGTTCTGATTATTTTCGCAAGGGTATTGAATGTGTGGCTAACACCACTGTAGTAGAAGTAATTAGCACAGTATCATTTTTTTCCATAACCCTCTGTACACTCTGGGAGTCTTTTTACAAGATTTTTTGGTTTTTACTCCATTAAGTTACTCCCCATGCTTACACCTGAGTACACAGAATATATAGTTCTAGTGATGTATTTCAAACTCAGGCTTTTGAAGCTCCCCTGTCCTAATCCTGCTAGGAATTTTTGTCTATGGAAGACTCTCCAGAGCACATTACCATCCACATTTGCCAGAGACACTGCAATATTAGTCAAGGCATCTTTAATAATGCAAGAAAGGTCAGCAGCTCACAGAATATCAAGCTGAATATCGAAGAATTATGAATCTTTTTCTCTGTGCAGGTTTCACGGGTATTCTTTGGGGTGTTTTCCTGATTCATTTTATGCCAACAAGAGGGTATTCTTTCATTTTCAGGGTATGCCAGATTAAAAAAAAAAAAAAAAAAAAAAAGAAAAAAGTCTTTCTCAGCAAATGAGACAAGCCATGCCCTCTCCAGCCCATTGAACACAAGGAGCTAAATTCCGTATTTTGTTCTTTCCACACCACCAGAGTTAATGTTGCTTTACAACTAACAGGTTTTTTCTGGAACAACTCAGGATGTGATCACATAGCAGGGCCTTGACCTCTTGACTACATAATGCTTTTTTGATCAATAGCAGAGAAATTAATGTGTTTATCATATCAGACCATTTTAAAAATTTCATACATACAGTCACTAATTACTTCCAAAGCCCATGATACTGCATTTTGAAGTGCTGGTCCAGTGCTTTCAAAATTCTGCACAGGAATAAGTTGAATTAGGCAGTCTGAAAAATCAAACCCAACTAATTTCTTCTGTTCTCCCCAGGTCATTAATCTTCATGGGACAAATTACCACCGGCAGCTCAGCAGAGTGGCACTGATGGACTGCAGAGACAACAAAGCCACTGTGGCATAACTGAGAGGAGTATTTGCCTCGTGTCTCCTGCACAGTCTTCCCCAAGTTTCTCCTTATTTCCTTTGATATTTTGGTGTAAATTATTAGAATTTATTATTTTCATTCATGTTTTCTTAGAATTATCCATTCAAGTTCACACTGAGCTGAACAACATGGCAACTTTGATTGCAATTTGACAAAGCAATTTTGCAAGTTTCAAACTGTATTTGTGTTCTTCCATTCATACCATTCCATATTATATTAGAATAACAGAATGATTCTAATAAGAGAATAAGAACAGCAGAACTATTTTTATAACATTTAGAACCTTAGAAATTACATAGGATCCTGGTATAGTGTTAGAGGCAAAATATTAGTATTAAACTAAAAGGCTGTTAGCTGAATTCAGGGAGGGGTTTCACCATGAAAACGTGAGCTCTCAGCACAAATGTAACAGCAATGCATAAAGATGAGTTCCAACTTGATAAAAATAAAATTTTAAGATCTAATTAGAAACACAATACTAAAAAGTCTATTTAATTTTCCCAGACAGAAATTACACCCTTTTCAGTATGGTACGCTGTATGCACAAATTACCTTCAGGTCACATCTGTTTTTATCTGAAAGCTTAAGGGGAAAAATACTCAAGCCTTTTCCTTTAACCTATACCACTACAGCCAGAGGCACTGATGAGGTCACAACAGTACATAATAAACGATCAGTAAAGAAAGTGGTGCCATATGTTGCTTTTCCCTTGCTGTACTTAGTTCTCTGGAAAATGATCAACAATAGTTGCAGCTAAATCGTATCATATTTTTCTGTTATCAAACGGGGTTAAAAAGTCATGTAAATAAATATACATGAACTAAACTGAAACAGCTGGAAAGTTCCCAGAAGGGACCTCTAACAACCTCCAAGTTGGACAGACCATGGTAGACCAAGGGATCATTATTAAGATTAAAGGCTTACACCAAACCTGCTGTGAAATTCAATCTGCTGAATTTTAAACATTGATGGCACAAAAGGGAAAGTACTAAATGGTGGTATTTATTAATTCTTAAATAGCAAGGTGACAGGAGAGCCAGGCTACAGTTTCTCCATTCCCAGTGTGCCTGGTGCTATTTGCTGAGATAAAAACCTCTGTAGATACCTCCTATGAAAGTCAAACATTTCAAGCAGACTCTTTCTTGTATTGATTTTCTGGAGAAAAAAAAATTATCAGCATCGTTAGTGCTTTTGGATTTTATTTCAAAGGCTTTAGACCAACTCCATTTTAGAGAAACATACCTCTGTGGTGATATGAGCTAAATCTAAATTCTTAAAACCAGCAGCTTTTTTACCTTTGTAGTTTGACCTGTAGTATTCCAATTGCATTTGATGGGATTATGCCCGTGTGCCTAACAAATAACTAAGATGACAGCTGTCTGAGACTGAAGCATTACTCAGTGTCTCACCATCCTCCTGGGATACCTGCTCCCTGAATTGTGTTTCTAAACTAAGATAGAGAAATGTTCTACAAGTCCCCTGCAAGAGACTCCTCATCTCTCCCTCAGGGATATGTTAACACTGTGTTTACACTGCAGCCGAGTCTCCTCACGGGTGCCACCCTCCAACTCACTCTGCACTTCTCATCTAAGATCTGCTACCAGCCAAAAAGTCCAAATGTTTAAAATCTCGGCAATCTCTCTTGAATGAATAACAAAATAAACTCCTTTCTTTTGAAAGCCGATTTTGTATCCCCAAAGAAGACAGTACAACAGTAATTAGTTATACTTGCTGAGAGATTTACACGGGAACTGTTCCCTTCACAGACATGCCAGGGATTTTATGTAGATTTGGCAAAATATTTAGACTTCTGTCATGGCTTTGCCATCTGTAATCCTTGGCAATCATGCTCCATGGGCAGAGACCTGTGCTGACAGTGTAAATTAGGTCATAGTAATATTGGTCCTCTGGGAATGCTGTAAAACCTTCAAAACTGCTGAAGGATAAGTGCATCCTGTAACCTGGAAGGAATGCCTCATCACTCGGGGTGGTATTTTCAAATTATGACTGTACCCAGATCACTTGAGCCAGCACAGAGCCCCGTTCCATGGTTAGCAATCTAGGTATCCAGCAGCTGGGTTGGCTCAGTCAGATCTTTGTCCACTGAAAAAGTGAAGGATTTGGCTTTAACCATTAAAAAATATTTCACATGGCAAAACTCAACTGTTGAAACATTAAAGACAATTTTCTCTCCAGAAAGATGATTAGAAAAAAGTGACAAAACCCATTCTTTGACAAGACACTTGCTTTCTGCCTCAGCCAATTCCCATATTGAGGCCCATTGACAATATTTTGGAAGTCAATCAAATAGACTTACATTTTAAAGCTTGAGCCAGAGAGTTTACATTCTCATCTGGCATACAGTGGCATATTTCAATTGGCTCTAAAGCTGCCATATCAACAGGTCCCTCTGAATGGCCTGATACCTGTGTGCCAAAAACTTGGGAGCTGTAGGGAAAATCTGTCATGGGCTTGAAACAGGTACTGGCTGAGGGAGGGATCTATTTATAAGTAAGGTCATGGGGGTTCAAGATTTTAGCAAAGGAAGAAGTTTAGTAAAAGACAGTATGGGGAAAGCAGAACTTAAATCAGCTACAAAGAACAAGATTTTCTTTAGTTCTACAGCTTTTAAAAATGCATCTGTTTCTGCTCTTACTTGAATCTCACAACATTTATAGGAATGGCACATGCTATGGGCACTTGGAAGCAGTTGAGCTTCCCTTCAGAGATCCCTCCATTCTGCCTATCTGTGATACATTTTTGCAAGCTAAGCCAATATAAAGGGACAGCAAAGCACCTGTGTGTGAGTTGATTTGTGAAAATTGTTTTAGTGAGTAAACACATGTATTTCCTTAGTCTTGATAGACAGACTCATTAAGTTTTCATAAAAGATCTGCATTATTAAAATCCCTGTTGTCTCCTGAGAAATGGAGGTAAAGGCATCTCAGGTGAGCTACGGTGCCCATTCAATGAAACTTGCAATAAAGATGCTATTTTTAAAAAGAACACTTAGCAATGGAACAGGTGACCTGTTTTTTGCAGGATAAAGCCCACTCTTACCAACATGAGAGAGAAAAACAACCACTTACCCGTGAGTGGAAAGGAGCCCTAGTTACAGTAGGAGCCCACCCTGCCTGTCATGTCTTGCTTACAAAGGTATTTTCAGAAAACAAGAATAAAGTGCTTCTAACGACTGTTGCCTTCTTTTATAGCCATGGAAGTGTAGCATGTAGAAATAAAAATAAGAAATCAAATGTGCAAAAATATTCATAACAAGGCATTTGGACTGCTTTTTTTCACCCTGACTCCTTCCTATAAAAGATCAATCTGCCATTATCCTTCTGCAATATAAATAGGCAAGACAGTTAAAAGTGACCTGCCAAGAAAACTTTTAACTTCTGAGCCAATCATCACAGCAGATACAAGATTTTTCCCTAATGAGTGCAAATTACTCTAGGACTGGTGGGTCTCTGTGGCACACAAAGACCAATACACTCTACCCTGCAAAAAAGAGTGATTTTCACTTTGCATGATAACAAGCCTTTTGTATTTTGAAAGTAACTACCAGAGTAGCTCTGTAGGAGACCCCCTGTGTTAGTCTTCATTACAGGAGCCAGATCGATAGATTAAGTTAAACAAAATGGTAGCATTTCTGCCTTAGCCTGGAGCTCTCCTTGCCCTCCTGAGCTTTCTGGAAAGCACAGGAACCAAAAGAAAAGTTGCCACAGTATCAAGCAATGAGACTTAGACAAAAAGGAACTTTATTTTAGAAGTCAGGGCTCAGGTAGGTGGAAATAAGGCAGAGTCTAGAGGTCAGTTTGGTGCTAAGTAAAGAAGAAAATTTGGAAAGCTCTGGAAGACATTTAAGAGACGTGACATCGCCAGTGCAGTGGCAGCACCTCTCCTTGGCTCCCTTAGCAGCTCCCTTGAGCGGTCAGTAGGTGGATGATGGCTCGTGGTTTCCTCCCTTATCTGCAGAAAAATGCTCCATTTTATTCAACCAACTTCCACATACATGAACTTATCACGCTTATGGCTCATCTCTTAGTTCAAAAGAAATGTCTGGTGAGACTCAGAACTAGGTGTAACTCACCAACCCTACACTGCTTAAAATTAGTTGATATGGGTAAGAGACTATGCAAAATATTAAGGAAACAATGGGGATCCTGATTCATATAAACAGGGTTTTGTTACCCTTCCTCTTTTGGAAGGAGCTTTATTGACAGGTTCAAGTAATCTAATAAAAATTCACTTCTATTTAAGGGTGTGAGAAAGAGTCCCACAACAGAGTCCTGTTGCAGAGAGTGCAGGGAAATAAGGAGGCCTGAGGAAAAAGGAAAACACTCCTATCAAAGAAGAATTAGAACTGTCTGTAAGAACTGTAGAGCACAGAAGCTTGGCACAGTAAAATCAGAGAATATTTCTGCTTTCAAAATGGGAAGTTATTACAGTCTGCAATCAGAGAGAAGATGAAAGCTGCACCAATGAAGTGAAGCGCCAAACTCGCACTTGAGAAACTGTACAGCTAAGTGCCTATTAAAAAGCTAGAAATCAGACAGAGAAACATGCAAGGGACAAGGTTAAGTATCATCAAAGAAAAGAACTGAAAGAAGGTCAATAACTGCTTGGACAGAAAAGGAAGATGAATAGAAAATTGCTCTGGACCACCTCAAGCCCCTGCTTGGCAGAAAGGTATTGATGGGATTTGAAGTGACCAAGAAAAATGTGAAAGATGTGTCCTCCCTTCTCTCACAAAGTGAACTGGGGGGGAAAAAAGTGCATGACAAAAAAGAAAGAGAAGCCAAAGTCAAAGAAACCTCCTTGCAAGTTCCTGGGATTTGCATAGATAAAGGACAAACTTTAGATCGGACATTGTAAAACCACCTTTTAAAATCATCATTGCAGAAAAGTGTTGTGCATATTTACATAATACAAGTCATTGTATAATGACAACCTTCTGTGTATTTTATCCTTCTATGTATTTTAACCATATAGAATCGTTTTTTACTACTGAAAGAGACAGAACTCCTTTGCAATTCTGAAAAATCCCCAGTAGGTTATCCTGCTTGCCCAGACAAGAATCAGAACAGCAGGTATCTCAAACACTGCAATAATCTCATCAAGAAAACCAAAGCAAACACTATACTTTAAAAACTGGTAATGAAAAGTAAAGGGGAGGAAAACTGCTCTAGTGAGATAGGAAATAATTCAGTAGGATCTCAGAATTCTTTCTGGCACAGGATACTCATGGAAACTTTTGTAAGTCCTTTTGTCCCCTCATGCTTCAGCTTCTTCATCCATACAACAGAGGTAACAAGGTCACTGAGGTTTGGGGGGTTTTACTAGGTGTGAGCAATTTGGAGTTGTGATTTTCCAGTAACACAGGTAACCATGACATTTACTGCAATGAATCTCTGATGCAGCTTCTCAGCATTGCTGTAATACAAATAAATTTTAATTCTTTGTGCTTTCAGCTCATTTTTCAGTGGGATTAAATGTCTGCAATGAGTAATGGGAATTTCTTGAAACAAGGGTTGTCCACAGTTGTGTTACAGTCTTTCCAGACATATGGATGAGAAGAAATATTTGGGAGGGAAAGCAAAACTGCTTCTTACCTCCAGAAGCCTGAGTGGGATTGGGGGTGTGAGCCCAGGGTCCAGAGCCACCAAGCAGACACAGGAGATGGGGGACAAGCAACCCCAGGCCAGGGGGGAGGGGGTGACCACATTGAGCTCAACAAGTCCTTCAGGTCTGCCAGGAGAAGAGAGATGGAAGGGACAGATCTACAAGCCCTTTGCTGTCCATTCTTTCAGATCACATCACTTTTGACTTCTGCAGTGCAACACTGATTTGCTCACTGAGAAATGCCCTCAGCAGACACAGGCAGTGACCAGCATAGAGATGTCCAAACCATGACAACCATCACAAAGGCTCAGTCCTGCTCTGCATCCCCTCAGGAGAGCCTCACAATTAATCAAGTGTAAAAAAAACCCCAGAGAGACAAATTTCTTGCAGATCAGTGTGCCAAACAGGACAGAACTGGTGGGCAAAATGGACTGGTGCCAAGAGACAGCCCACTCAGCCCATGGTCTATCTTATCTGCAGATAGTACAGTTACATGCTGTGATTTTTCCATATAACATCTCAAAGTCTGTGTACTGAAAGAAGAGGGTTAGACAAGATCAAGGACAGTGGTATTCAGCTGTCATGGTGATAAAAGCTGGAGAGATCAGTTAGATGAGCTCAATTCATGCAAACATGAGTAAAGCAGGAGCCGGCAGGTGACAGCATGGCCCAAACTTGAAGCAAACTGAGCTCCTTCCAGGGTAACAAGTATCAAAACATGTTTTGATAAAGTATTTGGGAAGTACTGAAGCGTAGGACCTGTGCCAAAGTCCCATTTTCTGGAGGTTTTCTTTCCAACAGGGATGATAGTTTCCTGAGAAGCTACAGCACATAAAAGAGACTTACTTTTATTGAAATTTGCTCTCCATTGCAGGAGTAATTGTGATGAATTCGCAATCAAAATAAATACAACCCATGTGATGAATTTAAGGAGTTGAAATTAGAGACTGGTAGCAAGACAACAACTGTTGGAAACCACCGTGAGCAAATGATGGATGAGACCAAGGAAACAAATGGATAGATTGTCAAACACACAAACTGACAGCACAGGGAAATTGATGGCAGCTGTTCTAGCCAAAGCCTGGACCTAACACGCTGCCTTAAAGCATCATTAACTTTAGTATAAAAGCTATGTGCTACAGAGACTTTATTAGGCAGAATCACAGGTGTTTAAGAGCCTGATGAAGTATTTTCTCAACACAAGTGTTCTTGTTGCACACGCAGATGCTGTGAGGGCCTCACATGTACAAGAGAGTGACCCAACATGTTTGACATGCTCAAAGCATCTGGAGGCACCAGCAAATTGCCTGCCTCATCAAAAATTAAAATTTGGTCTAGTCAGGCAAAAATAAAGTCCATTTACACAAGTGAGAAGGCCAATGACCTGCCCGTATCAGAAACAATGCCTTCTGGAGGTGTAGTAAGGGAGGCAAGAGAAGCCATTTTGTGACTCCTGCTTGTGGCATAACATTACAGCCAATGATCCAGTTTGCCACTGGCATCTGTCACACATAGTCCGCCCTGGATGTACCTGGTAGGCCTTTGTTAAGGTGTGCGGTGTGCAGGTGTGAACCTATTCCACAGTGCTTTCCACTCAGGTCACACTGGTGTATAGGCAATCCAGTGCACAAGACAGCAGAAAGGCTGCTCCATTACACATCCAGGAATTCTTCCTTTAGCTTGGCATTCGTTCTACTTGAGTCTATTTTAAAATAAGCAAACAGTTGATTAATCCAGAGAAAATAAAACCAAGCTCAGTCAGTGAAAAAGACAAAACTTTCTGTAGCGAAGGTGAGAGCCGTGCAGTAAAACTGGAGAAGAAACGGAGTCCTGTTTGCTCTGTCAGTAATTTCTGAGGCTATTTTTGATAATATCCTAGAAGCTTTTAAAGGGCATTCAACAAAAAGGTCACTTGAAAGTGTTTGCAAAGATTAGGGGAGATCAGGATACGTTAACTATGCACAATCCACTACATGCTCAATTCACTCTCATGGTGGAAGAAAACAGCAGAATTAATCCTCGCAGAGGAAATTAGGATGATATTGTGCTGGGTCACGTTCCTGGATTATAAGATTTCCACCAGTCAATCCTGAGTTATTGCTCTGCAAATACTCAACAACCTAATTTGATAGATACTCTGGGGGGGAAAAAAAAAAAAGGAAATTACTTTCCTTGCGTTTCAAAATAAACATTCCATTAAAAAAGAGTTTAGCATAACACCACTGAATGCCCAGACCTTTATTAAGGCAGGCTATATTTCAAAGTAAGTCTCCATCATTCTGTTACTATTAATACTCCTAACAGCATATTTTTTGCACAGTTAGAATGAATTATTCCAGTCAGGAGGGGACCTGGTCTTGGCTAGAGAGTTGCTCACACACGCATCTGTATCTTCAAGGTGGAGCAAGATATGGATTAAGGTGCACCATGACAGGAAAAAATCTTTTCCTTAGGTGCTTTCCTCCAGGCCCCTGTTATCCCCATGGAACAGTAAACCTCAGTCAGGTGCTTTTCTACAATTTTCACCCTGAAATACGTGTTTTCCTCAACCACTTTGCACAAATTCTTGTGAGAACATATGCACAAGTGACATAGCTGTAACAGTTACCCAGCTCAAACAGAATATCAAAACATGCAGAGATTAAGGACAGAATTTGGCTTTCTGTTTTCAAGGTGACTTCAGCTCCTAGTACAGGATTTTCTAAGTCACCCACACAGATAAGGGCATCTGCACTTCATGCTGTTCATGGGAACGTAACCCCACTAGGCATTTTCAAATTCTCTCACATGGCTCTTAAAAGCCATACTTCTGAAGGTCAACAAAAAAGCAACATTTTCAAAAGCACCTGTTTGGAGCATGGGAAAGAGGCAAATCCTCTGAGTCCTATTACCATGTCAGATACTGTGGATTAGTGGAAACCCTTTCCCTCCTCTGGCAGAAATTGGAAGCCTGGCACACTTGATCGGATGCTTCAAACCTTAAGATAGACATTAAGCCCATGGGAATCAGACATGTGTAAATGGTGTGCAGTGGAGGACAGAGATATTCTCCTGTTTGTGGAGAGAAACCAGAACATATCACTCCTGTATAGCTTATTCACATCCTTTCTAGCCTCATCCTTCATATTGGGTAACTCAGGCCTTCCTGGCATTTCAGAATTACAGTCAAGAACATTTTGTCATGTCCCAAAAGTCCAGGATACTCAACAGCCAGGTCCTCAGGGAGCGAGCACGACCCACGGAGCCTGAGACAGGCTGAGAAGAACTAACTGTGTCAGGGCCAACCGTAACACTTCTCATCCCACCTATTCTGAAATGCTGGGATGTATTTCATTAATAAATAAAACCACCTTAATGAACTCTTCTGCTTATGTGCCATGTGAGGTGGTTCCTCAAGCAACACAGCATTGGGCAAGACCATTTCGCCTGTTAACAAAAAAAAAAAAGGTCCAAGCAAATAAGGCAAGGAAACAAAATCCTCTCAAGCTGATACAGTCCAGGTACACCACTCAGTCAGTCTGTAAACCACCCTAGGCCAGAGGTAAAAAATAATGTGAAGTATAAAATGCTCCAATCTCTAATAAACTCTGGACAGTCTCTCAGAAACTTATGCCTCTTTTCAAATTTTGTTCATACTACTAATATAGTCAGGAATGGTGTCTCATTGTGCAAAAGACTGTGCAAACAGAAGAGAAAAATGGCATTTGCCCCAGGGATGTTAGGCTGTGTTTGGAGAAGACAGATGGCAAATGCAGGAACAGAGGCGCAAAAGCAGCTGATGGCTCATGGAGCAGCTATGCAGCTCAGAAGTGAAACCTCTCAAATATTTGCCTGCTGACCAGTGCTTCAGATTTCAATTCTTCCTCAAGTCCTTGTCTTGCTTGCAAAGTGATGTGCAAATGCCTGTAGGACTGCACTGGGATATATTTTCCCTTGGTAAATCTGTAGAATTTCATGCATTCTGAAAATTCATCTAATTCAACCAAACATTCCTTCTGTCAGTAGAGCATACAGATGTAGAATGCACGTGTGCCTAAATTCTTTCAAACAGTTACAATCAACACCAAACTCAAGCAAAAAGCCCAGAGAAAACATATCCTACTTCAAAACATTTTAATTAGTCACACTCATTTAACTGTACATTTTCCTGCGGTACAAAGCAGTACTTATGTTTACGGTTCAGGCTGCAAACTCCTCTCTTTTCAAGATGCTCATAAAAGCAATCTGACTCTTTGGGTGGTGTCATTTGCATCAGTAGGAGCTCAACAGCAGAAACGGTTCACTTCCCTCCTGGTGGGACTCTGTTCTGTCACCATTGTTTCTCATGGTCACCTGTACAGTGACACTGCAAGCACCATGTCCAGGCACAACACTTTCGGTGCCAGTGCAACTAACCCACTGCAGAAATGGGGCCAGTTTGGTTCACAGCTCCAACTCAGCAGAGCACACACGCATTGGTATCAGCGGGGTTCCTCTGTGCTTAAATGTCCAGCTTTTGTTTGAGGTTTGTGAAAGAGTTAAATGTTGATTTTAGAATCTCAGTGGCCTTCCCACCAGAGAATTATATTCCAGCATACCATTACGGCAAATTTTCCTAATGCCTGCCTATGGGGATATCTGTGTAATGGCACCATCTGACTCTTATTATAATTTGATTCAAACTCATATTGCTTTTACATTTTATTTCTCTTTACCATTCTGGCTTGCAGCAGCCAACAGCAGGCTGGAATTTTACCTAAATGAGAGCATTTTTGCTCAGCAAAAGAACATTACTCTGTGCCATTTGCTTAATAGTTCACATTACTGTGTAGGGAGTGTTGCATCCTTAGGCCAAGTTCCTGGCACCCAGTTTGTTAAAAGTTTCAAGGGCAACGTAACAGCATCTTCTGTATGGGAAAACCTTATTGTCTTGGTTTCTCAGGCTAGATGTCAAGAAAATCTCATCTGTATTTATGCATGGGCAGAGATAAATGAATAAATGCAAGCTATGCTGTTGCCACAAAGTACCCAGGTTTTCGTAACGAAAATAGCCTTTATTAAGACTGTGCTCATACTGCAAGTAGTACAGAAATTTAAGAGATGGAGTTTGCAATTCTTGTGTTGTTTTCTGCAAAAGATTTCAATGATATTAGTTACCCAAAACTTAAAAAAGGAGCAGAAGAAATCTACTGAACAGGGGAGCTGAGTCTACAGTGTCCAATGTCATGGTGACAAGCGAGACAAACGATCACCTTACTGGAGTGTGACCCAAACCAAAGGGAGCTGACTGCAGCAGCAGATGAGCCCAACCCTTTCTGCTTCCTTGCTGGAAAGAGAGCTGCAGAAAGAAAGGAAGCTGCACTGAGGGGCCAAGGCATGACAGCAGTTTTTGTTAAGCCCGCAGGAAGGGCAAGGAGAGCCCAGGTGACAGGCAGCTGCCCATGCTCCTTGTGTAGAACAGAGTGTGTTTAAGCACAATATGCTGAAATTCTGCAGAATATTCCATGTTTCCAGGACTCAGCTGCAGTGGACAGAACACCAGTAATGTCAGCAACTGAGCTGTGGACAATGGATGTTCATGCCTCTGTTGAGCTTACCACATTTGGAGACTGGTTAGATTCCTTGAATCACACTGAAACTGCCGGCACATAATATGTGAAAATAGATCAAGTTGCCTTGTTTATAAAACATTGTAGGACACCAGAAGACACTTTACATAGTAGGAAAGGTATCATAGCACAGTCCTAATACATGAATGTGTGATTTCAACTTGGAAGGCAAGGAGCACCCTGCCTACCTCTTCTCAGGCCCCTAACGCCTTTCCTCACAGCCCAAGAGTCATACACAACCATGCCAAAAGAAAATTGGGTGTATTCTCAAGGTAGGAAAAATGGCTTTGATCAGGCTAGGAAAAAAAAGTTCAGTTTCAGGTGAAAAGGTACAATATAAGAAGCAACAACCATAAACAGGAGTATGAGCTGCACCACCAAGAACAGAAAGCTATTTCAGACTGGTCAGATTTTATGTCCCATGTTCCATAGCCTACACCTGTTTCCAGAAGGACACAATATCTGCAATAACTATGGAACCATTTGCCCCCATGCATAGTACATTGAAAGCTTAAGCCGAATGCTATTATGCTTCAACAGTGGTCTTAAAATATTAGCACTAATTATTTACCTCCAGATATAGCTATTGTTCACACACAATGTCCAGGCCCTTAAGATACTTGCTAAAAGCCAACCAAGTGTCCAGGGAAACTGTAAGTAACAGTCTGTACCATAAGGAACAAGTGTTCCACCACACAAGTACATTTCAAAACTACTTATATACGTCCAAAATAGAATAGCTTGCTCTTCATTTGTAAATGCCATGGCTTCCAGTCATTTGTCATCTTTGCTATGAGGATGGTAAGACCCTGGCACAGGTTGCCCAGGGAAGCTGTGGATGCCCCATCCCTGAAAGTGTTCAAGGTCAGACTGGATGGACCAGACAGGCTTGGACCAAAGTGGCCTAGTAGAAAGTATCCCGGCTCATGGCAGGGGCTTGGAATTAGATGGTCTTTAAGGTCCCTTCCAACCCAGGCCATATTATGATTATTTCTTTATCATTTCCTGTAATTTTTTCAGCCTACCTATGGTTTCTTACTTTCCATTTGAGAATAACACAATTTAATATTTCAAACTGCTAGAATAAGGTGTCAAGCAGAAGCATCTACCCTTCTTAGCCCAGAATTCAACTCATTAATATGTTATCCATCACTAAGTTTATATTTCCCATCTTAAAATCAAGAGTTTCTGCTAAACTGCTATGCTTTTTTGTGTGAACAAGGGAGTGTTCTGCAAAACACTTCATGCAGCAAAGAAAACCTCCCTGATTCATGGTCAGAAATAAGGGTCATTGCAAGCAACAGCTGGAAGAACCTGCACTGAGCTGAGGCCCAGTATCTGCGAGAGGATGAGTGACATGCATGCCCACATGTGCAGACTGTTGGTACTCATGGGAGAAGCGGACACAGATCATCATTTCATCCTGAAGAGTATTCTGCATTGAAGCAGTGAAACATACTGGTTGGGAAGCTATTACACAGAAGCTGTATGTGTCAATATTGCAAAGTATTTCAGCAAAAAAAGCCGATGTGAAGTCTGTATTTCAAAGCATGAGAAAGGACTAAAAACAAACTGAAGGTTAAAACACACAACCAGATGCATACGAAAATAAATACAAAATTATTTCTTTCTGAAGTTCCAACTTCCTTTCTCCCAATAGTTGATCTTATTTTTCCCTTGAAAAGACTCAAAGGACATATTTAACAGAATTTGATAAATATCTTAAATAACATGAGAAAGATGTTAGTTATTGCCAACCTGTGATTAGGGTTGATATTGATCTAGAAAGCCAGATCTTATTTTTAGACTACTATAAAATACTTCAGTGGCTTACGTTGAAATTATTTCAGAAACTGTTTTTATTAATACACATCTGTCTGTACTTCTAAGCAGGTGATAGAAGTTTGATCTTCAGCTCTAAAATCCTGAGAATCTTAGTTGCTAGGAAACCAACAAATCTAATTCCTGTGTCTCTTACAACACAAAAATATAACTATATACTGATTCTCTCAGACAAACTCATGCTACATATTTTTCAACTTCCCCTTTTGTCAGTGATTTGAAGCTTTCATTTCTTTCATTGAGGCTAAAGAGAAGACACATCAGTTATAAAGATATTGGTAAATATGTTAACAGAAAAAGAGATGGAACATTCTTTTATCAGAATTTTTCATGTGTCTCATTTCTGGAATAAGCAATGACTGAGCAGCAAGTTATAAGGGCTCAAAATTTACTTCTAATATGGATTTACAAATTTATATTTAGTATTTCATTACCATGAGTGTTGATCACTTCTGGTTCAGAAGATGCCTTTGTAGATGATCAATCTAGTCTTTATGAGAAACATTATTCATAAACATATGTAAGAGGCCTGTGCTTCCATTACAGCACAACCAGTTAACCATCTATCTATGTACGCCCATCTGACCTTGCAATTACTGGCTCATCTATATGATGCATTGCAACAGAGTTATTAATTCTACTTCCTTAGACTTTTATTCTTTGGCTTGGCAGGTCTACTGGGAAGAATAACACATATTCCATTAATAACAATTATCAGTGACATGACAGGAACCTGAATAATATTTTATTCAAAAAGTGGTATTTTGTCTGTGGACAGAAGTAAATATAAATACCTTGAATTCTGGAAAAGTAATTTCTTAATTTCCTTCAAGAAATGTTATATGTAATAAACAGTGACAGTGTACTCTTCTTATATGAGAAAGAAAAAACAATATCTGAATATAAAATCAATATTCTCTCCACTAATCATAGTTTCCAATGTACCTGCATAAAATACAAATATAGTGGTAAAAAAAATGTTAGGACAGGGAGATCATTCCCTATTCCAAGAGCTCTCAAAACTCCAAAGGTCACCATTTTCCACTTGTTTCTCTTGGGACAACACAGTGACCACGCCAGCAGGGTCCAGCTGAACATCCTTCCCAGCAGGTCCCAGCAGCACCCTGCCAGAGGGAGGAAACAGCCCTTCCTACAGAAAATGAGAAACCCCAACCTTGCACAGGCTACTTTTCCTCCACAGCTTCAGAGCCTGCCAGCAGCCCATTACTGCTGCCAGCTGCTGCCAGAGGTGACAAGGCAGAGCTGGAGGGAAGGCTCTCAGACCCTGATGAGATGCCATAGAACAGCTTCTGCAATTACTCATAACAGATTTGTTTTTCTCTTTGCCTGTAACAAAATAAATAAGAAATGACATGCAATAAACTGCATTAAAATGTTTAGATTGCAAATCACTTCAGCTTAGGAAATGGCAGACGTATGCTGCCACACAGTCTTTATTCTTCCCTTTCAGGATTATGACGTGTTTTTCAAATTCCATGATCCGACCTTCTCCTCCAAACACTTTGAGCTTTGAGCAAGATAAGAACTCAGTGTTGGAAGAAATCCAGCACGCATAGAATTAAAGTTGCACAAAGAACTACAAATTTAGATTTTCCCCATTCTCCAATTCTTGACCTTGCAACAGTGTGTCATATTTTTAATGTAAAACTGTAGTGAATACATTTGTGTATACACTAATGGTATTATCCACATATCTCAAATACACAGACAAATCCATTTTCTCTATTGAAACTGTTTTGATTAGGGTATAATTTTGAAAATCCTTTGCCCACATAAGGAATCCTAGCAGAAGGATCCTACTGCAAAGATGTAACTCTGCCCGGTGTACTTTTAAGCAGAAAACCTCTGTCACTAACAAAGCTTCAGTTACACCCCAGAATAACAGCTTTTTTTCACATCCTGCAGTTGCCCCTCATGGTTCTTGGATACACCCCCCAGAAAGCTCTAGACAGAGGAGCAGAGCAGAGCTCTCTCATAAATGGAGATGGAAAAGATTGTTTATGTTAAGAAAAAGATTACTAAGGGAGGACCTGATGACAGGAATTTAAGACCGATATTGAACAGGGGGCTTGTAATCTACCTAAGATGAGAGGAAAAAGCTGAGTGCTTTCTTCTCCTTTAAAAAAAAAAATCAAATCTAATTCTCAGAGACACTCCCAGCATCACAAGCAGCACGTTCTCCAGCACATGCCTTGCTACAGCTGTCAGGTGCATAAGGAACTGTATTAGTACTGGGATTTTCTATTCCAGCACTAATATACGAAAGAATAATAAGATAAACAGTTTCCTCCTCAAAACATGATAGACTATTACTGCAGGTATCCACTTTCCTTTCCCTTATTCCAAGAGCTCTAGGTCTCTATCACTCTCATTTGAATGTGCAGTACAAAGAAAGCCACATCTGAATCGAAAACAGGATGAAGGAAAAGGTCCAGAGGACAGAAGGCTGAGCCTGGTTCACTGCAACTGAAAAGACCTGCCCCAAGTGACAGTGTGACCAGGGCTCAGCAGAAGTGCACAGACCTCAGTCGCTGCTCTCTGCTACATCCCTGCCAGAGACCATCAAAAACCTGTGTTAGCGAGGCTTTGATTACCTAAGCTTACCAATGGAGCTCACTTTTCAAAGCCACTTAATGCCCAGCTGAAACAAGAAGCTTGCAACAAATACACAGAGGCAGTACCGCTCAGTCAGAAGTGAAAAGGAGAATTCAAATTATATATTCAAGCACTTATTTGTAAAATTATTACTTTTATTGAAATACAGTAAAGAAATAACACAAAATTAAAAAACCACTTTCCATTAAAGCTGCCTCCATTATCTACTCCAATCATCTGATGTTGCTGTTTATCAAAGAATTTAATGAAAAATAAGTTGAAGAATGGTTTGGAAGTATACACACTTCTAAAGTAATTGGAATGACCTAAATTAAAAATGCAACAAAGCACATGTGGAGGGTGGGAAGAATAGATGTGGCAAGAAAGAGGGTAAAAGAGAAAAATGCTGGGCCACTGTTGTTACAGGTAGCAAGAATGTGGGGATCACAGCCTGCAAGAGAATGACTGACATGTCTCTGGAGCAAATGCTAGATATTAGAATATATGCTAAATATTAGACTCCACTGTGAATATAAGGCAGATAAATCATCTGCAGGTGGACTTCAGAAATGAAATAAAGTCTAGGAAAATAGTTAGACTCATACACAGTTTATTGGGATTTTCTTATCATTATTAAAGTCCAGGCTCTAAAGAAGTTGCCATATTAGTGTAGGTTTCCTATCAATGTTAAAAAAAGAGAGTGTAAGGTTCCAAAAATCAGCAATTTTTACTCTTTTTACTCTGCAAAATTCACAGGGCAGGAAAAAAACTTGTAACTACACTATCACTGCCCCTTTCTGTACTTCCCTAGGTCAGAGTAGAATATGCAGGCCTTTAGGAATAAGCATCTCAGTGGATCATGATTAGCAATTATCCTAACTTCAAACCACTGAAACAGTTGTTAACCTTAAAATAAGCTTAGGCTCTGAGCCTGAATTCAGTTAAGTAAGTAAAACTACTGCAGTTTCCAGAGGGATAAACTTCTTCCCACCCACCCCACGCCCAGAAAAAAAAAAAAAAAAGCCCAGTGTGAAATGCCAGTCACTGTTTAGCAGCAATTAGCAGCAGCCAGATCTGCAGATTGCACCTATGCGACAGACAGAGGATCTCTTGGTCCAAGCTAAAATGGGTTTCCCCCACTGCAAATCAATTTTGCAGATTTATTCCAGCTAACGACTTCTCCTAAATGCAAAAGAAAATTAATACTGTACTATAATCTTAAAGAATATATATCAATATATATGTGCTTTTGCACCAAATCCTTATTGAGCAGAAAGCCCTTGCAGCTTCTCCGTTCCTTGGTACTCTCACACATCTTAATAAATTTTGTTCATTTGAATTAATGTGCACTTCCAGCATTACCTCTTTTGAGAGGGAAAAGAGACAAGTAAGAGAGAGTAAAGTAAGAAGATCTGGAATCTAGAGCTCCGAGTTTAAAAGGTAGCTTAATCTCCTTCTAAAATAACAGCTCCTTTGACACTCTTTGGGGACATACAGGACAAGAGAATTAATTTGAAAGCTCTCTTCTATATATGATCCCTGAATAAAAAAAAGGCTTGTACATACCTTATAGAGGAGTACTAGAGTTTATTCATTTTGAGTAGAAATAATCCGTTCCCCTCCAATATTTTAATTTGTGCCAGCAATTATGTTATTCACAAAGTAGTGTTTTAGTTAAATTAAGCAAAACAGAGAGCCTAAGCTCATAGGTTTAATCTAACAGAAACCATATACTGTTCACCTCACAGAGAATGATTGCTAGAAGTTTAAGATTAAAGACACATTATCTTTTTCATATTGTAGAAAATAGAACGTTTTGGTATATATTTTGTGTTTTATACCTGCAGCCATAAAGAAAAGGGAAGCTCTAACCAATGGCTTTAAAGAACATGTTTCATATCCCTAGTGCTGTCGCAACAAACAACTAATCTTCACTCAATAAATGTATCTTTTATAAGAGTACTTCCTTTTACAATTTCTAGCATAGAAACTGCAAGAAAGGAACACACAAGATTAGATGAGAGCAACTTGACCTAATATTGAAAAACAGATTACTGCTCTCCTATATTACAGAGGTTATAAAATCAGCTATTTCTGTGTGGAACAGCTCACAAATACTAGTAACAATTTCTTGCAGGAAAAATTGGGAAGACAATAAGGCAGTGTCCCCTTTAGTCTGAAATAATGCAGGAACGTTAGATTCTTTTCTCTCTCAAAATGCAAAGGTGACTTACAATCTACTGTGCCTCAGCAATAAATTGAGGGGAAAAAAATAAAAGAGGTAACTTGCTACCTTGATGCACGTACACTTCTCTGTCATAATTAATAATGATAGTTTTATTACAGCCCATGTAGCAGCTAATCAATAGGCTTTGATACTTGCACAGTCAACAACGGTTCCTGTGTGCTTGCATAATGTTCGCTATAAACCTTGTAGCTGTTCAGGCTAATGCATTTACTACCTATGGCCCAAAATCAGCAGAGAAACCTGTATTTATGCTCCATACATCACTCTTAACATTTGTTCGGATTCAGGCTGAGCGCTCCAGAGCACAGGGGAGAACCGCAGAAGACAAGGGAGAAAAATAAAAGGCAGGGTGAATAGGTGGTGAGATTACTGGATATTTAGAGGTGAGAATCACAATTCTAATTCTACTACTTCTGAACCATTTTTGTTCTGAGCTCACTCAGAAGAGATCTTCCATACTAACTCAGAAGAAAAACCATAAAATAATCCTACTTCTCTCATAATGACAAGGTCACATGCAAGACTTGGAGGTGTGACCCAAAGGCATCAGAAAATGGAAGCAAGATCCACATGAACCTTGGACATATCTTTGTTATAGCTGTTGCACTCTCATCAGACACAATTTCTCCTACTCAAGTTCTCAGGCCATATTTCATTCATTCACCAATCCCCATTCATCTCAGTAACAGGTCACTAAGAGAGTGGGGTTGAGGTTCTTCAGAAGACATTGTTGGTGGAGTTCTTGCTCTCATTACATACAAATGACTGACTTGTCTTTTTAGCTTCTTCAAATTTGGGATACTGCACCTAGGACATTTAGGCTCTAATTCACAAATGTACTGAGGAACTGAAGGCAACCATGACCTTCATTAGGAAATTTATATATTTTATATTCTTTCTAATGCAATGCTTTTCACTGTACCCTCAATTTAAATTCTGCCCTGTATTTTTGTGAGATTTCTATCTAAAGAAACATCCACCATCTATTTTTACCCTCTCATTTCCTTCACTGCGCATTTTACCCAGCCCTCTTACTCCTGACCTCTCTATTTTCCATTCTGACCCCTTCTAATTCATGGGCTTGCCTCACCCGCTCCTTTGCAATTAGCCTTTGACTAATTTTTACACAGTTCCTGAAAGCACTTAACTCTAATCTTGTTTATTCTTCCAGCTTGTTAATTCATAACCCCTTTTGCATTATCCAAAACAATTATTCAACTGAGCACCTCTTGCAATTCCAGCATGTTTTGCATCTCTGGGTAGATATTTCCACAATATTGGTGTTGCTGAAGGAAATTTATTGCATCAGACAACGATAAGCAACTCATGAAGTCCCTGAAAACTTAAGAGGTGGCCACTGGAGGATAAGCCAGTGCAGCACAAACACCTGGTACACCAGGTCATCTATTCCACCAGCTAGGGCAAAACCAAATTCTCCTTTACCCACCTGGTAAGGCACTTTGCTGACCAACCATTTGTCCATAGTCACTGCCCCTTTTTTGTTTTCTTCCCTACTCTACAGATATCAGGTTTTCCAGACTGGAAATATCCAAGCTTTGTTTCTTAGCAAGATATCTCTGGTTTTTATTAGGATAGGTATGAAGAGTAAATAAATTGAGATATATTTTGCTTTAGTTTTGCCACTCAATTAAGCACAAAGTAGCCTTCATTTGAGTAATGAATGGCACGGCATGCTTTTTACACACCAGGGAAATTTCCTGTGCTCTAAAGACTTTTTTTCCCCCTGCAGAGAATCAGAACGAGACAAACAATCTTTCTGTCTGACAAGAAGGATTTGACAAGAACTCCCACCTTCTCCTTCACCATCACCAATGGTTAGGGTTATCTGTGCCTGTCAATACTGTGGGAAATTTCACATGGGATGCTCTGGAATGGGCACAGAAACACGGAATCTTTACGTTTCTGATTGCAGCCTCCAGTGGCCACTGGGAATAGGTGGAAATGTGTTTCTAGAGTGTTTGAATCCACAGAGTAACAATACTAAAAATCATATTTCTCCAAGTTCATTTCAGAGGAATACACAAAACCCAATACATCAGGTCTTTCCTGAAGAATCTCCTTGCTGAATTACAGTGGATCGTCACTCACAGGCTATTGACTATAAATCACCTCTGTTAAGTCAGGAGGAAATGCATAATCAATGGCAGGAAAAGCAAATACTACACTTTAAGTTGCCTTGGTATTGACTTCAGCTTTACTGGAATTCAGAGTATGTCAGTCTCAGAGTTACTTTTACCTCATTAGTGTGACTATTACAATGCAGAATTGGTGCTGTTTTCTTTAAAACAACTGGCTTAATCACTGCCCAGCAGGTGCTGTGCATAACCTACTGCACTGCTAAAAATCAAAGATAAACACACTGGGAAAAGTGATGATACCTGATCCACTCCAGGGTAAGCAGTATCTGAAAAAAATGAGGGACCTCAAAAAAGGTGACTATGGCACGTGACAAGGTGTCTCCAGGAGTGCTCTCATTTTTGGTAACACACAGGATGCACAAGTGGTCCTGACTTTCTACTGGGAGATTTTGGGTTGTATTCAGTTCCACACAGGCTGGCAGACAATATGTAGGCACTAGATCTACTCCTGGATCCTGAGCACATCAAACATGCCCTCTCCATCGTCTTTGCTAAGTGATGTGTCACATATATATGAGGTCTCAGGATATAAGCAGGGCCATGACAGGGATGATATACTAATGTTGTTACAGATGCATGGACACCTAACAACCAGATTACATTTCCTTATTAAAAGAGAAGGATTCACAATGGGAAAAACAAAAAAGCAACACTTGTTAAACAGTGAGAGAGGAAGTTTCTTTACTGCAACACAGAAACATGGAAATCAGGTACATTTACTCTGCACTACCTCACTACCTTAAGTCCTGGACCAGCACCAGGAAGAAATATTAAATTTTATTACCTTTTTAATTTTACACTTACTGTTTAATCCATTTAATGGGATTTCACCCAGTGATTCCTACATCTCTGAATGAGGTCAGAGTAGATGATCACATTAATGCCTTCTGGCCTGCAAATCTAGGAAATCACTGGGCCATTAGAACGTCTCAAAAATATGCAATTAAGAAGTACTTTTAACACCAGCAGCTGCCTGAGATTCAAAAAACCTCACAGGCTTATCTTGCTCAGGGAACTAGAAGAGCAGAAAAAAACACAAACTGTTAAAACTTCAGTAGTTTTCAGGACTTCTAACAATAACAGTAAAGGCTTCATATTTGAGACAACAAGATGATACCCAGACCAATGTCTCCTATATACCCAGCATCATCAAACTCAAAAAAACCCAATCATTGAGTCATTTGAATAACATGTAAGCTGAAAGGCTTGACTAAAAACTGTTTTTGAAGAGCAATGTTTATGGATTCTAGAAGCAAAAATTGGGTTTGATTCATCTGTGGTGGCGGGAGGTATAAAATGATATTTTCCAGAGCCTGCTGCAGTTGCCATGGCGGAAAGGCTCAGATGTGTCATATCACATGCCTGGTGGATACAGGGAGATGGCTGGAGCACCAGTAGCAGTGTGCCATATCCAGCCCTGGACACAGAGGAGTGGAGGGCCATACACCTTGAGCGAAGAGAATGATGAACAGGAACGGGAATGAATTCATTCTTCTCAAAGAAGTTAAGAAAAATGCACAGTTAGTGTATTTTGGCCTTTATCTGGTTGAAGCAAGTTTTTACCAGTTTCAGAAGAGAAAGATATAGGCAGATACTGAATTAGAGACACAGGCTGCTGACATTTCTAGTTCAGACCCATAAGAAGACTTTGTAGACACTTGAATCTGATGAAGTTATCACCACCTTATCAAAAACACATAAACTGGACCGATCTTAGAGCTGCTCTCTGACTTCTGCTCTTCCCCGTCCCTCCTGAAGAAAACCTTATGTTTCACCACTTCAACTATTTTCTGACGAAGTGAGGAAGCAGCTTTCTAAATGACCAGTAAGTCTGGTAACCACAGTGGTTATAAAACTACAGTCACTTAAATTTTCAATTAATATGGAAGTTAATATCATTGAAGAACACTCAGTTACTGGAGCCTGAGCCAGCAGAGTACTTTTCCATCCCAGAAACCCCACACAGCAATCCAGCAGCCTCCCAGCATTTGGTGATCACATCAAAACAAGTTGTTTGTAAAAGCTGGATAACACTATCATTATGGTGTTTTGCTTTACTCCAGTATACAAATATTGCTGGTGTTAAAAGGGAAACACTGCTGCTGCACAAAGTGTTTATTTTCTACTAGTTTCTGGAGGTAACTGAGAGCACTGCAGTGTCATCCTCACACTGACAGTAACAGCTGCCTCTTGCTGACCCTGCAGAGCACCAGGGCTAGATAATAATGACTCGGCTTACCTTGCAGGTGAGATTTTATATGTGATACACAACCTTTAACATGTGTTAGAAGGTCAAAGAACTGGCTGCTCAGAGCAGGGAAGCCTGTAACAAGCTCATAGTCCTTAAAAGGGGAGAGGTAGGTATGTCCCAGGGAACAGGGCAGGGTCAGCATTGCTCTAAGAGGAGCTATTAGGAGTTTTCCTGCTGAATTCAGTGAGAAGGGAAAGACAAAAGCATAAGGAACAGGAACACAGTTCTCTAAAAGGGAAGGAGCAGCAGAAATGCAGGACAGAAAAAAAGGACTGTTAGAAAGCTCTGGAGGTGCAAAGTACTTAGGAAGGTTGTAAGTGCAGGTTTGCAGGGGGAATGGAAGGGTCAGAAGGAAATAAAAGAACTGTGTGGAAAAACAGAATGAACTTTTTAGCAATTACTTCCCATACCCAACAGAAAAAAAAAATAAGGGGGTGAGAACCATCTGTACAAAAGCAAATACCAATTGAGAAAGGAGTTATGCTTTAACAAAAAGTTACTGGCCAATTTCTAGTTTTGCAAAAGGAAGCTGTCACTGAATACACGCAGCTCCTTTTCATGGGGTTCTTCTATATTAAAGGTCAGCAGACAAAAGGCCATCTCACTTATCAGCACCAACATTTACCAGAAAAGTATTTCTATAATCCGGGCATCAGCACTCTCAGTTATAGTTTGTTTTTACAGAAGACAGTTTCACAAACCTCTTTGTGCTCTAGAGGAGCTGAAACAATCTCAGGAAGCACCATACCTTAAATATCTCTATCTAAACCTAACATAGACTCACTGTGTTGGAAGGAACTTTTAAGATCATCCCATTCCATGGGCAAGGACACTTTCCACTAGACCAGGTTGCTCAAAGTCCCATCCAAACTTCTCTTTGATAGATATTCAGGACATGTAGGGTTAAGAACACACACATTTAAAGACAGGATAAAAATGCCTTACTAGAGGCAGCACTACTAAAAAGAAAGAACCTGCACTATTTACCATATGTTCAGATCAGTAATACATTAAAAGCTATCAAGAAGAAATTACATGCAGCCCACACTGCTTGCAATGTGGTTTATCTATCCTCCCTTTTTTACTGTCTTGGTCCATATAAACGATGGACCATAGAGTGAAAGTGGTTTCTTGGGAGACATGAGTATCATGAGCATTAAATGCCGTTGATTCTCAGTGTGTAAGGGATGGTGTTACACAGGAAATTTCTGCAATGTTAAATTTCATTGCAATCCATTTGCTGTGAACTGATGCAGCCAAATAAAAGAGTTTATTAAAAGTTCTTTTGTAAGAACTATTAATTAGAAACTACCAGTCACTCAATTAAACATGCTAGAGTTTAGGTTTCGTCTTAGACACTTGCACCTGAGCTAACTCACCAACTGAGGGCAGAAATTCTCCTTCCCATCTCCCTGTCTTGGAGTGGGTTTTTATACTCTTTGAATGATGTCTGTAAAAGATAAATGAAACCTATCCCTTGAAAAACATAAGGCCAGACTCCTCTACAAACAGGTATTACTTGCTTCCCAGAGACTACTGCTCTTGCGTTTGATGTAAACTGAGAAGGAAGAAACACCTTCTTTGGAATTATATTTTTCCAGACATCTACTCCTTTTGTGGAGGGTTCACTTAATGCTTTTTATGGCATTATATAACAGAGAAATGAATTAACAACATGATATCCTTCTGCAACAGCACTGGTCTTACCTTTCCAGTATCCCACAGAACAACAAATAAAGGGTTTGTGAGGAAACTAAAATGGAAATCAAATGATAGTTCAGGATCAATGGTGATTCCAGCCCCAGGATTGCCAGTGAGCAATCTAACTGCAGCAACGCAAAGTGTAGCATTGCAACACAACTTTAAGTTGTCTTCAAGTGTTTCAAGCTTGACTCAAAGCTCGCTGTTCTTAATGACTGGATTTCTACCAAATGTCCTGGGTTCTTCAGCAATCTCCCTCACTAAACAGGGTCTTTAGAATGTGCTGAGGAGCCTTGCTGATTTGGTCTTTCATTCAAATCAAAAAGGGAGTTTAGTTTCCTGGTAAGAGAATGGAGCCAAAAGGATATTTGGAAATACTCAAAGGCAGAGAAGGTAAGATTTTCCTGTAAGTCAGCAAGGTTGTGGCCCCATCATTACCACTGCCTGCACTGTGTACAGCATTCCCACTGTGATCCTCACTGCCAGGAATACGTTGGTTTGGGATCATTCTTCCTTTGTCCCACCTTAAAGAACCAACAATATATTATGAAAGCACTGAGGCAACTTGTCCTTCTTCAAGATGACCTTATGGGTTTTTTTGCCTAACTTATCGAATCCTGGGGCTTAACAGATGAAGGATGGCTCTGTACATTATGCCAAGAAAAAGTACACTCCAAGTCAGTAGTACAGCTCCAGATCTGAAGAGAGCAGCCAGCTGCTGTCCTGTGGGACTGCACTCAACCTTGCACAGCCACACCACCATGCCAAGAGCTGTCCTGTGACACCTAGTACTGGCATTTCTAACAAATTCTGAGACTTTTGAAACTCTTCCAAAATAAGCTGGCTTCATGAACGTTCCATTCTATCCAGGAGCTGAATGAAAACATCTGCAGTGTGTGACCTGGGCTCCGAGTCTGAGGAGCAGATCTATGGAAAGTGGCCTTTGTGACTGTGCGAAGGAGTCACAGGGTGGTTCTTAGTCTTAAAGTCCATATAATTGAGATCAGGACCTGCCTCTTTAGACTCAAATGTTTTGAAAAAGCCACATTGCCAGGCACTTAATCAAATTACTGCCTTTGAAAAATATTTGCTTAATACATTTGCTTCCCTCAATCACAGAGGAATATTACTGGGAAAATTGTACATATTATGTACTTCAGGTCTTAAAAATAAATTTAGTCTTCACTTTAAGAGGTTGGACTCAATTCTTAACTTGCTGTTTAAATCTCCTTTAATAAACCACTAAAAGTGGTTGCATAATCAGGCCACTTAGTTATGATATGACCATTTGTTTACGTGGCATGTTTTAATGAATCATTAATATATTCTGTGGGTACTTTAAGTAATCTGCCCTTTACCTTGGTATTTCACGATACACCCCAGGCTTAATGGCCCATTAAAAGATGCCCTGTTGAATCTTGTGGCTTAATTGATGCACTTTTGCTGTTTTGATATTATTTTCAGGAAATTTGTTTTTGTTTTCAGCAAGGAAAGACAGCACTAAATTGGAAATGAGCTCAAAAGGCCATCTAATAAATGGAAATGTGGGTGTTTTCCTTATGATTTTTCTAATCCTCCTGGTGTTCAAGATTATGGCACATTTAGATTTAAATTACCAGATTGGTTGATCACAGCAGGAAACAGAATAAGCACATTACTTCTGTTTTGACAGAACAATATAAGATTTTTATACATTTCATTAAGCAGAACTACTTAAAGAAAAAAAAAAATCTCACTGTGCAGCACTATCTTTTACTCATGAACATCCTGTTGAAAATCCAATTAGTATTTTCAGAAGGAAAAGAAGTCCTGCAGTTAAACTCCATTGTCACAGCAGACATCAAAAGTATGAAATGAAGTTCCAATATTTAAATTTTTTCCATGATCAACCTTTGCAGTGCCAAAAATTTATCATAAATTATACTTTAAATTAGGATTATTTTTTTCTTCTCTGTTTTTCTAATTCATGCAGAGGAAATGGAAGTACATAAATATGCTTAATAACTCTTTAAGCATTAGCCTATCTGCAAAGAGGAGCTGGTCAGGAAAAATGCTGATGAGTGGACTTTTCCTTCATAGAAATGTTTCATTCTTACTGATTGCAATAATACATTGTGAGACTGTATTTGTCTTTTTCATGGGGAGCAGATAACTGGAAGCCTAGCCATTTCTGTTAATTTTTGCATTTTAACTGCTCAGTGTATAAATATAAATGCCAAATGGGTAGGTGGCTCCTTGACACTGGAAGCTGAGGTTAAAAGAATTATTTCTCTGCAAATTGTAAAAAAAAATACATAAAAAGTTGTAACACATTATTTTGGAAGGGGTCAGTTTTACACCTATTGTATCCAAACACAAAGTTCCAGTAACTCTAACATGGAAGGCTTCTTTCCAAAATCCTGCTGTTGTTTTGCCATATATTCAGGTAATGCTGTTTGTTACCACTCACGTTTAAGAAAAAGCAGTGTGTTTCAAAAAGTGTTTACTGCACCAGAGAACTTTTCCCCTAGGAAAAACTGTCTCATAAGGAGGTACAGCAAGCAGACAGTTTGGGTGCCATGGCATTTTAATTCAGCCTAATATAGGGTAAAGGCCCTTAAAATTACACTATAAAATACTATGCAAATTGCTATGGCAGAGGCAAAGAAAGACAATACAGACAACAGCAGATACTTGAAACACAACTGCATAAGGGCACAGTGATTTCTCATTGTTTTCTTTCCCATTTTTCTCCTCATTCCTTCCCATTGAGAAACAATAAAAATGAAACTACAATCTAGTGATTAAGGTACTTATTCTGAGCTGACCTTAGGCTCAGACTTAATTCCCTGTGTTGATACAGACTGCTTCTGTGATCCTGGACAAGTCATACATTCTGGCTGTTCCTTGTTGTCTGTGCCATAAAATTGATTATCCCTGTTTCTTCCTCAGGGATGTCAGATGCTCCAGTAATACAGTGATATGGACTGTCACTATAGCACCCAGCAGGACTTAGCATGGTAGGCAGTCTTTGTTACCTGCTTTCACCTTCTAATGCTTTCAAAGGTAATACCTTCTTCTGGCTGAAGTCTAGCATGGAGTCTAAGCATAAACTTGGAGACTACCAATAAAACTTAGCCAAATGATGTGCAGCTGACTGTGTTTGACATGGGACAAACTACTGCCAGTAGCACCATACAAAACTAATAAAGGCAACTTGTCCCTAAATAACACTACATAGCTAAAATAGCATTATATGAAGTCTGCATTCACAGGGAGGGGGCAGGGGGGAGAAAAAACAAACAACAAAAAACAACTTACAAAAGCAGTTATTTTAGCAATGACTCCCACCAAACCACACAAGTGTCCCAGAATCCTGGTCAATGCACATGCAGTCCAAGGTAACAAATAATACAGCACAGCAGAGGGGATTGATAAAGAAAACAGCAAGTTTTGATGGACAACATCTCACTGTATGCACTGTGAGATGAGGGGCAGCATCTTGCCCTGTCTCTGGTCTGACCCAGTGCACAGAGTACACGTGGCAGGTGGAATGTACCCTGCTCCAGCAGCACATCTCCCAGTTCAGCTGTATCACAGAATAGTGTAGCTACTTTGCTCTCCAAGACTGCTCTGTGAAGCAAATCAAAGCATGCAGTAACTGGAAGACTCCTTTCAGAAGCCAACTTCCAATCTGAACCACAACTTTAATGCAAATACATTTTTGTAACACATGAAAATACTTTCACTGTGGCAAAAGCCAGCCTGGGAACTTCAGTGTGCCTGGTGGCATCTTAGAATTATCCCAACATGTTGTAAGGCAACATAAACAGCTTCCAAGCGGTTCAATAATATGTTACAGTTTGAATGCCAGGAGTAGGATTGCAGGTGAGCTCTAACATGAAAAGTTAAGAAGCCCCAGATTCCAGTAGCCCAGCTGGCACATAACAGGGAAATGAATTAACAGTACTGCATCCTTCCGCAACAGCACTGGTCTTATCTTTCCAGTACCCCAGCGAACAACAGAGAGAGGTTTTGTGAGGCAACTGCAATGATAATCAAACCATAGTTCAGGATCAATGGTGACTCCAGGCTTAGGGAGCTTAATAGCAGGCTTTATATCATTCCTAGCAAAAAGGAAAGCAAAGGATAAAGTAGGGCCAGAGTGCAGCCAGCGTCAATGACCAGGATTTGGTTTTCTAACACCTGTGGTTCTGAAGGCTCAGAAAGCCCAGGCTCAGTGGTGTTCAGGCCATCCATCAAGCCACAAAATGTCTCACTGAGGTTAGCTGCTGTAAAAATATAAACTCATATCATAACAAAGTTAATTAATGTCCCCTCAGCCTTGCCCTTGTCTCCACCATGTCACCACAAGCAGCCACAGCTGGGTTGCTGCAGTTAGTGCTGCACAGCAGCCCCTTCCCTCCCGTTCACCAATGGCCTCAAGGAGCACTGTGCCTGCTAAAATCCATCCTGGCACCTGCTTTGAAAATTTAACTCATGCTCCCTGTGGAATGCCACGACGGGGAGCAGCTCCTGCACCAGTGTGGGCTTGGATTCATCTCATACAACCTCAGAAAGTTCTTCTAGTGGAAGCAATAGGAATTTTTCGGCAGAGAAACCAGCACCGCAGAGGAACAGCATGTATTTTACCTAGTGGGCGTATAGCATGCACTTTCCAGAATTCACACTGTATTAAAAACAAACACAAAAAAAGATCCTACTTTGTTAAACAGCTCCAGCTAATGAAGTGCACACAGAATACTAAACTGAAGGCACTAGACCAAAAATATTCCAGTTTCCTCTGCCCTCCTGTTTCTCATTAATATGCTGTAAAACAAAGAAAGGATAACAGTCTGAGTCGATGACACAAATTAAAATTATATATACAAAGCCAAAAAGGAAATAACATACACACTGGGTTCAGAAATTATATTCTACAGGCAGATGAAAAATTGATACAGTGAGAAAAACATACTGCCACGTGAGCCTCCTTCTCTCCCCAAGGATAAAACAGGACTTTGAATTGCTTCTACAACCAGCATCTATATTCACTGAGGCAGCAACAGACCAACTAACTACCCTTTGCAACTGTAAAAGTATAGAGGTATCCACGGCTGCTCCATAGTCATCATTCTCCAAATCAGGTGAGCCCCATCAAACCACCTCAAACGTGGTCACCTCCCACAAATGATGTGCACTGTGGAATGCTTTCCAGCTCAGTTTTTCTGCCAGTGAAACCCAAATGCTTTCCCCTCCTTCTCCTATGAGAAAGGAACTGTCAACATTAGCTGCCCAGAGCTGATTTAAAAACATAAATTCAATTTATATTTTTATCCTAGCAACACACGAAAGTATCTCTCTGCTCCAACATATCCTGTCTGAATTAAAATCTTTTCAGATATATCTAGTCATTAGTTTTAGCTTAACATAGCAAGACTTCTCAAACCTTTTTTCCCTTTCTTTCCTCAGTCACTGCTGACAGTACAGTGCCACTTGCTGCAATCCATAACCTGGGATAACCTGCATTCAGATACTTCTCTCTGTTCCCAAATCCAGCTTATGTGTAAATCCTGCAGGTGCTCTCTACATAACAAATTCGGATATGGCTTTTCTTATCAGATCACACTGCAAAAGCTCTCTCTGGGCTCCCAACACCTTTTCTCTTTATTAAAACGACATTTTTCTTTCCCCTCCCGGGGTTTGACAAATGCAATTCTGTCCCTGCTCACATCCATTTGCAATACATCTGAAAAGATGATTTTGCTGCCATCTCACTTTGACCAAATCAACTGTTCTGTTATCTTTGGCATCATTTTGTCCTTCTTCTATGTTGCATCAAACAAAAAGCACCTTCATTTTCTAAGCTTTTCCTTGCCTGTCCCAGCCTTGTCATCTCTCATTCTGTACTGTAAGACAGGCTGCCACTTCTCTGCAGACAGACTTCCACCTTCAGCATCCACTCTTCACAAAAATATAAAAGCAACTTCATCCTTTCTGCCACTGTGTCCTTCACAGTAGGAAACAACATACTTTGAACATCTCCAAAGTTACTTATTACAGTCCCTCAACCCTCTCCACAAAGATTTCCTTGCTGGTACAGCTGGGGAATGATCAGCCTTGGAGAACTGCATGCCAAGACCTAGCATGCCATCTACTGCTACCACACTGCTTCTTCCTGTCCCTCTGCCTTTAGTAACCTTTTGTCTCATCTGTCTGTTCAGTGTTGGTGCAGCACAGAGCACACCGCTATCCTGCATAGCCCAAGGCTGGGCTTCTGGGCACTGTGGAAATGCAACCAATAATGAAGAAAATTGCTGTCTTTTCCCTGCGCTCGGCTGTGCTGCTGCTCATGGAACAGCCTCATTTGGAAGCGGGGCTCCAGCTCTGCGCTGTTGCAGGGATCACAGTGTGTACACCTGAGAGTGCCGCGTGCTTACCAGCGCAGTCCAGGCTCTTGTAGTTTCCTTGCTGAGTGCTAAGGGCTCAAAGGATTTTCAGATCATCAAGTATTGACAAGTAAAAGCTTTTATATTGGAGAAATATGAAACACCAGAGGTCTTGGGCTTCTTTTAAGAAACTCGTAAGCCACAGGCTTTCATTTTGTGTCATGAGAGTTTTGCTTCTAAAGATCAGAAATCTATCAAAAGGCACTTCTTTACCCAAGCAACTATTTCCAGGGCAACAGACTTTCTTCTAAAGTTGAAGGTCTTTATGTCTTGCAGAATCAATTCTGCAGAGGTCTCAATTTCCCATCCTTTGCAAGTGATAGCTGGTCAGGCAGCTCATTTTATATACTCTGTAAAAATCAGATGGAACTTGATCATTAAAAAACTAGATATATCTATGATAATACTAATCTTGGTTATGAGTATAAGACTAAAAATGCAACATCAAGAATCAAAAAGCAAGTTTTGCATTTTTAAATGAAGACTAACATTACCTGTGATTGGTAAAGACACCATTAAGATACATAGTTTCTAGTATACTGGCACGCCAAGAGTAGATGCAAAAAGAAAAGAGGAGTTTGGACAGCCCAGAAAAACCAGAGTAAAAGAGAAATGCAATTTTAAAATTGTAAGAAAGTTACAGATATTGAAAAGGAAAATCCTTGGACTACTTCAATTTTTCTTTCCTAAGAGAACACAAAATGAACCAGAATCTTGGTTCATAAATCTATGTTAAAAACGCTTGACCTAATATACTGAGCTTTGATCTACTCACATCAACTTTCATCTTCAACTAATCATTGTGCTCTGGGCTGGGTGGCAGCAGGACAGGTATATCTTTCCAAAACCTATTGGACAGTAACTAATTTTAAAGATTGGTTTGCAGTTTGTAATGACATGGTTCTTGTATATGCTCTGTATAAATCAGTACAGTCTCGCATGCTACACTGAACAAATCAATAAATCACTTACAAGTAACACTTGCAGACCCTTTATTATCAAGTGCCCTTTGAAACACTTCCTGCCCCTTTCACATAATATTTCCTATCTTCAGTAGCTACTAGAAAGGTATTTTATCATTTATCTGTCTGTCACATTGGAGACATTTTATGCTTAACTGCCTAGTTGCTCAAAGATTTGGCAGACTTCTGTGAATGTTTTTTCCTTGTCCTCGATACCCTTGAAAATTCTGGTAGCATCAGAACAAACACTGGCATATGGAATTGTGACCCCATGACTAGATTGAGTCCCAGCAACAAAATGTTATGGGATTTGTCCATTAACTCAAAACAAATAAATCTGCTTGTTTTGTGTGTAAGTGGTTTATAGCAAACTGCTCACAACCAAAGAACACATGGAGAATTATTTATCTTACTTATCCGATGAATAATTTTTAAAAGCAAAACAATAGTTTAAGGTAAATGAAAAAGTCAGTTTTATCAAATAAGTTAACAATTACAAACTCTGCTTTAATTAGTAAATCATCTACAGGAGAATTTATGTATGTTAGAATGACTTCTAAGTGCAAAAGGATTCTGAGATACTCATTGTAATTGGTTGTCTTCATAAACACAAACAAAGCCTCGGCCCTGCTCCTATTTGCCATTTCTGAAGAAATTCTTCTACCTATCACATTTGGTTTGTTTTCTCTCTTTTAAACTTCCTCCCGGTGGTGGTGATGGAAATGTTTGCTCCTTAGCTCTCATGTAAGCTGTAACCATTTGTACTCTCGGTGCTCAAAAACTCACATTCAAGTCTTTGAGATCAGTCAGCATAGCTTCAGTTATGGGTCTCTACTCAAGAAAGAGGCTTAGAAACACCTTTAGATACCAAAATAGGAGAGAAATTAGTTATTTTAGTTAAATAGCCCAGCCATACTAGAAGCTTCTTTTTCAGAGAACATCTTTATACTGCAACAACAAACTCCTGCTGTCAGATGGGGAATGAGCAGAGGGAAACCGGGAAATGCATGTCAGATAAAATGGGTCTGGTTTGGACATCCTCCATTATCAGTTTTTCTACACACTCAATTTTGTAACACAGAGCAGTCTTGGAGAGCTCAGCCCAAACTTGGATTCACAAAAGTCAAGTGTAGCCCAGAACAGCTGGGACACCAGAACAAGAGCTGCCCGGGTCATTCACCTGGGCCTGCCTGGCACAAGTCATGGGAGATATTTTTCAAAAAAAAAAAAAAAAAGAGAAACAGAGGTATCAAAACACCATAAGCAATATGATAAAACCATATTCTTCATATCTGCACAAAATTCTAGTCCAATATCTAAACTTCCAGCCACCTGTCTCAAAGGACAGTGTGTTTGAAGAGCAACATTAGCAGATCCTTCCAGTCTGCTCTTTCCATGCAGCCAATAAAGAGCATCACATGGACCTGTGCACTCCAAATTACACACCTCATTACCAAAGGGAAGGGATTTCCATCACACTCAGCAGCAAGGGCTGGATGATGGATTTTGTTACAAACTTTAAGCTTCTAGCAGAACCTAGAGCAACAAACCTGAGCTAAGCCTTCTTCCAGGAGAAAACATGGTGTGTACATATTGTAGGCATGAGAGACTGACCTTCCACAGACCTGCTTTAGTCCCTGTACTAATTAGAAATTTGGTACAAAGACATACGAGATTTTAAATATTCATATATTTGAACTAATGTTTCAAAAAAATCAGTAGCCATAACTTTCAAAAAACACATTAACAACCTTAAAAATCTATATTTTTTTAATGTACTTTTAGTAATATAGGTAGAGGTTTAATCCTTTCTGGATGGTACAAATTAAAACACTTGGATAAATGCTCAATGTTTTTGTTAGGAATGGTCTCTTCCCCGACACTCTTGTAAGCTGGCACACCAAACTTCTTTTCTGCAGGGCAATCAGTAACCTTTTGTAATAAGAAAGCTTTACAGAAACTATAGATATTTCCTTATGTTATGTAAGAGTGTATACATTTCTAATGTGGCATTTGATGAACTAGAGTGTGCTGGGATATGAAAAAAGCCTTAATGGGAATGAAGATATAAGAAATAATGTTAACTAGGCCTTGTCATTTCATCTGAAGAGAGCTGTGCACGTGTAAAGGATGTAAAATGCATAAAGTTTTATAACATGTTGCCTGCTCAGAACCTCTAGCATTTATAACACATTTCCATTATTATTTGCTGTAAATTGCCTATGTCTTTTACATTAAAAACAAGTGCTTCCAGCTAGACAGCTGAGAGGTTTGATTGCCCTTGGAGTTGACAGTATCAAACAGCACAATGTAACTTTGAGTTTAAAGCGGAAAAGACGTAACTTTGCAAAGACATCAGTAGTGAATGCATCTGGTTTATTTTCCATCCCATAATGCTTTGTACTAATTTTTGGGATTATTCCTCTACATTATATTTGGGAAGCAAGAGAAGTACTACGCTCTGTCCTCCTCACTCACCAAAGGGCTGGAACAGATAGTAGCAGTTTTTAATTCGACTCAGTTTGTCAAGTAGCAACAACTATGATTCTCCATAATCAATGCCCACATGGAGCACAAAAGGCTGTTAAGGGTTTTACTGGCTTTTATTTTATTAGTAGGCAGGGGGCAGGGACCTGGCAATACTTCCTGCAGCTCTTGTTATTATGTGAACAAGCAGTCTCAAAATCAGCCTACCCCTCCTTTGCTGATGGGTCCTTTTCAAACAGTGAAAAGATATAAAATGGACCTAGTGGAGACATCAGCCCTTGCTTGGTTATTCTCCATGTCGCATACAGTCTGCATGGGGTACACAAGTGAACTAACCAGCTCTGTGGGCCAAACCCTTAGAAAACTAGAAAGTAAGTGACCCTGTCTAGATTGTTAAAAAAAAAAAAAAAAAAAAAAAAAAAAAAATAAAATAGGTGCAAAAGGTAGAGCACAGGCTGTTCGCTCATGCCCCTCTAGTCAAAATGGGGAGTGTTGGTGCTCACTGTGCCATCCTTCATCACTTCACTTCAGGCACTTGAAAGCAGGAGGAAGAGTGGCATGCTGCCAAAGGAAGATAAATAATTGATGCTTACATAAAGAACATATAGCTGCACTCACATCAGCAGGGAACAACTAAAGCAAGAGTTAACAGCAAATATGCTTTTGTAATCTCCTTTTATCTTTTGTTCCCCCTCATGGGTGTGACCCAGTTTATAACCACTCCATGGGCTGGCAGCAAGTTGAGAGACCTGCCACAGAGCTTCCTGGGAAGCCTGATGCACAAGCCTGATGAAGTTTTAGGTGGTTTTATGTATTGTAACATAAGAAAAAGTCTTTCAGAAGAGGAAACTGAGTAAATCTTATCCAAATGCACCAAAGACAGGTTTATGGGACAGTTATATCAGCGAACTGGCTTGCTAATCCTACCTCCAGGCTCCCTCTGCCATGACATGTCCTTGCTGACCTCCATTCAGTGAGCAATTAAAGATCTCGTGAGTAGTGGAAATAATAGAGACATTATCTCCAGATATGTGACTCCTAAAGCAGTTTCCAGATATCTGCAGACTAGAGAAAACATCTGACTTTTGGAGACCAAGGGAGACAATGCACATTTTCCCTGTAACTCTTTATATCTGGTCACTGCCACAGACAGGACAGAGAGGTGGATTCTCCCACATATGATCCCATCTACCAGTCCTGGAAACACCATTCCTCTTTAGAAGTACAATTCAGGGGTGTCCCAAAACACTTTTTCCCTCCGCTGCTGAGTGGGTTAGAAGCTAGTAAAATACTTTTTTTTTTCTCTTGCATGACCCAAGAGCTCCTGCTCTGGGCAGACACTTACAATCTTTATCCTGCAGCTGCCTCACCACTGAAGTAATGAAGTACTGCATGAAATATGTAAAGGAAAGAAGACTCATCTTTCCACATTACACAGAAATAATTTTTCATTACTTGGCTGTTAGCTGGCTAAATGCTTATCATGTGACCCCAGTGCTGCAGGCATCCCCCTACTGAAGTCTCCTTGGAAATTGCAGTCATCTCATGTCACATCCTGCCTTTTCCCTTCCCTATCAAATAAAGGTGATTCATGACTGTTTCCATCTTCACTGTTTGACTGACAATTAAAAGAGAGGTCTGTAATTTACTTATAGTGGATTACACTCTGCTCTGCAAAAACAAACAAAGCCTTGATAAGAGGTGAAAGGAACTCGTTTATTCAGCTGTCTAAAAGCTTCAAGAATAAAAGCCCTTCACAGTTCATGCAGAATGGTGGGACTAGGTTGTGTGTCTGCAGCAATTTGGTGTTCAGTGTCTGGAAAACTTCTAAGGTGCACATAAAGGATAAAATGGGAGTTACATAAATTTAGAGCCCAAGAGATGAGAGCAATTTATTGCCAAATAATCTATTCTTGTTCAGAAGAACTGTTAGGTGGAGCACTGAGGGAAGGCTTTGATTCATATATCCTACAGCAGCTCAGCCCTGAGCACTTATACAAGTAGCACAGCCAAGGGTGCCCCGTGGGCTCTCCATATTCCTGGTGCTCAGCTGCAAGGACAGACTCTGTGGGGCTGCTGTCCAGTTCCCACAGCTCTTGGTCCTGATCTGGGAGACCTGAGCCATGTGCTGACCCTCCTCACTCCCTGCTGAGAGGCACAGAGCACCACTGAGGTCCATGGGACCACGCTGTTAGCCCGAGATGCACTCTGGCATTCTGATGCTCTTTACAGGTAAAAACATTCTCTTAATTAACAAGAAACTGCCATTTGTATACCTTCACCCACTACAGGCACTGTCTAGCAGCTGCCCTGTCATAAATACATATTAATTTGGCAGCAGCAATTCTATTTCTAGCAGTGTCTGAATTGTTGTCCATGCAACATTCCAAACAAAGAATACTGAAGCCGGGCAAGCAAATACTAATACCACAGCAAAATCTCTTAACCCATCAGAGGCACCTGCACAAGCTCTTTGACATTGGTTTCAATATCAGGTGTGTGGTGGCAGCAGATGCAGCCCTGAAATAACGTTAAAAATATGCAAGTTCTTGCAGTGAGGCAGAAAGAGCATGTGCACACACGTACAATTGTCACCTTTGTGAATTTTATTTCTAGATGAGTAATGCAAACAATGGAATAATAAAATATTCTTTTGGTAACTCCTTTAGCATTCCTAGTGTGCTCATGTGGTCTAAAAACAATTTAGATGGAACAAAAACTAGGGCTGCTTTTACTGATTCTAATATCGGATTCTTTTTCTCTCTGCTATCCCCTCCATGAATACACAGTGAGTCAATCTGGTATGTCTTGTTGGTTGAATAAGCTCTTTGATTTTTGAATTATTTTGAGATTAACTGAATTTGAAATGTGTGCTGCATGCAATGTCTTGCTGACACAAAAAGATGAGCTTTGTTATTGACAGAGAAAAGTTGCAAAGCCACATTTTTCATTACTTGCCTCTGTTGCTGAACTCGTGTTCCTGTCAGACTGCTGCCTGCCAGTACAGCAGAGGCCACCAGGTTGAAAAGTTCAATTTCCAATATTTTCTCCTGACCTCCCTGAACTTCAGAGAATAACAAAGCAGTCTTTTCCATCATGATCAAAAAACAAATCTCTTTTGTAAATAATAAAAGATAGTGGGCATTACATTAGGCTGCTTGAAATCTTTATGATGCCAAAAGTACATCACACTCCACCTGAAAAACATGCTTTTGTCAATATGATCTCTTACAGCATCACAAAGAGTTACTAGAGTTTCTACAAGTTCCCCCTGTTGGTGCTCCAAGGTGCTGACCATCAAGAGCCTTTAAGAGCTGTCGGGCCACCTGAGAACTTCCAAAATGGTAAAATGACACGAGCATTGAACAGAAGCACATATTCCCAATGTTACTTTTCCATGCAAAATGCTATTACTGCTGTAATTGCCACTGAAAAATGACATGCCAGGACTAAGAAGTTGCCATGCTGAATGCAGGAAAAGACAGAAGGAAGAGTCTCATTAGATGTTCTGCCCAAACCCAAACACAGTCCAAGAGGCTTTGCCCTTCAGAAGAGGTGGGGTGAGGGGAGTGCTAGAGCAGCTAGTTCTCTGCAACACACCCTAAGAACACATTAGGAACACCATTTCTAACAATATTCCTCTCTTCTGCTTTGAAGTGACACCCATTTTCCCCTGCTGTTCTTCAAGTACAGCCCGTAAAGAATTCTGCTGCAAACTGTGTGCTTGATATCTCCATTCCCGCAGTCACTGCTGGTGACCCTCAGGTCCAGAACTGCCACCTTTGGCCCTGCCACAAAAGCGAGTCAGAGGGAAGGACTTCAGCCTGTGCCCCAGCAAAATCCAGGTACAGAATCCAGAGGGCCCCAAAACATACCTGACAGGTGCCAGCAAGTGCATTACTATTCAGCCCGAGCTTCCCGAGCTCCAAGATCTGCAGAAAGGGAGAGTATGACTCAGAGACTACGTACTGTGATACGAGGGTGTGAAGTAAGGCTGCATAATGCTGGAGAGTGTTATATTTCTTGAGAAGTGTAAATTATCAGTGAGCCCACAAACGTAGGAATCAGAGTAAAAACAGCGTTTTATTCTCCTCTGTTTATTATTGCCTTCCATTCTTTTTGTCTGACCAAAAGTATTTTGTGCATAGAAAATGCATTTGTACTTTTCCTTACTGCTTTTGCAGCACTTCACAACATCTCTGTTTCTTAGCCTTTGTTCTCTTCATCACCTCAGAGACTGCTCTCACATTTGATTTTTCCTGCCTGCTCTCTTTCAATTCCCTGTTTTACTCTCCCTCCTTCATCCACCACTTCTTCCTTTTAGCTCAAATTCTTGGTACTCGTGCTGAAAGTACCCTGAGCCACCTAGATTAATTTTCCTTTACTATTTAGACCAGATCAGCAGGTACACCAGGTGCTTTTTAAAGGCAGGAAGAGAGCTCTTGGACCATAGAGGATTGCCGTGTCCATTTCCAGAAAATCTATAGTGCTACAGGAAAAGCAGCATTGCTACTATCACATTTCACTACCTTCTCTGATGACTGGTTTAATTGAAATAAATTATGAATCCCACATGTGCCACACTAACAGAAAGTAATAAAACACAATATTTATGAATAAAGATAGCAATTATCTTATTAAATCAGACAGTAATGTTATTCTACCAGAGGACTCTTCATCTCACATTATAATCAATACTGATTATGAGTGTAAAGGAAAGGCTCTTGCCATTACTGTAACAAGGTCCCATAGATTTTAACAAGTAAGGAAATATTTTCTGGAGAAAGTAAAATTCAGCAGAGTTGTAACTGATATTTTGAAACAATCTATTGCACTTTTAAGGTAGAAAGTCTTGGATATTAAACCAGATTTTGACACCATTGATACAAGTGTCAAGCTGCTGTAATTGTATTGACATCAGTATTGTTATCCAAGATTGATACCAGCATGACTGGGAGCAAGATCTCAATCTTTTAAAAGGTTTTGGTTTTAAAGGCTGAAAGAACTTAATAAGACACAAGATATTTCTGCAGTTCTGTTTCAGTAGGTGGTAATTTTCTAGAGGTGTAGCACAGAAGCTTGATTAAAAAATGATCAAAAATTTATGTCTATTTCTGGAACAACTATTTTAGTCATTAAAGGCACAAGCAATCCCCAAGGCACTTTGTGCCTGTGTTTCATTGTCTATATTCAGGGTCAGGTTTGACCAAGATTTTAAAAAACAGTAAGTGATCCTGACACTTCAGCTTTGTGCCTGTTTCCTTATGATTTATCCTGGTTTTCCAACAGATGCACCTCTTTTAAAGGGGTTTTACATGGCTTACTTAAAGCCACAATAGTGTTATTCAGGTAAGAGGTAAACATAGTTATTAAAATTGAATCATATAAATTACTTTCACCTGGAAACAATCTTAAATCTATATTTAACACTACTGTTCTTATTCAAAAGAAAAGAAGTGATTCTAGGACACAGCAATTCTTGTCAATGTTATTTTCTGCTTATTTTTCTGTGGAGGAGGAAGGGAAATGCAGTTATTGACCAAAGCAAGCATTTCTCCACATGGTCTCAAGTACATCCACGCATCTAATCAGTAAGGAAACATCTAGTTCAATTTTATAATACTCCAAAATCACAAACAAGCAAGTAGTTAATAGAGACAACACTGAGTCCTGTGGCATGGAAGCAGGCAATAACACTGTCCACGCCTCCTTGGGCTGATGCTCTCAACATTTGTCCATGGGACACTTGGAACAGCAGGTGCCCAAACCAAACAGTGCAGCTCAGGGCTTGCTGCTGATTTAAAGACTAAGAAGCGCTAGGAAAGGGGGCAGAGAAAAGGAGAGCTTTTCAGAGAGAAATGCATTGAACCCCAAGAGGGATTTACTCAGTTTCATTTTTACAAGAGGAAAATGCCATAATTGTGCTGGCTACCATGGAGCACAAGAAAAAGTTTCACTTGATTAAAACACAAGCTAAGCATGAGCACTGCAATGCAGCCACTTACAAGTATTTCCCAGACTGCATGATATAAACTAGGAAACAAGCAGCTGCCACCACGTGGGTAGTCACAGCAAAGAAAAAAAGAGTTCAAGGAAAAGCGTCAAGGCAGTGACACCGCAGGCTCAACCAGAAACCAAAAATCCTGACTCTTGGTAAACTCCCACTCCACTACTCGGTGTGCAAACACTCCCTCCTCTCCCCTTGCTCTCTGCTCCTTTTTTCAGTTTACAACCACCCTTACAAGCACAGCTCTACACTGAGCATTTTTGCCTTGTTTTTATTCTCCTCTTTGAAATCAAGGGCATTTTAGATAACGAGATTCATGAATGTCCCCTACTATAAATTCAGGACAAGTGTTCTGACCCTGGGAAGGCACCTACCATGCAACTGGCCACAGATTTAATAAAAACAGAGCTGCAAAAAATTTTCCCACTAACTTTGAAAATCCCGGAAAAGTCCCCTGACCTCCTGTTCCATTACTTGCAAGTAACAAGCTCAGCCAAAGTTCTCTGACATCTTTTGGAGTTTGCAATTCTTTCAAATAACCTTTTACTAAGTTCTGTGTGAACTTACCCAGATTTACAGCTTTAGGATTAAATCACTCAAACCTCAATGGGCTCTGTGTAAAAATGAGGTGAAACCACAATGGCTTTGAGTTCTACTTGCAATTTCAGGCTTGCTTTGAACTCAACGCACAAAGAAAAATGCACTTTAAGCCCAAGCAAGCAGTCTTTTGAAATTCTGCTCTCTTGGAGGCACGATAGACAAGCCACCTCTGCACATTACTGGGAGTTTTCTTCTGTGATACGGGGTCAAAAGGAGGGAAAACACATTCCTGCCCTTCTGACTAATAATTTCCATGTCCTAGTTTTAAATATGTATCCATCTCCTTTCATCAGTTTTCTCAGCCAAGCTCAGAGTTTTACATTTCAGAAAATTTCACTTTCTGCAGCCTGATGTCAAAAATAACTTGTTGTGAAGTCTTGAAAGCAGCACTCATTTCCTCCACTCTTGATATCTGTTTCCTCCTCCTTTTTTAACAGCCTACAATATATCATATATCTAAGGAACACAGTGGTCATGTCACTTATATTCCCATTAAACACTCCAGCATTCAAAAATTCAATACACCTCTCAGCAGATGCCTATAAGCAGGGTTTAACCTATAGGTTCCAACACTTCTTTCCTTTTACAGACACAAATGTTTAAGCTGGTTCTATTCCCCTTACACTAAAACTCTAAATTTAGCATGTATTGATCTAACCTGCCATTGGTCACTTATTGACCTTGATATTTTAGCCTAATCAAATCCTTTTTTCCTTTCCTGTCAAAAAAAAAAAAAAAAAAAAAAAAAAAGGAACCCAGACCAAAATAAAGGGAAATAGTGGGATCTTTTCTTTTGTCTTTCGAGCTTGTAATAAGCTTTGTCATTATTTTAAGATGTTTTACATTTTCTAAGACATTCTCCAGATCAGCTTACAGTCCAGAAGGCACAGACAAGAAATTGCAAATATATGTAGCTCATGATTGCAAAGGATATAATAAAGGATATAATAAAACCAGCCAACTAGTTCGGTAGTTGGAGTTTTTGTTAAGACATCTTTGTTCTTTACACACACAAAAAACAACAGGTGTCAATCTGCAATGATCTCTTTAGAGATCATGCTGATGTTCATGAAGGAATGAGACATTTGATGATTCATTTAAGAACAAGCATGATAACAGATCATATTCTTGTACAAAACCTGGTTTCTCCAAACTAACTAAAAGTAAATAAATCTCTTTCTTAAAACACTGGTACATTTCTGTGACTTCTGCATAAAAGATATTCAGTTTGCAAGTCTGTTTGGTTATAACTGTTTTACTTTTGCTTTAACTATCGACTATAAATGCAACCTGGGAACTGAAAGTGAAGCGGTGCTTCTATCCTATTTCACAAAAATCACTACCAACGAGTATTGAGTAATCAATAATAAAGAATTAGTACTTAACTTGTGGTTCCATTTGCACATGAAGCAGAACAGAATTCACCTCGCTCTCCCAAAACTATATAGAGTTTGCAGTGTTAAGATTACCCAAGTGAAAAGTAATTTATTATCAAAGTCTACAGATGTGTCTTGAAGATAAATATATAAAACCTGATCTAATTCCTTTAAATCAGTTACATTACTCCCACTGGCATCAATACCTCAAGATCAGGATCATAGAGCAAATATATTTTTAAAAAGTCAAGGCTTTACACATAAAGAACTAAACTTCTGAAAACAAACTCTATGCAAAATTAAACTCTATACAATCACTTACTTTTTTAGACTCTATAGAGTGTTTTGAAGTAAATTGAGATGATTCAATAATTCAACATCACATTAGGTCAAGAAAGAGATTCTGCATTTGTTCATAAATAGAAGTGCGTAGAACATAATCATGTGTCCAGCATAGCCATCCTTTCTCTAGATTCATTTTGTTTCATTTTGGCAAAGATAAATTTTTCAAATTAACATTTACTGACCCTTGCTCCCTCCACCAGCTTCATCATTCTCATCATCATCGCCTTCCAAATGACTAATGCTTGTTTATTCCAGCGTCTTTCCAGCAAATGCTTTCCATCAAATATCTGTCCCAAGATATGGAGTAGCTGGAGGGTATAAATGATGCGTTCACCCAGTTTGCAATTTCTCACCACCAGTCTTTTCAGCACTGAAACTATTTTGCAGCCATGCAGGCTGTGTACTCTAGGGACTTTCTGCAAACACAGTTGCATCTTCCAAACTCGCTCTGCTGTTCAAGGCATGTTTTTCTGAATACCCCAGGTCAGAGACAAACCTTACCAGCCTGAAGGTGTGCAGCTACCAGTCTGAAGTTTGCTCAGTCATCAGTCAATTTCCATACAAGCAACCACAATTGTTTCCTGAAACAGGTACACCATTACAGGCTGTATGATCCCCAACATTTTTTATGTAGAAGGCTTAGATCAGTGAAACACCAAGAAGTCAAATAATAGGAGAGGAAAAGAGACTATGAAATGCTACAAATATTGCGTGTCCACTTAATACTTTGTCTGCTGTTCTGATGGTGAAGTACACTTTTCCATTAGTACAGTCTCCTCTTCTGATTTTTCAGTGCCAGATAAGAAAAGAGGTGTTTACAGCCAGAAGCAAGCAATTGATATAAATTTTCAGAACACTTTATAATCCATATTACAGATGCTGACACTGGTCACGAGACCTTATCAGGATCTAAGAGCATTTTGCTGACTGAGACAGTTATTAAGCCCAGTGCTGGTCCTTCATCTGGTGACAAAAAAAAAAAAAAAAAGAAAAACCAATAAAAAAATTTGGCTCCATTCCTCTTGCACTGGAGAGAAGCTAATATAGTACCTGGTGAGCTTACTAATATACCTGATGCTGGGGCCACCGTGTGGGCAATGCACATTTCACGTACTTTTGACATCTGAAAGTCTGTGAACTTGAGCAGGCTTTGTGAGCTTTTGGTTCTCAGTGAAACCTGTCCTAGGACAGGCCAAAATATAAAGAAAGCTTAGTCAGGCAGACATGTCTTACTCCAGTCAGGGAAGCATTATGTGTAGAAAGACCATCAGGCATTAATAATGATAAGTAGTCCAAAACGTTTCTTATAAACTCAAGCCTTGAACTGAGAGAAAAGCAAAGCACTGTGCGAAAGGGGGTGAGAGGATCAGGGAGAGGGGGCTAAGAAGGTACTCTCATTACAGTCCCACCCCAGGTGTACAACAGCAGCTGCTAAAAGGGACTGTCGAGATGAAGAAACTGTAACAGAACAGCATCAAAGCTGGAGAGGAAGCAAAAGAAGAGTGAATAAGAGTAAGCACAGGTAAATAGTGGTACACAAGTGCCATCTACACTTATAACCAAGGACAGCACTTAATGTTAACAAATGCATTAACGTTCTTAGGCGATAACCTCGTACACTCAGAATTAGAGCATTTTAACATGTCTTGAGTAGCCTGTTAAAAGAGGACAGGTAGTGCTTCATAAATTAAATCAAATACATTATGCGATCACATTTATTTTTATCTGAGCCTACACCTCTTGAATTTTTTATCACCTTAAAAAAAATATAGATATACCCTGCAAAGCCATCAATTTGTCAAGTTTAGATTTTGAAATGCATATAGAATTTACACCCACTGAGCATATTTTTATACCCCCATAAAAAGTTATTCTGGCAGTGTTTTGCCAACATGTCATCTATAAAGTTTTGTTTAGGCATATATACGTGTGCGTGTATGTTATATAGGGCTAAAGCTGCTTTTCTGTTGAAGAGCTTTTCATCTTAGTCATATGAGGCTCCCAGCATCACTCTGCTCGTATTTGAGATATAACATCTTCCACGTGAAGAGAAACAGTGACCATAAGATTACTAATTCGGATTTCAATTCTCACTACGGTCAGTAAAGACTGTCATTTTGCTCTGCACAATCCTCTATGGGCAGACAAAACCCAAGGTCTGCATGGCTTACAGTGGACATGGCCACCTGTCTGTCTCTCTGCTCCATCTCCTGACACAGGTACATGGAGACTGGGTAAGGATCTCACTAACCAGATTACTTGTTCCTACAAAGAAGAAGACAGTTGAAGTTTATGGCATTACAGCTATGCCTCCTTCTTGAGGCAGGTTTAAGAATTAGATGACCCAAGGCCCCACACTGCACCTTCAAGGAGGAGAGAGATGCAATCTGCCTCCTGGCTGCCTGGCATTGCAGCTTCACCTTACCCCATTCTGCAAGTCCCACATCCTGCCTTCCTACAAATCTCTGTGGAACATTCTGCAACACTGTGAGAAAGCAGTAAACTGCCAGGCATATTGATTGAATGCTGTACCTGCACCTAGAGAAGCTCTCACAAAAGCTACTGGACACCTTTTTGTGTATCCCAGCACATTTCTGGTCCAGAGACACAATGCAGCCTCCTGTCTCTCAGTGGGCAGAAAGCAAAGCATCATCCCTACAAAACAAATATCCACAAACATACCACAATGGAATAGCCAGCAGATGAAAGATAAGGAGGCAGCTGCACCTGATGGCAGCTTGAGGGGAGGGCAGGTTGTGGAAGGGCTTAATATGGTAAACAAAAGATTTCCTACTTAAACGTAAAGTACAAAAAATCACTTTTAAGGTTTTCTGATTATTACTACAGTAGAAAACAATAGCACAGACACGCTCATTTTCTTCTTAAGCTAAGTACCTCTCGCATCCTGCTTGGTTCTTTTTACTCCCTCACAGGTTCTATTTGATTAGTGAGAGATAACTTACGAAAACCAATTTCAAAGGCTGTACAGTACTACACTCATTTTTCCAAATGTTGCTTTTAATGGTTCGGCACACTCCATGGTATTCTGGGTTTTGTATTAAATAACCATTGAAAGTCACTGTGATACAGCTTCAGTGATCAGCTAACACAGATCTGATTATATGATCCAGGGGGGAAAAAAAAGCTTTTATGCTTCCTCTGGGCCATGGCTGTGTGCTCTGCTTGCCTTTGCTGTTGTGTACTTTGTACTCCTGTCTGCTTACTACCACCAAGATAGCAATTTCAGAGAATCTATATGGTAGGTAATTTGGCAACCCTACCAGCCAATGAAAACTACCTTCATGTTGCAATTTGCCTTAAGCTGGACAGGTGCATATGAATTTAGGCCTGGAGTTAGAGCTGTGTCTATGTCTCCATTGACTGTACACGTAGAGGGTCATTTATCAGCCCCCACAGAGGCCACCTAATTCCCACTGCACTGCAGGAACTCACTGCTATCCTTTAAGCTCTCAAACCACTGTTTTATTTCCTTTTCTTGTAATTAGGTTGACACTTGACACGTCAGAAAGGAAAAACCTGTCTTTGCCCAGAGACTAAATGCATGAGCTGATATATGGAAAAAGTCACAAAGAGCGAGCATATAAAATCTTTTCATTTCTCTGTAACTGGTCATGCTGTCATATTCATCTTTGGCACAAGTAAAAGCAGGATTGTTCAATTGTGGTTTTCAGATTTTGATGTGCATGGTGAGCAGTGCATGGCACCATCTCACACTTCTCTGCTAGCAGGTTCATGCACAGAAACAAGGACAGCTCAGTTCCCCAGGCCCTGCAGAGCCCCAGACACTCACTCTGTTCTCATTCCTGTTGATAAGGGTCCATGCTCTGATGAGGCAACAGAGCCCATGGCAGGCACTGTGCTGGTGAGCTGCATCCTGCATTTCTGCATCACAGAGATAATAAGCTAGGAAAGGTAGGACTGCAAAGAATGCCTTTCCTTGGATGGGGAGACCAGGCCCTGGTCAGGCATTGGTAGCTCAGCAGAGTTTGAGTCAGGTCTGAGCCCAGAGCTGCAGTCAGTCTACCACAAGGCAGTCCTTTCAAACTCTGAATCAGTGAGCAGGCTGAAAAATCACCTCATTAATCTATTAGTATTTAAAACTGGCACAGCCAACTTAAGAGCATGTGCTGTCATTAATTTAAATCACACAGGTAACTTCCTGCCCTTCCCATTCCTCTAAATAGTCTTCACTAAACAGTGCCTTCAGATCTAGCTTTTGGAACTGCAGTATGATTTCACCTGAGAAGTTTTTGTGCTCCTTCATATATGTGGTCTGTGGAAGAGTATTTACGTATTAGGTAACTAAATATTCAATTGTAATCAGATTTGTGTGCATAAAGTGACAAAAGAGTTTGAAGCCTAATTTTAAGTGGCCTGTAGGAGGTACTATAAATCCAAACTGTAACTCTTGAAAAGGGGACTTTGAGCCTAAAGTTAGGCCAATTTAATAGCCAGCTGCAAGAAGAGTTAGTTCTGCCCCCTCCCCTGTGCACTCTCTGCTCCCACAGAAGCTGAACTAACAGCAGACAATTCACTTCCTTTTTTTTCCCTTCCCCTCCAAGACTCATTCTTTCTTGACAACTTCAGTTCGAGGTATCAGACAAGCACTACAGCAAAAGCAAGTAAGTACACAGGGGAAGAGCAAGACAACTGATCTTTACAGTAATTTGGCTTCATTGCCAAGGTGAATGACTAAAAATCAAGGGCAAAACTACCTTAAATTAGAACAAAATCAGGCCGAACATAGGCCTTTCAAGCATGGATTCAGTGTACTAATAGCAACCTGAGAGACAAGAACACCTGCAGCTCCTTTCCACTAACACTGCTTTGACTGCATGTTTGTATGGCCTCTTCCCAGTGTGAAGTTCACCCTTTTTCCTTGCTGTAACTTTTGAGACTGTTACAGAGGCTCCAGTGTATAAATAATAATTAACTTCTGAACACAGAGGCTTACAAATGGTATTGTTTGATTTGCAATACATTTCAGTCAATTTTTCTACTGCGTAGTGAATTCTTAAGGAGAATGCTGACAAACAAGCAGCATAAGGTCTATGTATTATTAAAATTTAAAACACATGCTGCACACACAGAATGTCAAAAGAATATGTTAATCAAGTACAAGTAAGCCAGCTTGATCAGCTCTTCGCTGTGATGGCACAAAGCTGGGGAAGTTGCCAATAGCAGAGTTACTCTGGCTCCTGGTAACCACAGGGGATTTATCCAAACACATTAAAGAAAGCCTAGACATATACTTTTCAAACTCATGCACTTCTCATGTTCTGATGGATTTGTGCTGATAATTCAGAAAACAATGTAACCCTTTGATTATTTTTATTAATTTTTTTACTGTATGGAATTTCCAAAACTAGGATATTCCACCTGTAAGCCCAAGCTATGAAAGAGCAAGGTGGAAACAAACTTGCTGACCACGAGCTACAGCTCCATGCAGAGCCAAACAAAAGATATCCAGAGCAGTCTTCAATCATCATGGCTAGGCTTCACGAGCGAAGATTTGGGAAGGGCTCTCCCCACGCTTGCTGCAAACGCACTGAAGGCTAAAAAGGCCAATGCGAGATAGGCAAGTCCAGTTGCAAAGCAGTCTTCAATATACCCATTTTTAATGACCATTGATATCTTACCTTTCTTCTCTGCTGCTTTGCCAGGGAAAGAAAACAAGAATTAAAATACATATGGGTTTCTAAGGACTGGCTTCTTATTTGAAATAATTGAGGTAGTTTCTTTCATCTACGGCATTTGAGACTATGTTTTGTTTCCAACTGGAATTGAATTCAGCTCTCCCCACTCAAGAAAGAAGCAGGTTCTAGGTTTGCATTTCCTTTGCCACATTTCTAATATTCAGGTCCTCGCTCACCTACAGTTAAAGGCATTTGATCACTGAAGAACAATTTTGTTTTACGAAATGGAAACACAAGAAAACTTTTCCTAGGTTTGAAAATACTTCACTTTGAAGAAAACCAACCGCTGATTTGGTTCAAAGCAGCTACCTCTGATTTTTGGAGTTTAGGGGGGTTTTTTTGTTGGTTCACTTTTTCCAATAAACTCAGGATCACAAAGAAGTCTCAGATTAATAGAGGCTTAGATCCAAATGAGAACTTGCTGGTGCCATTCCTGTGCAGCAGCAGAGCTACAGCTCACAGATGTGACGGCACGTGCAGCACTCCAGATGCAGACAGACACATGTCCAAGGCAATTCCCTTTACTGCACATTCATTCTGGGAGTAAATGAAAATGGATGGAATAGCATTTTTGTACAAATACTACGGGGAAATCTTGCTCTGCTGAAGCTGGACACACTCTCTGCCATGTAACAGCAGAGTTCATTTAAATTTATAAATTTACTGCAAAACTAATATCTTTGGGTTTGGTGTTTGGGGGGTTGTTTCTTGTTTGTTTCTTTGGATTCATTTGGGGTTTTCTTTCTCCAAAGAAGGATGAATAATGAGCAGTAATACAGTGGGCAGGTCGCTGCCCTTTCACGTTCATTTACATTATATTTAAAATGTGCCTCTTAGAGCAGCATTTACTCCTTTAACCCAAGCTCTCCTATTGAAATTTCTACTCACTTCATGGAATTTTTGCTAAAATTCTTTTTTTTCCCATTGGAATGATTTGCTGTGCAGAAAGTGGTTTTGCTGACACTTACTCTTTCCACAGGAGTTCCCTTAAGTGGACTCCAGTGAGTTACTGCTTATCCCCCTGACCTGCAGCATGGGTTGGGAAAAGATGCACCGAGAGGCACAGAGAATACCAAAAAGACATGATCAGCCAGTTTTACTGCATAAATCCCTTTCAGACTCCAAACATCTCACTCTGTTAACATAAACTTTGCACAAAGGGAGGCATAAAAGCTTCAGTGATTCAAACCTTAAATGTTACTAGTTTAGGGAATTTCAACCACGTACTGGCAAGATACTAAACAGGAAAGCTAATGAAAAGGGTGACTCTTACAAGGGGACCTGCTAATGAATTTATGAGTCCAGCTACTGGTGGAAGAGCTGGTGCTTCCAGCATTACCATTGCATTTCTTTAAATGGTATCATTTTCACTAGGACTGTAATTGCTTCTTCTATTTGAATAACTGCCAGAAAATTCTCTATATCAATAAACTCCATTGTCAATTTGAGATTGATATTGCTTTTGATAACAGCTTTAAAAAATAAACACAATTTATTCATCAAGTTTCAATCAATACCTCCAAAATTTATATTCAGAAAACAACTTCACTTTGCTTTTAAACAAATGATTTCATCATAACCTACTTCTTAGTAAAACTGCAATAAGTTTTCACATTATATTACAGGAGCAATGGCTATTCAGTTCTGAATAATGGCTCCTTTGCTAGACAAGTCAATGGAAATTGATTTGTTTCAGCCTCCTGTGCTCACACATACAAAGCCTGTGTACAACAACCCTATTGACTTCAGCAAACAGTATTCAGCCTTGCATCCTCAAGGACTCATGACAAAATTTTTAAATCATTCCCCTCCTGTATTGTACCCTTTATGAAACAAGACTACATTTAAATGTCAGTCTCCAGCGATAATACTATAAAGAGAAAATTGGTCACTGAATTGAAAATCTACTTTATATTGAAACATACAGGGCAGGATTGGATATAAGAAGGAAGAAAATTAAGATGCATTGAACTTCAAAATGAAAAGCACTGACTGTACATACAGTAAAAGGAAACAGATTCCAGCACCCTGTCTACACAAGAGAGTCCTGGCACACAAGCCACCCTATGGGCTAGCCAGGCTGCCTGCCATAAAGCTCCCATCTGCACACAAAGTGTTCTGCATGGCACACAGGCCTTTTCCAGTCCTGTGTGTACTGGATATTTTCTCTCTTCTATAAACAAGAACATTTAAAAACAATTAAAATAATGATTAGGGATATTAGCTTGGTCGAAGCATAAAGTGCAGTATCAGAGACGAGACCATATGGTCCATCAAAATCTGTGTTTATAAGCCTTGAAAATACAAATCAAGTACATTCCCATCCTTTCAATCCATCTTTTCCTGTTTAAATCTGATTATCAACTTTACCCCTATATATCCAAAAATAAATGCCACATTTTACATTTCAAGCACATCCATAAACAAAAACAATCATGAAAAGACCATATCTGAACATCTTCAAACCTAGTGCTTGACCTCGGGCTCTTGAGCTAGTTACCACCTCACATAATGTATTGGTTTCTATTTGTTCTACTTCCTTTTGACTTGTTATATAACATTTAAGAGAGCACCTTTGACATCTGAGAGACTGCATGAAAGTAACTTTGTTCACACACATCACGGTAATATTTTCACTTGTATTTCAGACAATGCCAAGAATCTAGTGACTGTTCCCCAGCAGTTATCCTGAAGTATTAATCTTTAAAGCTATTTATGTGATAAAAACCTCTGAAGTGGGCACTTGAATGTTTTATGTTGCTTAACCCTCACCAAAAGAGATGAACAGGTGATTTTTGTTGTTCCTATTATATCAATGTGAATAACACATTATTTACTAGTTCACTGAGCTAAGTGACCAAACTAAAATCTCAAGCATGGCAGAAATCAGTCCTGTTCTATTCCTCAGGCTCCTTTGCTGGGTTTTGTTTCAAGAACAAGAAAGGATTTGTTATGCATGTGGAGTGCAAAGAACACTGTGGCATTGGTCAGGTCTTGGTGAGATTGTGTCACACTTTAGAATAAGTAACAGCAGGAAACAAAAATGAACAGCAGATCACAAAACTTTATTTTACTTAGCAGAGGTGAAAGTGTTTAAATGCAACCTCATTAGCACACTGTTTAACTACGTTCCTTACAATCAAAGAGGTATTTGAATTCCCATACATAAACACACCTATCCTGCAAGGGAGAGGATACTTGAGGGTCATCTTGCCTGGAGATTGGCCTTTCAGAAACTTCTGTGACCAGATATGTGACTCAAATCTTTCAAATGTACAGACTGATTGTCCTCACTGGAAGTGTGCACTGATATAAAACTACTGTACCAGACAACTTCCATAGATTATCAGCAGTGTTCCAAGGATAGATGAAGAACCCATAGATCTCAACAGACATCATTTTGATACATGAGTTTCCCTCCTGCTTTCTTCCCTTCATTCATTTGTTTTGCTAAAATACTTACACATGAACTGCCTGACCCTGACCAAAACTAACCTAACACAGAGAGACTCGACCTAAGCACTTAAATCTCAGCACACCTGAATGGCCACCAGATAAGAAGCAAAGCCACCAACACAAACATGGTGCAGTGTTTCCTCTTGATATTATCACTGAGCACTATTTTGAGATAGCCTTGATTTCTTTCCCTAACTTCCTAACAGTCCTGTTTCAATTATTTCACAGCTGTACTTAAATAAAATCATTATAATGAAGTCCAGTCCAGAGAGAAAATAACACCTTTCAATTTCTCCCTTCTGATAGACAGGATACAACTTTAATAAACCAAATTAACAACATTTTCGGTAACTGTGAATGCTTATGTTGGGGAGGGGGGGAAGGGGGAAATGTTTCTACTGCTGCTGATGCTTCTTTTTATCTCAGGGCTCTGCAGGACCTTTACTTTCCATGGCAATACCACATATAGCAGGTACTGACTGCAGGTCAAAGAGCTATAACATGATTTGAGTGTTTTAGTTTTGGAGTTTTTCTGTCCACTAATCATCTCTTAAGATTTTTCTCTTCTAAGAAACACACTTCTTGTATCACCACATCAGGTATATAAACGTTTTGTCTCTCTACCCATATTTACAGTTGTGTTCTAAAATTCATTTCTTCCTCCAGGTTACAGAATAATAAGCATCTACTTCTGATAAATGGTCTTACAACTATTTTAAATTACTCATTCTATTTTCTGATCTAATCTTGCCTTTTCTTCTGTCAACTACTCCTTGATTGCTTCATTAAAACAGGAAGTGTCCCCTTTTGAGTGATCACCTGAAGAGATATGCTCATCAGCTGAAAACACATTAGAAAACAAAAGACCCAACCATAAACTAGCAATGCAACAAAAATCTTTCACATATCAAAAAAGCTATTTCCAGTTCAGAGACAAGAAAGTGAGTGAGAGGATTTGAAGTCACCTGCCTACAATTTGGGTGGTTATGTTTAACAGGGAAAGAGAGGGATTTAACAGCAAAGGCTGATTTATCAAAGAAAAATTAAAGAATTGGACTTGTTTACCTGATTAAGGACATAAAAATTAACCATCAGTATATTATTGGGACAGGCATCAGAACAAAAGCAAAATCATATACACTAAAGACAAAAACTGAGAAGCAAAAGCACTTTAAAAGGTTTTGCAACACCAGAGAAACAGGGGAACAATAAGGATGCAAGCCCTTTTTCTTATTATTTCCTTTAAAAATCGGGCCTTGATCAGCTTGAAGGAGAAAATGTATCATACACACTTGTAATAGCAGGGGATTAGACATGGACATTGTGATCAAGAAGATCCTTAACAGCTCAGTGTTTATAGGAAGGAAGGATGTTCAGTGTAAACCTGGGGCTTGTATAGCCAGACAAGATGATCCTATTTGGTGTGGAGTATTTGCAAGAAAAAACAGACCAAGAAAGATAAAAGCCATACATTTGTAAGGATGAAAGGCTTCTGCTCAGGGGGAAATAAATTCTGACTACTTTTGGAAGAAAACAAGAGAGAGTGAGAACAAGAGAGAAAGCTGTTATTCCCAGCATGCTGGATGTGTTTCTGAGCACTCCAGCTCTGACACAGTTGGTGGCAGCCAGTTCTGAGGGGCGGGAATAGGACATGGTTTGCTCTACTACAAATAAGGCTTCCTTTGAGAGGGATCCCATCAAGAATGTGCCACTTCTGAAAACACAAACCATCTCCCAAAGGTCTTTACTAAGCTGTGACTTGGGTTTTGTGCTAGTTCATCTGCATTGCTGTTTCATTAGTGTAGTTAAGAAAACCTTAAAAGACAAGAATAACCATGGCCCAGGTTCCTTATGCCTTAGGAAAGCCCTGGATAGAGTCAATTCTGCATCAACCTGTGTTTGAAAAAACAACCCCACAAGCTCTCAGCTAAACTACTTCAAAAAGTGTCCTGAAAATGTCCAAAGGCAAGGAGTGAAAGATCTTGATCTCAGTGAATTCAAATAATCAAGCTCCTATTAATTTCCAGGGGACAAGACTCATCGCAGGAATTGCAGCAAGAGGAGCAAAGGAGAGGCAGCAACAGATGGGCATGGCAGAGGCACACAAGCTGAAACTAAGTCTTGAGCCCACAACGTGTCATTGTCATATATACAACTTCAGGAAGCCTGTAAGTAAATATAATTATGCACCACAATTTTCTTCATCTTTCTGAGTGTTTGGGGTTCTGTTTCTTTTCCATTAGAAGTTTGGAGGAATAAAATCCTGCCTGTAATAGCTGTGAGAGAAGCCACATTCAGTCCTGAATCTTGTATCTTCAACCAACAGAACAGCTTCACTGAATTATTTTTCCATCTCCCTGTCACCTTTGAGATACTTCAGTACCTGAAAGCTGCAGCAGACACTTTCCCTAGTGTCTCAACATTTAATATTTTGTGAAAATATCAACTTTAAGTTATAAATTAAATAGTCCTTGTTGGCAGGAGAAAGATCGACACACCTGTAACTAAAAGGATTTCAGTGTACAAAATAAGTGTGAATAAATTCGCTTGAGGAGAAATAGGAAAACATATGTTTGATTATACAGAGCAGACTCTGAAAGCTTGGCATGGGTAACACTCTGCCAGGCTAGAGCACAGGGTGGAAGCACCCAGAACTCTGGGGGGATACAGCAAGAAATAAATCTCATTCACATCTATGAAGGCAGGCAGAGCAGGTGAATAGAAATTGATGAATTAACAGCATGAATATTAACAAGATCAGTGATGAAATCTAAAACTTCAACTGACAATAATCAGCGGGAAAATTATTAATGCTCAAACGCACCTCAGCCTAATTTTCTTTCCTTCTTCTCTGCAGTGAAAGACAACCATCAATTCTTTAAATAAATCTTAACCACAATGTCACATACAGAGCAGTGTGTGAACCTTAACAAGAGGGGGGTACCTTACTTGTAGCAGCTGCTCTGGGCCATCATGCTGCTAATTATTTAAAACATGGCATCAGAATTCACAGCACAGCAGAGTTTATCAGTCCAAAGTAAGCAACAAGAGAGACACATCTTGATTCTAGGAAATTATGAACAATTTGTGGAAATGGTACTTCTCTCCTTCTCTGGAGTATTTTGGCAGTGACTTGAAAAGGTGCCTTGCTACTTCATGCTGGTAACAGACAGGTCTTCAGAGAGGGAGAACTGGATGCCAATGTTCAAATAATCATGAAGAATACAACATTTACATTGGATGGTCGGAACCAAAACACTGCCATTCATTCTTTGTACAGCTAGCGAACAGGAAATGCAACCTGCTGCTCTAAAAACATGAACCTTGCATGCCCAGTGAACACATTTAACATTCCCCCACCCTTTTTCATTTCGTACCTCAGATTTCTGGTGTAGATTAATGAAATACAAACTACCCAGCTAGTTCTGGGCTAGTAATAAAGGAGTTAAAAACCCAGCCACTAACAAAAAGAAAAAAAAAGTGCTTTGTTGCGTCCACTTTGTCAGTGTTTTCTAATTTAACATTTACCATGAATTAATTACTGGAAGTCTCCACTAAGACTCTTAACATTTAGACTAAAAGTTCAGCATAAACTCAGGGTCACTGTTTACAGTGCTCTCTGAGCAAGCAGTCTTATTGCTTGGAAGTAACTATGAATGTTAAAAGGTACAAGGCAAGTATAACGAGGAAATGAAATACAGAACTCTAAAAATATCCCCCTGGTCTATGCATGTAGCTGTGATGTCTGACAAATTCAATTAAATCTGTCATGCATCATTCCTACAACGTTATTGATAGAGACATAGCAGTATTGAATTTTAATTATTCAGCTGGTATTGATCCCACAATAATCTGGTGAAAATCATTTTGGGTTGTCAGTACCCCTAGGAGACAATGGCTATTATCTAATTATAAATCACACTGTGTCATTTGACAAAAGGTTAGGGCTTTCTTTTTACACATTTTTGCAGTCAGATTCTCATGTATAAATCAGAGTGGCATGATTGTCTGCAAATGCTAGTTATTTTCTTCCCATTGAGAACCTATTCCATTACAATGACGGACTCATAAAAGTGAGCTCTTAAGTGCATGTAGCAAATTCCCAGACACGCAGTAACGATAAAGGAATTGGGATTTCAGATTTTATTCCTTACTGACCTTGAGCAAGCAATTGTAACGCTTGCAAGGGTTCGCATTTCCCCCAAGGAGAAGAATGGGACAATATTTGCAGTGCCCACTCTTGTTAAACGCTTTCAAATTCTCAGAGGAAAGCTGCTGAGCAGCAGCAAACTTTCCTTTTCAGCTTACAAGACAAAGAGGCTGGCTGGTAATCCTGTAGTGTTCTCTTCCAGAAATTTTGGTTTCCCTCTGCATCGCACTGCCATCATCACGGAACTGCGGGGCTGAGGCTGTCTATCCATCTTCTCTTACCCCCACTTCAGACTCTGATTTATCAATCCGCTCAGGAAACAGGAGGACACATCACCTTGCAGTGACAGCAATGCAAGAAATGGATGGCACCACAGGGGCACAGACCCCCCCACTTCTACGAGCAACACACACCCAGGTTGTCTGTGGCAGCCCCCGCTGCATCCCCCGCCTCCACCCATCCCATATTGCTGTCACCTCTGTTGTGGGGGTGGCAAATGGCCCTGTTTTCAAGCCCTCCTAAGGAGAGGCACAGGACATCTTTTTGCTGTCACTTTGCTGCCTGTTCTCACGTCTCACCGTGCCAGGACACTTACTTTTAGGTCTAAGTAGTGATCCCACAAACTCATCCCATAGCCTCTGGCATGGAGGCACTGGCAGATGAGACTAACTATGGTGTACTGCTGACATCACAACACCCAAAACTCTGAGGTGAGCTGGCATTATTCAGCAGCCCTGAAATAACAGCTCAAGGTCTCCAGCGGTCCCTCGCAGACATCCCTTCTTCATCCTTTATTATTTGGAAAACCCCACACTAAAAAGAACCCTTTCATCAAATCTTAGGCCCAAAAGAGGGAGCACACCTTCCCAGATCATGCAGACAGTCCTAGCAACCAGCTTTTTCCCTGAATGACAGTTGGCTCTTGGCTCAAACACCCTCACTGACCAACAGCAGGAGCACCAGCACATGGGGAGAGCCCTGCCCTGCTGAGAGAGCCAAGGGCAGCCAGCGCAGCTCCCCAAGGAAGGCAGGCAGAGGGAATCTTCACACACAACCCAGTAGCATATGGCAGACGGTATCTCTGCAGAGTACATTTCTGTAGAGGGAGAAAGGTGATAAAAGTACCTGATCATTGCTCCCTAAAATACAATGACTTAAACAACTGCAGTGATGGTCTGTAATAAACACACCATTCAGTGCCATTCTGGGATTCCCTTTTTTCCCCACACATGCCTTGAACTTTATGATACAGAAATAAGGATAAAATAAATGATCAGTGACAAATGGCCTAAGCTAAGAACATGAAATTTGAAAGGGGAGGTTAAATATTTGGAAAACTGTAAATGTCCTCTTTCAGATTTGAATTTTATCTAATTTGAAAATGTCACTATGGAGTCAAGGACAATTTAGAGAATAAAGAAATTTTTCAGCTGAAACAAGGGACACTTTGGAAAATCAGGTCCAAATGAGAAACATACACATGAAAGCCATCAGTTGGCACTCAGTGCAGTCTGCAAGCCCTGGGTGGGCTGTGGAACTCACTTTATTTTGTGAGACGACATTTTTACAGTTGTACTGGAGACTTCCAATATTGTGGCATTTTCTGCAGTTAATGGATTTCAGAGACTCCACTGGGAAACTGACTACAGTTCTCCATTCCCTAACACAGTCCTGAACTGAAGGATCTTTCAGAAAAAGAATATTAGCCACAGTTAGATTAGTACCAAGCCTATGAACTTTTGCAGGAGTAAGGGAGTACCAGAGTCCCTGGGTGTGCTGCTACCAGAGACTTTCAACAATACCATAGGTTTTAGGTCCTTGGCAGCTTGAGTCCTAGTTTTAAGGGAGAAATGGCATGGAATAACCGAAAGACTTCATTTCATTGAAAGCTAAAATATGAGGTTGTATTAAAAGCTTCTCTAGCTAACCTTTTCAAATTCTCTCCTAGTACACCAAGGGCTGTGTTCACTCCCCACTGCTTATTCACTTTCATTTTCATTTTTTAATTACCCCAAAATTCTCCCACACAAAGCAATACAAGACACTAGAAAAAAAATGAGAAAATGCCCAGCATGATTCATTTAAGCCACTACACAATTCTCAGTCACTTCTCATACCTGAGCCAAGTTCACCTCAGCCATCTAAAACACCGAGCTGTGTGTCCTAAGCCACCTTGCTTCTTTTAAAATACTTAATTTTATGACTCCTTTCTATCTTTGTAGGTCCTTTCTATTTTCAGTCCTCTCTTTATACCAGGTCACTTTGTGACCAGTCCTTTTTCATAACTGACCTCACGTATCCTGTGGTTTTTTTCTTACTCTGAACATAACTTCTCATTTTGCTACCTCTTCATATGTTATGTCCCAAACTTCATGAACAAATAAATATACTGGGAAACACACAGTCTCAGCAAGGTGTATAGTTGTGTGTAGTTACTCTATGAGCGTGAGTAATACAAAGCCAAAACAGACCTCCAGGAAAACAATGCCAAGAAGTATCAGGCTCACCATATACTTTCCTTCCTGTTCTGGCTGCAGAAACATCATGGCCCAGTTCTAGCAGTCCAAG
>JAWWEU010000138.1:11814735-11843139 GCA_035583155.1 Acropternis orthonyx
GAAGTATCAGGCTCACCATATACTTTCCTTCCTGTTCTGGCTGCAGAAACATCATGGCCCAGTTCTAGCAGTCCAAGCCCACCTGTAACTCTAGGTTAGACTTGCACACCCATCATCACTGACTCACAGGTCATAGGTGGTGATGCAGAAAAGCACTGTTTCCTTCTGTGCATGACAATCCAGAGACCTAAGGAAAAAGCTATATCTTCCCACAACTTGCCACCCAAAACTAAGGTGATGCCTAGCAACAAGGGGAAAACTCTGAACAAAACACAGAAGAAAATCTACATCTAATTTTGAGCTATATACAAAATTGTAAACAAACCCCTATTTTAAACAATTCAAGGGGTTTTGAACACTTAAGCACTGGTGCAGTTTGAAAAGGCTACGTGCTAAAAGGCTTGACTTATGCAAGACAAATGACTACATGTCACAGACAGTACAAAAACCTACTGACTGAGTAATGGCAGCTCACAGGTGTACAGCAAACCTGCATCTAACCAAAGGTAAAAATAAAGGCAAAAGTAGAGCAGGACTGTGAAACATTTGGCTTGGAGAACTTTCCCAGGGATATCATCCTTCAAATTCCGTGCTACACGTGAACATCATATCAGACCCGTGCAACGTTTTCTCACCGTTGAGGCACCTGGCTTTGTTCCGCATGCCTGATTGTGTGGTTGTTTTCCTGAAATTTAAACTGCTATTCAGTCATATGTCTTTTAAACCTTTTTAATATAACAGCATACTTCAATATGCCATAAAGGGTAGTATCAATATTTTAGAGATTAACAGCCCAAATAAAACAGATTTCCAAATGGTCTGTGATGATGTTTGGCAAATAAGAGACTTGCAGTGCTTTTGGGTCCTGTTGTATAATATTACCATGTGTACTTGCCCTCAAAATGTTGCTGCTACATCTCAGTACATCTTTATATCCACCTGCTTTCCCAGAATATGTGATATGATCACTTCAAAACTGTGAAGGGCTCAGCAGAAGATATTGAATGAAACAGTAGGTGTGGCAGACCAGAAAAGACCCATCCTGGCCTTAAGCTGCAGGACTCAAACTGTCCATAAAAATATTTGTCTTTTTCATATGTATATATACACTTTTCTCTTGAACACTTCACCATTAATGTAAAAAAGCTAGACTAAAAAAATTTCATTTGTTTCAACAAAACAATCCTAATGTTATGGAGACAGAAAGGAAATAACCAGAAAGATGCTTTCTGTTGAAATAAAACAGGGATAGAAAAGGTGTAGTAATGTTTGCAAACTGTAGCAGAACATTTTTAAACCAACACCAAATGCAAATCTGAATTCTAGTCAAATCTCATCTTTGCTGATAGAATATACAAGTTTTTTCATCTACTATCTGGACTATCAATTGATCTGCTTTAGTGTGGTACATATTGAACAAGCAATCAGATCCAGAAAGATGCAGAGCCCCTCTAGCAAACTAAGTGGCTTTCTGATGTCCTTGCTGACAGTGTTTTGTAATAATTACTGAGAAGTGATGAAGACTCACAGTGTGAGAGAGAGACAAAAGATGTGGTTGAATAGTAATAGCTGCTCCTCCTCCCTTTCTGCTGGTCATAAAGGGAACATTACCTAGCCAGAGCTGTGAACCCATCATATTTCAAACAATGAATTAAAAAAAATACTCATTTTCTGAGAAACACACCAGGGGGCCCATGAATTTATTCCTCTGTACTAGATGCTGGCCAGCTCTCCTCACTGCCACAGTCACACAGTCAAAGCTTCAGGAAGAAGATCCAACAGAATCAGGAATGTGTGCAAGGTACAAAATCGATGATCAGAGCATAGTCGCAAGCCCTTGGTGTAGCTCCTTGGATACTCCATTGCTCTGAACAAAAGTAGAAGCATTACTGGATGAAAAATTTGTCCCAGCTTGCTGTAGGGCTATGGGGAGGTGGAGAACATTTCATATCTGTGCCACTAATGATCCAGCCTCATCATCCATGATGCAACACTTCTCAGCTTGCCTCAGAAGGAAAAAGGCTATTCTCATGTTCAAATCACATCTACTATTACTAGCAAAAGATGCCTAAGGAGCATGCAGGTGCAGAAGTGTGTTCTGGGGGAAATGCATTATTGGCTTCAGTGTCACAGAGCCTCAGAGAAAGAACCCATCAAATCAGACAAAGCTGATTTCAGAAAGGTAAATACCTAAGAGTGTCCCATGATTACAGAGCAGGTTTTGAGGACACGAGTTTTACTCAGCTTGGGCCTTAAGCAGGACTTTATGAATTTTTGTAGAGCAAACCAGGATCCCCATCAGTGCAGTAAGCAAACTTGGATGGCAAAACTCACCAAGCACAAAATTGCTTTCAGCACCATGTACCTGGAGGCAGAGTGGACTAACCTGTGTTGGAATCCAAGTTCTTCCCACACCCTCCTGCAGGTTCCTCAAGGTTCAACACAATGACACCAGCTCTTCTCTCTGAGCCATGCTGTAATTTCCATTCTACATCGAGCACTGAATTTGGTAGTTCCAAGCTAAAGCCCACAAAAAGGGAGTCCAAAATTAAAAATTCTCCACGCTTGAAATGCAACGGCTGCTGCCTGAATCACAGCAAACCATCATTCTTCAGCTTCTTGTATGGGCATTACTGGTTCAGCTCAAGGAAAGCCACATGCTTCAACATAATTCATAGGCTTCTGGCTGAAACCACCAAGTTCATACTTCCCTTATATCTTAGCCCACTCCACCTGCTAGAGCACTCATACTGATGTATAACACACCAACCAAAAAATCAAAACAGAACAAATGAGCTAGACAAGATGTTTGCTGTAAATTATTACAGGGAGCCGCTTGTGGGGTTTGATCTTCAGAGCCGCACATGAGATTTCCTAACCCAAGTTATTACATGAACTACAGGGCTGCTTTTCACTCCCCTGACAACCATAGCTGCTACTGGGAGATTCTCCAAAACTGTTCTATGTACCACCAAGTGCCTGGTCCTACTACACCTAAGCATCCATTTCTAATGTCTCAACTGGATTTTCAGAACTTCTTGAGTCTTCTTTACTACCAAAACCTTGAGGGACCACACATGTGGTTCAGTGGGTAGAGGTGTCTTGTGCTCAAAGAGCCTTCCACCATAGGACAGGATAAGAAATACACAAAAAGCAACAGCCCACATCAGCCCAGGATGGACAAGGACACCACAACCTCAGTTGTACTGGAGTGATGTTTTATGCCACAGGACAGGAAATGGGAGGACTGCATTTCAGACATAATGATAAGTTGTCATAAAATTACTTATTTCTCTCTCTGTATTTATCTATAAATAATATCCATGCCATTTGCGAGGTTTTATTTCCTTTTGATGGCTTATGTTGCTATCACACTCACTTGACCCCTTCACCCACCACAGCTGACCCCGTGCAGGAACATCTGCAGTAACCCCATCTTCTCTCTCTTCCTCACAAACCCACACCAAACTGCAGCATGGGAAAATAGCTCTGTCACTCGACTTACAGGTGCAGCAGGGATGCAGTTACTCTGAATCCTCCAGAATTACTTCACTCGATCTGTTTCACTCCAAGGGTGAAGAATGAATACTTTGCACTCACTTTCTTTTTCCTTTTCTTTTCTCCTTTTCTATATTGAAGGAAATGAAGCCACATCCATTCCAATTATTACTACTATCTAAAACCTTTCCAATAATGAGGCATATGGACAGCTAAACATGCACAAACTAATCAGCTTTTACTGCCTGATAAAGTGTCACACTTATCGTGTTCCCTGATCAGCCAAGCCTATTAGTTCACTGCATATGACGGTCACAAATTTGCATCTATTATCCACTGTCTGGAGATTTAAAAGCTTCCTGTTATGCAGAGATTATCCATCAATGGAAATAATTCTTGAGAGAGAGAAAAGAATATGTTAGTTCATTGCTAGCTTTACTAGGCAGGCCTTGTTGGATTTATCATCTTAATCTGTTACACTGACTGAAACCATTGCAGTTATCTTTATCCAACTATCTCAGAAGTGATTGGCAATGTATTAGTAATAATTGTAATAAACGCTCCTCTCCATCCTTAAGAGCATAAGTCAAATGGGACTCTTTTTTTGCTTCAACAATTGTTCATTATGTGCTAATAAAATCAAGTAGGTACCCAAGCAGGTCTGAAGCACCTTTAGGTGGTACAGTGCCTGGCAATTGAAGAAACTGCTTCATGCTGCTCTGCCACGTCACCTGAGGCAGCCTTAGGGAGGAAGAGAGGGAAGGAGCAGAAGTGGCAGGACAGGGCAGGCTTTCATCCCTAAGCCCATGATGGGAAGCTAAGAGACTTTACCTTTCTTATTTGCTTTTTGAAGAGAGGAATTAGGGCTATTTTTAAATTTTTATTTACACCTTAGAGAAACGGAATAAAGGTGAAATTTTGCTTTAAAGAGTTGGCTAGAGCTTCTTGTTCTCCAGCCGCTTGTAGTGGGTGAGCCACATCATCTCTGCTGTTCCACTGTAGTCAGTGGCTTCCACTGCCCACAGTTTTGGTGAAGCAATCCGTCTTCTCCTCATCTCAAGCCTGTACTTTTACATCCTAATGCATAAATATGCAGTCAGTCTCCAAAAATACATTACAGATAATCTTTATCTATTTACATATTTCAAGCAGGGGAAGGAACAACTCGAAATTGGAGCCAAGAGGTTTATCTTACAAGCATCAGGGCTAACCCACGTGGGGTTCTATAGTGTTGGTTCAATCTGGCTCCATTTTATTTTCTTGATAGTGCCAGTCTCCCCTCCTTATTATCTTCGGCCAGGAGAAAAAAGGAAAGAAGTCTGATACTTATTCCAGCCATGAATCAGCAAACAGAAGATAGTACATGAGTATTCAGACTGGCATCTTCCCTAAAGAGATTAATTGTGGCAAGCTTGCTTGGCCTTCTGCCGCTTCATACTCCTGCATAAGAATCTCAGTGTGGCATTTCTGTTTGCCATCCTGCCCCTCCAAACGAGCAGAGATTGTTAGTGTAATTGTGCTCTCTAACAAGTCGAAAAGAGGGAATTAGCTGCCCTTTACTTTCTGCTCAGGTCAGCTAATCCTCAAGGCGGTCAGGCAAGTTGCAGAATGTGGTATAGAACTCACATCAGGCAGGCAGAGGGGCGAGTCCATCATCAGCATTGTACAAGCTGCCTCAAATCCAGAGCGCAAGGAAGGAGACTGAGGGGAGAGGGACAAGTGGAGCAACAAGGCTGGTGGGTGTATGGGCAGCCCTTCCATAGCCCTACAGCAATGGAAAGTAAAGCTGAAGAGTTAAAGTCATTCTGTCATTGATCTTCTCAGAAAAAAAATTGGACTATGGACTGAAATGCAATTCTCATATGTATGTGCAAAGAGTATAAAATGGCTGTTCCATTTTTCCAATTCCTTTCCATATTTCCAAGATATGCCTAATCAGAATCACACCTGAGTAAAATAACACATAGATGGCAAAGATTAACATGCTTAACGTGATTTCTTTCAATAAATATTATAGCATCTAGTGACATTTATTCAGCCTCTTGTAGCATTGGTGCTGCTGATGAATAAATGCACCTGCCTGGGATAACACTGCACCTCCCTTACTTATTCCAATTTTACAAATACCGATCATCATTGAACCAAACCAAACACTGTAGGAATCACTGAGCACCTCTGTACGGCAGCCACTGAGAGCCAGGATTTCTGGCAAAAGCATGGCTTCTCCATAATGGAATTTTGATAACCAGTAGCAAAGTAAAACAGCAGAAAACTCTACTTAATTCTCAATGATGATATACTTCAAGATGGCAAGACAAAGGAAATGGAGAAAGAGGCAAAAAACTTTGTTGTGATAAGTACCACTTTCACACTTTGCAAGACACCCTTTTGCCAACTATGTCTGTCTGTCATAATGGCAGAGCCACATAACAGGCAGAAGAAGAGAAACATTAACTGCATTGCACAGGTATAGCTGAGCAGTCCAGCAAATTATGCAATAAAAGGTCATTACTGCTTATAATCCTGTTCAGACAGCTGGCCTGTGCCGTTCAAGCACTGCCATCCTTGATTACAAGGGACTTAAGACTCATGAAAAAATTACTGTCATTTTTCTAGTAAATCTCTTCTAAAACACATAAACAAACCAGGATGAATAAGGGCTGCCATGTACTACCATTTTATATGAAAACTCTAAAAGACATCACGTAATTCTCTGCAATTCAGTGGCTGGGAAGCTGAATCCAACAAAAATAAAGACTGCTTTGTGACTGTCACCCAGGTCCAAACATCAGGCAGTGGCCTGGCATCTCACCCCTACGCTACAGCAATTTACTCTTGACATTGCACTGCCCCTTGAGACTAAGCAACTAATAATTTATAAGGAAGGAACAGAAGTATTTAGAAGAACATTAAGGGGGAAGGCGGGGGGGGGTGGGGAATAAATAGAGAAAATATTTTGCAAATTAGAAACAAGCCACCCTTGCTGTTAAATAGTCTGTAACCAAGGGTACTGTGCCATTCTCTCAGGTCTTTTTCACCCAAACTACTTATTTCCAGGGGGGTATTAGTTGTACAGGTTTAATTTGGTCTGTGGAGGCAACAAAAGATAAGCCATTCATTGAGACCATTTCCCTGCTCTCTTCATGAGACTTGAGCCCTGGAGAAGAGCTACACCAATCTCTATTGACTGCAAAAATACAGAGTGATGCAAGTCCCAATTTAATTGTGACTATTTAAATCACTGCAAAATAAACTGTTTTCCCAGGAGCTTCAGGAAGGAAAATAGAAGTCAAAACTATTTTTTATTCGAGTAAACAAACTGAAAGAGTAGACAATCTTGTTAGTGAAAAACACTGAAAAAAGCTGAAAGAATAATGCCAAGAGTTGCAAACATGACACACTGTGGAATATGGAGCAGCAGCTGATTAGCAGTCCTGTCCTTATTTTCTAATGGTGTGTAATTAGTGGTTTCTCAAAGAAGATGCACATGGCATTTCTTCAAACTAAGCACAGGCTCTGTTTGCTGTAGACCTGGGGCTTCATTCTTATCTCAAATGTGTTGCAGTGCCAGGACATGCCCTTTCTTAAGGCTGGGTTCTCAAATAACTGCTGCACGGCGTTTCAACACTAGTAGGCTCATTCTCTGAAAAGTCTTTTAGAATGTCACAGAAAGGAGTATTTTTTAACATTTCCGTTGTTAACTTTTAGTAAAAAGGAATGCATAATACCAAGAGTATATTTGCCAAGGAAGCTGACTGATTTATTTGAATATTTGCACAGCTTTTGCAGCAAATCTCCTTCACTCTTTCTTCTGCATTTTTAGATCAGGCTAAAAACACCAAGTATTTCAGTAGCATACAAATGGAGCAAACAATACTAGCCCCAAGGGAGTGTGGAGCAAGAAAAAGCCTACAAATACATACACACAGGAAGAAAGAAATTAACTTTCCTAATCAAGTAAAGGAAAAATTTCATGCAATCATGGACCCTACTCAACAGTTAGAACAAAACACAATATAAGACGTCATATACCTAAATTAAACATCAGCAAAAGAGTAATGACAGAACATACCTCTCTGGTGAAAAGTGTGCTAAACATTCAGAGGGTTACAGCATGGTGTGAACAAAAGTCCATATCCCCAAAAGCCATCTTAATGCTCACATTAAAAATTAGCTCAATCAATAAAAATTTTTTTCCACCCTGAAACAACCTTCTGCATTGATGTTGGAGATGTCGCTGTGCATCCTAACACCTAAAACATATAGAAGGTGCACATGTGGCTTGCTGTTCCTCTCCATGGCATATTTCTTTGTGCAACAAGGGCATTAAGCCTCCACACTGTCTTCCAGGATGATGGAACTATTGCTATCCAAATTCAAAGAAACGCTTCAAATGATATGGAGATTGTGTCTGGGGAAAAGTCACATGAATGGAAAGAATTTCAGCTTGGAAAATCCCAGAGGGAATTAAATTTGTGCTTAAGCTGGGTCTAATAAAACCAAGGAAAGAAACAAGTGAAGTCACATCCTTTTTTCAATCCCCATACCTCGTTAAGCATACATACCCCTCACCTCACCCAAATACTTGTGAGAAGGTTCAGCATGAAGGCTGAAACACTTGCCTTGCCTTATTTGCAATTGCCTTTTCATTTGGAAGAGTCAAACCACCCATTTCCAACTAATTGCAGGAAAAGCCACAGGGAAGGAAATGGAGGGAAACTGCTTTGCTCCACATTGCTCCCAGAAAGAAGCAATCAGCACTCCAGGGCAAATTTTGCTGTAGGAGAACCGAGATTACACCCGTGGGATGTCCCCTCCTCCAGAACCTTCCTTGTAAAGCACAGGCACATGACGCTGTTCTTGCCTTCTCTGTGCAGGAATGACAGGGGCAAGCAGAGGTTCTCAGGGACAGAAAACTCTTTTTTCTTGTATTCCTGCACAGCCTCTTTGAGCTAGACCTTGTTCCCCGGTTTCATACAGATAAACAAGAAAGTCAACAGTTCAAATCGTTTTCATAGGTAGACGTCAGAACAGAAGTGAAAATATCGAAGCTAAGGGAGAACAGAGCCAAGAGATGGGAGACAGAACTAAATGCCTTGGAGTTATCTTTTCCACATTCCCTTTGCAATCTGTATTACCAACTTTTCTGTTGAGATATACCAGAATTTTGCATATTGTCAGGTATTTGAGGAAGCAAAACATGTCAAAACATATAACATCATATTCTATCTAGCAGAATACTTTATTCTACTGGCAGCAATATGCATTTTTAAACTTCTTAAATTGCATGTGTAGCAGCTGATTAAATGTCTAACTAAAGACTTTCATTTCAGGCAGTTGGAAAATGCTCTAAAAATCATCCAAAGGGAGGCAGTGAAGGACAGACAAGTGCAGCAAGGGGTAACCACATGTACAACCAGCTGTGTCTCAACTGATGGGAAGAGGCATTGCAGGTTTTCCTCTACAAGGCCTCCCATGACAACAGCTGGGCAAAAGGCAGAGACCCTGTCCCACAGCAGTGGGACTCCAGCTCCATGGGCCCCCAGGCTGCTGGGCAAGTCACACACACATCTGAAGTCCTGCTGGGTCTCCATTTTTTCTCCTCCTTAAAAGAGAAGTTCTTTTCACACTTTTCCTCCACAGAGCAGAAGCAAAGCTAGAAGGAAAAGGGGCTGCTCTTAGTGATAGGATCCAGTGAGGGACAGCCAATGGTGCTGGGCATACAGTGCCCAATACTGACAATTTTTGAGTTTTACCTGGGAATGTAATACAGACAAGAGCTGCAGGCAATACAAGAATAGAGTCTTCTCTTGTGCCACATTGTGGAAGAGATTATGACAGATAGGAAACCACTACCTTTTTTAAAGGTGGGGCTTAAAAAAAAAGTCCCTCTTAAAACACTTTCTGCCCTCACACTCCTACCGTTGCAGTTCTAGCAAAACTTCTGGAGCCAGAATTCACGAGAAGCAAAGCACCACAGAGCAGAAGCAGAAAATAAATGGGTCTGCTATTTAAGTCACCTCATTGGTGACCCAGAAAGCTCACGGCAATTCTATAGACCTTCCTTTTGACTCCAAGCAGGTCCCTTACAAACAGAGCCACAAATGAACTTGTAGGTAAAATCAGGTACTGCAACCTCATGCCTTAAAGTCTTGGTGTGGGACTCAGGATTCTGCCCTTTTCCCCCCATTGTGTGTGCAATGCACAGAGAGTAAGACCAGGCCACATGGACTTTGCAACAGAAAGTTTTCATTCACTGTGGACTTGACATATTCTACGAGCTCACAAGAAGTCACAGATATGAGTATACCTACCTTGGAGACTCATGTTTCACTCAGAAGCAAGGTGGGATCACACCATCATCTTCTGTGAAGACAGAGACCCTCTGAGCCAAAGCAGAACTCTTTGTCCTGGAAAACAAAATTAAAATAAAGGCATTAGTCAGCTATAAGACTTCAACCACCTTCAGGGTTAAATGACATCTAAGCAGATTTTCAGGATCATAGGTTTGGACGGGGAACCCAACTCCTCAAAAGCACCTATCCTCTACTTGGGCTCTGGTCTCAATTCTTTGTCTGTGAAAGAGGATGAACAAAATTTGCCTGTGGGAAGCTGTGGGGACGGTGCTAATCTATTGAAAGAATATCAGTCATAAGTACCCGTGAAATCCTGAAATCCAAGAAATTGAATATTAGTGCAGGAAAAGGTTGTGTTGGCTTAGATACAGAGTATCCTGCTGATTAAAATTATTTCTGTTTTACCATGTTAAAATCTCCCTGTGCAGCAGCATATGAATTTTAAGACTAATTATTTTTAATGACTGTTTGCTTCCAGATGTAATACAACTACTATTACTCTAATTATCCATTATTACTGTAAGAGTATTCAAAAACTACAGCATTCAAAAGCCACAAACCACTTAGCAAACAAACATTCTTTTCTCACTGGGCAGTGGCTTTCATTATTTTGCCCTTCACGCAATCACTTACTGTCACTGCCTCATTCTTCACAGATATCTTTTGCAGAAAGAAAAAAAAAAATAAAGAGCTAATCAGGATTAAAATTTCTTCCTGAGTTCCTGCCATAGGCATCACTCTGTTACTACCCAGATCAGCAGGCCCTACCTGGCCTTCCAGGCTGTACTTGTGGCACTATTCTGCCTATGCTGTACCCAAGTCAACAGGAGGGAAGGTAAAGCAGGCTCCAAGGCTCTGATGGAAGAGAAACCCACTGCCTATGGAGGAAAAGCTGCTGCTGGAAAAAAATCTCAGCAAGCATCTCATGTGCTGTTTGCAGCAGAGCCATAGGTGCTCTCCATGAACAGCAGGCAACGAGGCAGCGCGAGACGCTCTGCTAGGACTGGGGGACTTAAATCCTGCTTTTATCACAGGATTAGATACTACAACCACTGTGGGCCAGCTGTTTTTTATAGAGAAAAAAGAGGCAGCACAGCACTCCTCTAGGAATACACTTAGCATGACAAACTCATTTATTCCCAGCAGTTGTTTACCACTCTGTCCCTTTCCTGCAGCAACTGAGAAAAAAAAGACAGGATTTGAATGTGAAATGGCTTAAACATTACTGGAGGTTGGGGTCCAGATTCTCTCTTCATATCTACTGCAAGAAGTTTTGTTTCTCTCCTGCACCTCGGCAGTGCTCTACAGAAAGCAAAGATACTGGTGTGCAATGTATCCAATGGTCTGTAAGGCCAGGATTAATGTTAAACCTCATCTGTGTGAGACTTCAGGATGGGCAGGGCTATTGACCATAATTGTTATTTATTTAATTCATTTTCAGAAAGGAAGTTTCCAGTCTTCCTCCTTCCTAGTAGGATCAGCCTACTGGAACCAGCCCTCACCACTGCTGAAGTCACCAAAGCTATGACCAGACACCTAGTGCCAGGGTTATGGCATGACACGAGTCAGACTAAAAGCTCAGTGTCCACAGTATCCCCCAGCCATGTCCTACCTATCGACTCATACTCACTGCGAGGCTCTCCCACCTGACACTGGCAAAGAGAAAAAAACAACAAACAACTCCAAACCAGGTGGCTTGGCCAGGTCAATCAGTGGCTTCAAGACAGTCACTAGACGCAATCCTGGAAGGGTCTGCAGTTGTACTGGAGCCATCACTACAGACTGTACTGACTACTATTTTGACTAAATTGAGGTTGGTCATGCAGAGTGAAAGAAAAAATGTTCAGTTTGAATTTACAAGAGAAACTGCTCCCACTACAGAAGTTCAGCTGGAGCCGATGTCCAGGTGGGAACCCAGAGAGGGGGACACAGTTCCCCTTGGGACTGAGATTCCAGCCTGAGAAATAGCCAGGCACTTGTTCCTCTCAAAGCTGCAGAGCCCCTGGAGGCCATTTTCACCTTAAGCAGTCTTCCTGTTCTCTTGTCCACCCTTTGAGCAGTACCTATAACCTCAGGAAGGAGAAAACGGTAACATTTTCTCTAAGTGTAGAGAAATAATAAATTATAGTTGTATATACTGTAGTTATGCATGCATATATGGATAGATTTGTCATATATATTTGAGGCTATTCCCCCTAAGAATAACTGAGAGGCACGGGGGTTTCACCAGTCACCTTGCAAGAAATCACACATTTCAGCTATAGAGGAGGTGGACTTACAGAGTTGTTTATTTTCACTAACTTTTTCACGTGTTTCATAAAGCAGAACACAGTGTAATTTATTGCTTGTCTAGCATCCTTTGCACCAAAAAGATTACAAAAATGTTTCACTGCCAATTACAGTTAACCAGCCTCACTCAAAGGCAGCAGAGCTAACGCTGAACTCACACAAGCTCAGAAGTTCACGGACAGATGAAAGATCTCAAAGCTCAATTAGTTTTCATGGACAGAATCCTGAACATCTTCCTTCTAACCATATTCTTCCCAGGAAGAGGGATCTGAAAGCTGAAAAACTCAACAAAGACGGTTGGAAAGGAAAGCTCTGAGCAAAGCTGGCTCTAGAAAAACATGTAGCAGAGCATTCCCAGGCACAGCATGCAGGCAAAAAAAACCCCAAAACTCTCCTCCTCCTCCCTCAACATGCTCAAAATGGCAGCGATGGACCAGAACAATGAGCACAGTTAGAGTCACAGAATAAGAAAAACTGGCTAGGGCAACACAGCAGGGAGATTTTTAAATGAGCAGGATCATTTCTATTTGACTTTGAAAAGAGAGGATATGACTATCCTCAGCCTGGTGTGGAGATATTTTTACTGTGTGACTTTTACCTGAACTTATAAAGCTAGTATTTGGACAGTAAGAATCTATTTCAGAGATGTATCAGTCTGTCTACAGAGTGGCTGGCAGGGACTTGCAACTTCTCTATTCCAAGCCTCAGGCAATAATGTCCTGGGTGACGTGTTTCTGTGTTGAAGCGCTGAACATCCATCGGATTAAGGCAATTCACAATGCTCATGTGCTGACTTCAAAATCCATGAAATACAGATGGCACAGAGATCTTTTTTCCCCTAAATAAAGGGTTATTCTTCTTTTAGAAGATGGTTGGAGCCACAGACAATATATAATGTCTTGAAGTCTCAGCTTTAATTAGAGAGTTAAAGAAACATACCCTCTTTTGTTAAAAGGGCAGGTTGTATTGAATGTGTGACAATGACAATGCTTCCAGGACAACCACCAGAGATGTTTCTGCAAGGAGCCTTGGAGAAGGATGATAAAGAGCTCACTCTTGGCAAACACTGGCTTTTTGCCATCTTTGCACTTTTGTGACTCATCTCCTACTGATTTCAGTAGTAAGCAGAAAACTTAAATGCAAATTGCATTTCTTACCCAGTTTTATCAAGGTCAACATCCAGTGCTAAATCCTTATTTAGTCAATATTTTAATATTAACAATACTGAGGAAAGGAGGAGATATTCGTGTGGAAAGTTATGGGGTTATTATCACAGAAAGAAAATATTTTAGCCTATGAAAGATACTGGGTCCTTGGAGCTGGGTTGGTTTAGTTCTCACAAGTGCTGCTGCTAAGAGTTAAAGCAAATACTTCCTTATTTAATAGAGTCCCCTGCAAAAATATGCCAGTCAAATACTGTGCCTTGCATTTGAGAGATGCCCTTGTCTAGCACAGTCAGAGAACAGTGTAAACAGCATAATTCAGTCTTCTTCCCTGGCACACAGCAAACAGCAAGCAAACCCTAAAACAAGGGCAAACAATCCCAGCAAGCAGCATGATTAGGTTTGCTCCCAAACACCTGCACGCAAATAAAGACAAAGAGAGTGCAAGTTTCTATTTCCCTCTCCGGGAAATAGAAAACACAGGATCTGGCAAAGTCCATCCCTAGTGAGCTGATACACAAGGATGAAATGACCCACACTGCACTAAAAATGTAAACAAGCAGAAAGAGATTACAAAAATCTTACATTTAATACCACAGTCTAAGTTTTCTTGACTACAGACTTCAGAGTAGGTTTTCAAAGGCTGGTGTCTAAAAGAACAAATAATGGTCTTGTCAATGCAACCTCAAAGACTGAATCTCAAAAATAATGCAAAGAGGGTTTGACTAAGGATGAATGTGGAAATGCAACCTCTGGGGGATCTGCTTTTTCATTAAATTTTAAAGATGCGCATAAAATAGAGGTTTAGGTTGTGTGCTTAGAATTGTGTGGAATCAAGTAAAAAACACTTTCTTGGTACCCATTTACTACTTGAAAGAATGAGCACTGACAATCTAGATAGTTAAAAATAAGATTAACCCCAACCTGGGCAAAATTCCTTATCTTCCCCCCCCAGCCTCCTGCCTTCCAAGGTATTTGCCAGTTCTCCATCTTCATCCCAGTGGTCAGTCTGCTGTAACTGAAAATATCCTGGTTTTCGCAAAGATGTTATTTTCCTTAAGTAAAATACAGGTATATACTTGCTTAGGATTCAATTTTTCAGAGTTAGACAATCAACTTCAGAGCAAAGAGTTTTGGCTGTGATGGCTCAGATTGGCATTTGCTCTTGCAGAATATAAATGGGAGTTTGTAATGGCTTCTGTGACAAGATCCAGGCAGAGCTGGGTGTCCCAGGGCGCTACTGGGACCTGACAATAAGCCAGGGCTACTATTCCCAAAGGTGTTGCTCCTTACAGTGCCAGATCATCCCACCTCTGCCTGCTCTGCAGGTTCTCTTCCCTGCAGGAGTCCCTGTGGTTCAGTAGTCCTTGAACCCAGAGTGATAGGATGGAACAGAGGGTATCTCCAGTTGAACTAAACTGGTGCCCAGACTGAACCTTGGTGACAAAACTAGCATATATCACTATGTCTCCAGAAGAAACACTGTCACAGTCTCAGCATTGCTTTATTCTCGCGTCTTAATTTCACTATTATTCACACTATTCCACCTAATCTTATATTTATTTGCCACCAAAAAAAACCCAACAGTGAAGCCCCTCAAATAAAACCAGCATATTACAGCACGTTAGCCCCCTGTGCTGGCTAGTGCATCATATGCAGCCTTGCTTTGATTTCCCTGACTTAAGTATGATCCAATTTGCTGCAATACTGCACAAAATAAATCACTAACTTCGTAAAGCAACAAAAGGCGGATATGTAATGAGTCAAAGACAATATTGCATAACCAAAACAAAGATTAAAGAAACTAAATTGTTCTTTTAAAATAAAATTTGAAAGCTTTACAGAGCCCAAGAAAGCAAAAAAAGCCATACATGAAGGAAATACAATTATTCTAACCATAGAAATACAAATGTTATTGGTAGAAAACATAACAGGGCTTTTTGAAATGAAAGCAAGAGAAGCAAAAACTGGATTAAAGGAAGAAAGGATGAGACAGATGAAAGAAAAGATGAGAGCCGGGTGAAAAAACAGGAAGGTCATTTCCTTTATCTAGACTTGCTAACTTCAGTGTTCAGAAACAAAGGCAGTGACTGTTCTTCACAAAATTGCCTCTGAGGACTCTAGCCCATTTGGTGATATTTTTAAAAAATAGTTTGAAGAAAAAGAAAACTATATTCTTTAATGTCACTCAGCAGTAGTTCTGCAGCTGGGGATTTCTGTTCATACAATGGTTTAAAGTTTTTTCTGCTCTAGTTATTTCATTACAACCATAGGATTTATTACATAGTAATTCCCTGAGCTGTTATAAATCTATTTAGGGGTGGGAGGGGGGTTGTCTTATGATTCCAGTCTGGCAACAAATTTTCCATATAAAATTTAATCTATTGTATCTCACTTTTGTATAATCAGATCATTAAAATGCATTGCTAATATGTAAATCTGAGCTAACCTCATTACCATAATTATGCTCCATAATTATTGAATAAACAAGCAGTTTAGAGTTTCTGAAGTCTGCTGAGAATGCTTTTCCAGTTTGGGAGTGGCTTTAATTATGCGCCTCCTAATCCTTATTATAAACCTTTGTGGCAGTCCTGCTATGTGACTGTTTTAAACACTGCTCCAAATCTGACTGGCAAGGACCAAAGGTTCGTGTGCTGGGAGCACATCAGAGAGCATTCCTCAGTCACATCCTGCCTACCAGGTTCCACATGAATTACTGTTATTGTTTAATTTATAGACAGGCCTTTGCTCATGAGCCTTCATGTATTTGAAGGAATTATAGGCAATGAGTCAAATTCTGCTTTTCCCTCCGGAAGGAGAATTAGTGAGTGAACACGCTCACCAGAGGTTTTACACCTGCACTGCACAGATGTCCGATGAAACAGCTTTCAAATGTGCTGCCTAATGGGTATTTATTCTATTTATTATTTTTTTTGTTGTTGTTGTTCTTTTGGTGGTGGATTTTTTATGATATATTCCTAAATGAGGCATAGGATAAACATCAGATCCCCAGCCCATACAAGGACCTCCACTGAAGCCATAAACTTTCGCCAATGTACGGAAGATTCAGCCCATTACCTTTGGAAACCATCATGAGCAGAGCCCTGCTGACTTCTACAAACCAGTTTCATCTTTAATAAGCAGCACATCATTCTCGGACTACCATTGTCAGAACATTCTACCACATCCTGATCTAAACAGCAAATGGAAAATTACTCTCTTTGCAGGTCCCCAGGAAAAGATATCCACAATCTGTGACAGATATGACCTTTGAACAAACGACTCATAAATTATCAATAAATTCTTGAAAACATTTAAGTGTCCTTGACCCAGAGTGACATAAATAAAAACACCCATGATATTGGCCTTTCCTCCTTTTACATGAGATTTTGTGTAGGAGACTTAATTACAGTTTGTCAAACATTAAGAAGACCAATACGATAGATTCGGACAAATTTTGAGGATAAATATTTTTTAAAAATTAAAAAATAAAAAGTAGTGTTTGTATATTCAAAAAATTAAGTATAAACAGGGTGGCAGCATACAAATGAATCAGCCAGCATTGGAGAGACAACTGATTAACAACACAATTACAGTTCTCCAAAGCACAACAGAAAACACAAACCACACAAATTGGCAAAAGTCTTTCAATTCCAAAAAGATCCCCAAACAAACAAAAAAACCTCAACCCAAGAATCAGATTACTTTAGTACTTTTAACAGTCACAGAGCCCATCTGATTTTCTTAGAGCAAACAAGATAAAGGGACTGAAAATGCCCCATCTCTCCGAGGGTAGCTCTCTTTCTCCAGTTCTTTGTAATAACATCTCTCAACAGCCTGTCCTCTACACATTCAGTCTCTCAGGTTTCCTTCCCCAGAAAGTGAACAAGAAAGGGAACTCAAATTAGATTCAGGCAGTGATGAACATTACCATTTTGGTGAGCTGAAGCTTGTCAAGCTCTCTTATCCTTTAGGTGAACATCACATTACCTGACCACGGGACAAAGATTTGATGTGAAATTACACTTCACTGTGCATTTATAGGACAGACAGACTGTTTTATCTTAGATGGGAGAAGAAAGATCAGACCTTTACAGAAAAGAAAAAAGGATTATTCACATTCACTGACAATAGCATCACCTTGTAGGCAAAGACCAGAGCTTTTTTTCTATGTATGGATTTTGTGCCCTTCTGCACAACCTTTTTTTGAGAGCATTGGAAAGAAAAGTGACAGGAGTAAATATCAGTGAAATAAATCATTTCCTCTTAAGGAGTTCAAGATATAGAACAGAAAGAAATTCAAGTGATACAAGAAATATATTCACAGAAACATGTTAACCTGGAAATTAACCACAAGGAGCTGGTTTGGAAATAAGCTAAATTTAAATCTCATTTAAATTTAAATCCCATTAAATCTTGAGTCCATCCTTTCCCTACAGAATTTCCAGTGCAGAGAAGCTAGGAGGAGGAAAGATAAGATCAGTGCTTTGTTCTGTAGAAAATCTCAGCACAATACCAGGTTTAGAGCCTACACCAAGAATGACACTGACTAATAACAATAATGCTTTTCATTTCTGTAGTGCTGTTCAGCAGAGAATCTGAAAGCACTTTCAAGTATCCATTTATTAAACTTCATTGTTGAAATTACATGTGTTTGTACTTTTTCCGGATTAAAAAAACAAGGCACATAAAGATCTGGGACTAGATGCCCCTTTTTTGGGCAGCGAAAAAGGCCTTGAACTAGGATGTGATTTTGCATTTCTTGCAAGAATGCTCTTCCTCCTATTCCCTATTTCTGCAACCGGAATATTAGATCTTCATCTGCATTGTACCAAGGCTTAAACAGCCTGGATTGGCACCCTTATTTCCTTGGCAAGGGGCAGATTTGACCTCACTCTTTCTCAGGTGAGCCAAACTCACCTCTCCTGCCACCCCACTCAGCCTGGGAACCCCAGAACAACAGCACAAGACATATTTCATGGTGATACAGATTTCCAAAAGAAAGCAAAAGCCCCATGATGCAAGAGACCCACTCACTGCCATTGCTCAGTCAGACAGGCAGTGGTTCATGGGGCTGTGCTGCACTCATAGAGGGGCCAGGAAGAAGAGCAAAGGGAGAGCAGGGTTTGCCCTCCTTCAGACTCAGGTCTCATTGTCTTGTGAGACTTTGCTGAAACTGGAGCACAGAACTAATCCAGATTAAAAGGTTGGGGGAGGGAGGGAAATCCACATTATTTAGATGTTCATTTTAGCTGCAGTCATTACAGGCTCAGCTCCCATCCCTTCACATGACAATGGAAGTGGCAAAGAGCAGTGCAGAGACAGCAGGCAGTGACCAGCAGAGGAAGAGAACCTCAATGCATTATCTTAGCCACTAGATCAACGTGGTTTATGGTGCAGTTTCACAGGAAACACATATTAAGGAGGTGGCAGCAATGCTTCCATCATGGGCTCAAGTGGCCTGGCTGCTCCCCAGCCGCCTGGGTGCTAATCCAGCCAGCCAGAGGAGTGGGCACCCGCTTGTTTGCTCCTCTGCTCACAGAGCTTGTAGGATCTTACTTATCTCTGAAACACTATCCCCCTGTCACCATACAAAAGACTGAAAGAACCCTTCTGTCCCAGATTTTCCCATCTTCTTCCTCTGTGCATCTCCCAAGTAGTTGCCCAGTGCAGAAGAGCTGTTATTGCACATGTTGGCAACATGACTTCCAAGGAAGAACTGCAAACCCCTCTTCCCGAAGCAGCACTAAAACAGTTAATTACACTAAGCTAGTTAATAGCTTTTCATCATCAAGGACTGGTTCTTCTGCACACACAGGGACAGAATCCATTTATTTTTTATGTATATTCTTTTATTTATCTCACTCCTACCAGCTGTATGATAATTTATTCTCTGTCACTGTTCTTAACTCTTGAGTTCATTTAAAGTGCGATAGCAGAGAAAATACATTAGCAGTTTCAGAGAATAAAACCTTTCCGAAAATGGAATCCAGCACTTTACATTTACAAATGAAGAATTTACACATTTGCACTTGTCTTAATTAATTAAATCCATCTGGGAATTACCCAAACCGTACAGTAGGGCACAATATATACGCTGTTACCTAATTATCATCAATTCAGGCAGGACAAAGCCAGAAAGCTGTCTCAGCGTGAGGGATGTGTTGGGACTGCCCAAGGAGTGAGGGGAGCAACCCCATGCTGACAGAAGCTCTTCGAGGTGTCCAGGATGTGGTTTCTGAAGCTAAGACTCCACTGCAGCCAGAAGGAATGGACCCCATCTTCTTTCCATCTATCCCTGCACACTCATCCTATCTCCCCTGCTACATCATACATGGCCCATTTAGTTCACTGAGCCAGCTAAAGACTGAAAGGTTTGGTAAATTTGGTTCAGCAGTGCTGGAAACATCTGGCAGCAGGAAGAAGGCTGGGGCCATTTTGGGAAGAGACTGAGCAGCTCACAGGACTGCACTCTTGGAAAAACTCAAGACTGCTTTAAGTCACAAGTTTCTGACACCTCAGAAAACGTCTGGGACCTTTTTCCTCCTCCAGAGCTGTGCTGCCTCATGTGCCAGGTGAAGGTGCAAGACCCTGAAGAGCAACTGACTCCTGCCAGCCCGGTGACGCAAGGAAGCCCTTTCCGTGGAGATGCTGAGCTGTGCGGACTTCCCGTGCGCTCTCACAGCATTTAGCTCCCCATCAGAGTTTGCGATGCCTTTCCGCTATGAGAAAGCCACAACCACGTCTCCCTTGGGAAGGGAGTTTGCAAGGGAATTATCTTCTTTTAGCCCCTAGCCCTGTTCGCCAGTGCGGCAGGGATGCTGAGGGTGCTCTGCCCTCAGTGGCAGTGGCACAGCCCGGCTTAGCCACGGGACCGCAGCTGCTGCTCCGAAGGAGGACCAGCTGCTCTCTGCTTCAGGAGATTAAAAACCCTGAGCAAAATAGACCGAAGGAGTGGGGGTTTTCTTTTTTTTCCTTTTCTTTTTTTTTGTTTGTTTTCAAATAAACCTTTCCACTCCTCGCTGTCCTTTTTCCTCTGCCTCTTCTGTGTAATTAAGAGCCGTTAGAAGAGAATTAGCCAGGAAAAAGCCATCAGATTCCTGGGTAAAACATCCACTTGGCAGAATCACTTCCAGATCTTTCCCTGAAAAGTCAGCTGTTCTTTGTAAATGGCCTTTCAGAGAGAGGCAGCTCCGAGCAAACAGCAGCAGAAATGGCACACAGCTCCTGGGTAGCAGCAAAGACCGGAGGGACAATCTGATGGAAAATGCTGCCAAACAGAGAACACATCAGGCCCTCCCCAGAGACAGCGGTCTGGCTGAAAGGCAGCCTCGGGGACATGCAAATCAGCAAAGGAAAGCAGGAATGGGGAAAAGTTCGGAAAAGACATACACACCCACAATCCATTGTAACAATCATTATTATTGATTTTGCCGCTGCTGCTGCTGTCTTTAAGGGAGGCATCTATTACAGGAACCAATACTTAATGAAATTAGAAAGAAACACATATGCTTTCCCATAAACATGCTGGAGACAATTGCCCATCACCATTCATTCATTACAACTCCCTAGATTCAACCACAAGCTGGAAATGCCATTTCAATATCGACATTGCTCTTAAGTAAACACATAGAGGGGAAAAAAAAAAAAAGAATTCTTATTCCGTTCCTGGTCAAATCAGATCAGTTTTCACCAGGTACAATGAGTAGAAATCCTGTTCCCGCCAAGCAGCATTACTTGCACAGCTACTAATATGCTCTAGTCAATACTCTGGTGGAAAAACAGAAACCCCACAATATAAAAAAGATTATTTCAGTCTTCATGTTCACCTGTCATGGCCCTGCTCATACACTGTTAAGCTTATAAAGCACTTAAAAGTCAAATGCTTCTCACTTTTAAAATTGTGGTTCTAACCAGCCTCTTTTAGCTTTAAGTTTCTTCATATATTTAAACAAAAGAGATACAAATCACAGAATTGAGCATACAGGACACAAAATAACTTTTTTTCTGAAAAAAAAAAAGAAATAATTTTCCTCTTATTTCAAAGGTGGCTGTAAAGAATACCCTGCAAACTTGCATTTTTTCCCCCTCTTGTTTTTAGATTAATGTGAAACATGGGCAGAAGTAGTTCCTTTCTAGGTAACATCAGTGGAGCTCATTACTGGACTCCTAAAGCTGGAGATGACCTGCCATACCCTGCCTCCAAAAGAAGCTGAAGTGTACAAGGAGCACTAAAACTAGACTCTTTCACAAAGGCTTTTAGCTGCACCTCACTTGAAGGTCCTGCACACTTCGTCCAAAACAAGGTTTTTGACTTTAGCTATTACAAAATTTAAAAACATACCTGCCCTGAGAAACACAAGTGAGCTTTTTCAGATCAGGTCTGTGTACCAGATAGAAGACCAAAATGCAAAAGCATTTTATTTGATTTACTCCAAGATCAGGTGCCTGGGGCTTTTAAGGTTAAAGAGGTGATTTCTGAAGTTCTGTTTGTATATAACAGAAAATTGCTGGACTTTAGTGTAATTTTTATTCTCCAAAACACGATGTCACAAACATGGGGCTGGTACTACCATGAAAATCAGGCTCTAGCACAGGCTTATCAAACACTACACTATACACCAGTTTAAATACCATTACGAAAAACCTCAGAGGCATTTCATAAAACACAATAGGCTTTCTAAAGGAAATATTTTAGAGCAAGAATCTTTTTCTATTAACTAGCTTAAAAATTTCAAAGCAAACCCACAATCTATTCATTTATACCAGCTTTCAGAATAACTGCCATGAAATCGTTTTTAGACCCCGAGTCAGCCAAAAACTTACTCAAGTACCCAAGTTTAAGCATATAATTTGTACCACCCCAGTTCCACAGAGCACTTCAGCAGGTGATAATTTTAAGCCCATGTTTAAGTCTCACTTGGGTCAATGCCAGCAAGAGGTCCTTCTTTCCTTTGAAAGCACCTGGACTATATTTATACCAACAAAACACTACAGTCCTACTGCTCTCTCTCTCTCTCAAAAGAAAATGAAAATCCTCAGGAGTTGGGTGGAAGACACTGTGAGCCTTACAGGGACTCCTTTAGGTCGCACTCCAGCCCCTGGCACAACTGCTTTGTGCCAAGCCAGAGGAGGGACCTGCTCCCTCCTCCTGCCCAGCACCCTCTGAGCCTCGGCACTGCTGCACCAGCCATTTCCCCCACCAAGGTACTCACACTGCAGCTTTCTGCATATAGAATAGATGAGCCACAGCAAAAAAAGAAAAAAAAAAAAATCAGTCTGAGTTTAGGAGCAAATGCTATAGCTTCTAACATTTGGAAGCTTGAATATTTTGGATATTACATCATCCCTTCACAGCAGCAGCCTCTGCCATGAATAGCTTCATAGCACAAAACGTTTTGCTTCAGATGCCCCCAAATTAGCAAATAATCCAGGTTCTAGTTTCACCTGGTTTATAGCACAGTGGTTGATCACAACTAGGACTGCAAAACTGGGCTCCTCTGCACATGCCATTTTGTAATTTAGGAAATGGAAAGCAGAGCTATACATATCCATACTCCAGCTCTGTGCTGAAGCAGAACAAGCTTGAAACAAGACTACCAGAAGACCCTGTGTAAAATTCTAGTAATGTGTGCACTTCCACAAGTTTTAAATCATGACAGTCACGATGACATCTGTGCCAGTGAACACACAGTGCTTTGTCACGCTGTTGTTGGCTTTCTTCTCTCAGCAGCTCCACTTATTTGTGTGCCTGGGTGAAGAACTCCAGCATGTCCTCCTAGGCAGCAGGACACAGAGTGAAGGAAGCCTTTAGCAAATCAATCCTAAAGTGATTTATTTCCAAGTGGCAGATACCAAGCAGGCAGCATATATTTATCATTCAGACAAGGCCTTAATAAAGATAGATTTGGAGTATAAGTCTTTCTAAGAAACAGCTTCAGCTGCAGACATGCCAGAGCTCCCCTCGCTGTTTAATTAGACACATATGCTTCAGCTGGAGTTTAATATGGATGATGTTTGCTTTCAGTTAGTTCTATGACTAGTTCTCTAAAGCTAGAGGTTGTCCAGACCAAAAGCATGAAATCCTTTTGAGATATTTCTTCTAGTAGCAGTAATCAATAGATATTATGAATCAAAACATACTCCGAGACAGTAATTGACATATATTTATTACCTCAATAAACGTATTTTAAAATATCTTGTTAAAATAACAAGAGCAACACCAAATACTGTGGAAGACTCAGACTAAATGGCCAATCTAGGACAATAAGAGCATTTCTTTAAAATTATTTCTTCTGCTCTTTAGAAACTGAACACTGTAAAATAGAGGCAGGGGTGGGGGGAGTAGGAAGCAGAACAGTTTCATTTTTGACCAAAAGAAAAAAAAAATGCACTAAGCCTCCTTTTGTCTATGCCTAGATAGCCATCTATCATAAAAATCATCTATTATTTACTGTCATTTACAGTATCTCCTGTGCTGCATGGTACAGGTTCCCAGTTTCTTTGAGGCTAACCTACAGCCAACCCCATCTTCTTGCACAAATGATATTTCTTTCAAGTCATTGGGAGCACACTGGGTTGCAGAAATGAGGCTGAGCTACTCAGAGGAATTTAGATACACATTTCATCAAATTGAATGCAAAGTAAACCTTCTGCATGCCTTGAAAATATCATTTGCTCCGCTGAACTTAATTCAGCACTACAACTTCCCTCTCTTCAGCTGCTCAATAATATTTTACCTACTCCTTTATGCAGAGCTGCCACAGGATGGTGTGCTCTGTGGCTGTGTCTATTTGCTTTATGAAATATGACCATAACAAACCTGAAGCTAATGTCAAATTTCAACTATAAATAACTCTATACTACCAACTGACTGTTCAGCAGTCCTGCCCCACATATGTAATGTGAACCAGGCTCTTTGTTCGAGCACTGCCATCAGCCAGGAATAACCTTTCAGAAGTCAAGGGAACCATGTGGAATAAACCCAGTTAAAGTGCAAAGAGAAACACTTCAAAAAAAGCTAGAAGGGAATGTCTGATCTGTGATTTCTCACAGACACCTGAATCCCGTGTTCCACTGAAGTCAAAAATTTGCATTAATATCTATCCTCTCAACACTATGGCTAGAAGAGTCTCTCTAGAGATATAACCCACCAAAGCAAGGATGCCAGCCCAATGGAAAGAAACAACCTGTGCCTCTCTCCTATTCACTCACAAGCTTCAACAGGATTGCCCAAATGAAAAGCAGAGCCACACTGCAGCAGGTAGTCACTATCACCCACTGCTGGGGATGATAGGAACATCTTCTGTATAAAATGGAAGACATATTGACATCACATAAGACTTCTTAGAAAAAAAAAGACACTTGAAAATATAACTTTAAACCATTTCTAATTGAAAATAAGTTTTTTGCTGGCATCTTCCGTTCTTATGTGCTTCCTCCAGCTTCTAATCAACTGAGAAATCCAACAAGAAATCCACACAAGGGCTACCCAAAAATGCTCTTTGCACCAAGAGCCCCAAATGCTTTTTAACATGGTGTGTTTCAAACCAGCTATGCAGATGAACAGCCCTTCTTCTGGGTGACTGCTTCTAGCCGCCAGAAATCTGTGTTTTCCTACACCTTTTAGTGCATCTCCAAGCATGAGAAAGTGATAATGGCTCTTATCAATAGTGTTGTGCCACGTCTCTTCCCCTTAACAAAGCAGACAGAAGAGACCAAGAAAACCTCGGAGGAAAGTGGCTCTGCATAAGGCTAAAACACAAGGCTTAACCCTCTCATGGGAAAGGGGAGACAAAGGAAAACACAAAAGAACTTCCCTTGGAAAAAACAGAATCTAATAATTCTCTACGTTTTATACTGTCACAAAGCCCACACAGATCCATAAAAACACACTGAAATGAATTTGTAGATAACCCAGCCCATACTCTTACCTGTGTGTCGCTCACTATTTTCCCCAAGATCTCACAGGAGAATGGACTTCTAGAGAGTAAAGAAGCTGCCTTTGACTAAGGACCTCCACCTGACTCTCCATGCGAGGAATACAGCTGAAAGACTCTAACACGATGGGTAATTTGCAATTTTGAATGATCAGATGTCATCTGACAGCTTTTTAGCTTTCCTTGATGCATCTGTGTTAGACAAGTATGGGAACACAGGTTTGCTAACTTGAGCTAAATGCTTCAAGGTAGAACACTAGTGAAAAAGAACCTTTACAAAATCCTTTTTATTTTTTTCCTTTTTCATAAAAAAAAGAAATACATGTTATTGGGTCAGCACTGAAATTCTATGGCCTTTATCTCAATTTGGTATTTTTAGAAATTACCTTGCCCTCACTAAGCAACGGATGTGGAATGTCAGAGGTGAGAGATCCAGAACTGTAATGCTTTATACAGGCAACAAGTTTCTAAAGTCAGCTTTTGCTAAGCATTACAAAACAGTTCTCCCATTACTAAGGCTGTATCTTAAAAATGGTAATCACCACCTGGCATACTCCATCAACACTTAGAAAACCGACAAAATGAGGCTGCACTTTACATTTAGGCAGCACATCAGTAGGGAGGGAATGCATCCATGTGCTAATGTAGGCAGACACATGGAAAGAGAAAGACATGAAGTAGTTTAGAGGGCATTATATAATAATTGTTGGCAAGTGTTGGCTTTTTAACAGCAATGGCTTTAGAAATTGGGCAGCAACCCATCAGCCTGCAGGTGCTGAGCAGAGACTAAATTGCTTATCTGTCCCTTCTGCTCAGTCTCAGGAGAGATGCTGTATTGTGTCATTCAACTTGCTGATCTCTTGAGACAGGTTTCTCCAATGACAGAATTTTAGCACCAAAAGTGTTGGTTTACTAATAAGAAAACATGGCTCCTCTGAATTGATATTTCTATATGCTGAGCACACAGGGATACCCTTGGGTAGTCACAAGCAGCAACCATTTTCTAATTAATTAATCCACACATCTCCTCTTTCGACTACATCTGTATACATCAGTACTGACATCAAATTGTCTGTTAACTTCATCAGAAGTATTTCCTTTCCCCGAATTTCCCAGGGGCTGTATCAATACGTCCATCCCTAAATAAAAGTGGCAGGTGGATGTAAAGTGAGTATCAACTGACTCCCCTGTTTGGCATATCTCCAGTGCAGCCAGCAGTTCCAAATGGTTATCAAAAGGTCAGAGATCATTTCAATTGACAGGGCACCAAGTCCAGGTGACACTCATCGAGAAGTGCTAATGGAAATGGAGACAGAAATTGGAAAACCTGTAGGAGACATTTTGACAGGCACAGCTGAGTATGGAACCCTGAAGGCAGACAAAGGACTAACATAAACCAGTATTTTAAAAATACCTAAAAACAAAGAGGGAAACAAAGATATAGATACAAACATTGACCAACCAGTATTCAAGGGTATTTTGAAAATTATTTTCATGGTTCAGGACTATAAAAAGCCAAACTTTTTCAATTTGGTACTGCAAGCAGGTGATATGGTTTCAAGAAAGTCCAAGTGTCACTTCTTTTGCCACCTCTATGTCTTTGCATGCCTCTGCTTTCTTAGTGGGAAAAAAACCCCACAATCCTGTTAAAGGGACCACATTTAATGAAAAGGGGAATTCTGACAGCATCAGATGTCAAGATTTGATGCCATTCCTTATATATTATTGTATTCAGAAAATCCTACAAGTACTCAGCCAGAGAAAATTCCGTGACTTAAAATCAATACCAAACTACAGTCCTTTATCCTGCCAGTAATTGCTGTTTGCATGCAAAGCTGCTGCATATGCCTTCACTGGGGGAAAACTAATAAGAGTTTCCTTATACCGGCAGAAAAACAAAGAACTTGGATGTCTGCTCTTAGCACTTCTGTGCAGGGATGGCTTGGGAGGAGGTTGTAATGGCCACAATATCTTCCATCTGAACCTGAAGAGTGTGAAAATCATGTGGAACACCTCTCATTTTCTTCAGTGAGCTGCAAATCTCTGTATCATAAATGCCTACATAAATTCTGTCAACCCATTGACATGCACTTCCTTACACACCTGCCCAACATATGTAGTTCCTGAAAGCGGATGTCCTGGTACCTTGAGGGGAGTGGAACACAGAACAGATGGACACGCATGGACACTCTGAGGTGTCAGAGCTAGGGATCAGAATGGTAAGTATCACAAATGGCTATTTAAAGATAAATTCTTCTGATTGAACCCGATCCAATTGAAACAAAGACGAAAATTTTACTGCTTCTCTGACCTGCCCAGACTGCACGAATTTGGAAAAATGGGTCCAGCAGTATTGCAATTTTACTCAACCCTATACCACTACGGTGATATTGGTTTGAAGGTAGGAGTCTTTTCTGAAAACTGCAAAAATACCCAAGTTTCCAGTTTTTCCTTCTTAGATGTCTCAACTTTTTCCCGTTAACATGCAAGTCTCCGTGCCCTAAGCCCTGAGACACATCTGTGGAAGATCGTGTATGCACCACACCCCCTGCAATAGACTGAGTCCCATGCTGCTAAAAACACTAAGTTTCTAAGCAGCATCCTGCTGATGAGCTGGAAAAATCACCTGGAAGCTGCTATACAGTTCCATGGCCTCTCTTCTTCGAGATCTCCCAGCAGAGAGCTGGTCAATGGAGCACAAACCTGCTGAACTAGGTAAGTGGAGACCCATCCAAGGGGAACGGCCACACACCTCACGCCTCCCACGTGGTGCAGTGAGACGTGGGCAAGGTCTGTTCTGCAACCCTATGCAGAGTTCTTTGAATCCGTCTTTCCCATTTTGAAAGTCATATTGAAATGGAGAAACAGGGAAAAAATGTTGCCTAGAGAAGGTTAAGAAATAGATGTTTGTGCTAATAAAGTGGCCAAATATTCAGGGATTTGCAGCATTTTCCAGACAGGTTCACACTTTATCACTTGCTAACAGACAGAGGTTGAGCCATGTCATACCAAAAGGATCCTGGCATAGAAAGGCCATGCTCATCAAGGTGAGTGCATAGGAAAGGTCAACTGACTTTCATTGACCTCATAGCTACTTTCTTTTTTTGCAGGAACACTATTTCTGCTTGGAAGCATTCAGGCCACCTGACATTGATTCCT
>JAWWEU010000138.1:11843239-11957507 GCA_035583155.1 Acropternis orthonyx
TTGATTCCTCCCCCACCCCTGCCATGTTCTTCCTTTGAAATCCACTGATTTTTGTTTAAAGGACAGACAGTACAAATAAAAAGCAGTGAATTCTACAGATCACATGTATTCCAAAACTTCATAGTATCTGTGTGGTCTGTGTTGAAATTGCAATCTATGCTCTATAACATTTTCACCTGACCAGGTAGTAGCTGGTATTTGATCACCTCTTGAATTCTACCTTTTGTTCCCCTGGGGTTGCAGGGCCATTTAAAGCTGTGTTTTCTACCCAGCCTTTCCATAGCTTCTGTAGAACCATGTAATTTCCACCAGCACCTTTAATGCCAGTGTTGTTTAATCCTTTCCTGAAATGCAATGAAAGAGAATTTAGAAGCAAGTGAAAGTACCTGAATGAATAAAGGAGCATATCCCAATGTCAAAGCCTGAATTAATTAGTGTGCCTGCATGCATGCTGTTTTATTATAGTCCTGACTATTAAAAATGGGCCAGTTGACCGCCATGGTAGAATGAGAGCTTGAGAACCTCATGAGCTCTCTCAGTGAATCAAAATCACACAATCCCCTGTGCTAAATAACCGTGTGCTGATGTGCTCTGGAAATGCAGAGGCAGTCTCTGCTCCTTACTCAGCCTGTTTATCACCTAAAGCGGGCTGGTATGAAAAGTGCTTTTTGCCTTTGAATGAAATTGCAAAGGCAGTGAAGAAATGTTCAAGAAAAAGCCAGGGCATCATGGGAAAGCAATCAGGTCTGTGGTCTCCTAAGCTGCTACACTAACTGCTGGCATTCAGGTTTGAGGCATATCTAGTTTGTTCAGGTCACTTCCTTCTATTTGGTAGAACACGATAGCATTCTATGGTTTTAAGCGCTGACAGTCAAGTAGGTGAACTATCTCTGTGTGTGTGTGTGTCCCTTCTGCCACCAGACTACTCAAATTTATATTAAGGAATGTGAGACAACAAAACTGAATAAGGAACAAAGAAAAATCTGAGCCTGTTGTCTAACCCGCACTTGCCACCAGATTAGGTGTTTCTCAGACGAACGGGGAACCTGGTCTGGACCTTGATGTGATGGGGTGTTTTTTCTACCACCCCAGAGCTCTGCCCTACCCTTGCGCCATTAATTCCAGATCTCTTCATCAAAATTGGTCCTTTGCACACAACTGTCAGCCTCAGTACCAATGTTATCCGTTCCTCACATCTTGCCAGCTTGTGCCCTGACTCCTCTCAGCCCTCCCTCTCCTGCAGCAGCAGTAATGCAGTGCCTGACCCAGGAGAGCTGGGTGAGAGCCATGGCCCTTTCCTGGCCTGGTGCTTCCATGGCAGGAGAGAGACTGCAGAGAACGGGACATGGAGCCAGGAAACTCTCAGCTGCTGTGCAGAGTGAGTGCTAAACCTGCTTCACAAGTTCACAACCCTATCTGGATATTTCCTTTTTTTTTTTTTTTTAATTACTCTTTAATTTCCCATGGCTTGAGTGTTAAGGCATTAATGGCAGTTGTTTAATTAATTAATACTCCAAGGAAGCAGAAGTCCTGCCATGGTCTGAACTGCATTTAGCTATGTTGACCCCACTCCAGTCAGGCAGCAGAGCTGAGCAAGAGCCCAGTGGACTTCACCGAGGGTGTTTCAAGCCGATATGCCCAGCTGAGCTCAGGAGCACGGCAGACATGAGGGCTACCGGCTGCTGCTGAGAGCACATTTCCTCGCATGTGCCAGTCAGATCAATATTCACAACTACACTTTTGACAATGTCGATTTAAAACTGTGTTATGGATTTCAGGGAACCTGTAAGACCTTTGTAAAGAAGAGAAACCCCCGTGGCCTCCCCAGAAATAATCTTTATCAAAGTTATGTAAGGGCAGGCACATACATCAACAAATCTATCTGGTAACTACTACTGCATCGTGCACTGTATTCAGAAAACTCTGAGGAATGCAAGTAGCAACAACATTGAATAACACCAACAGTAGCTCTACAGCAGCTGCTCTCAATAGCTGTCAGGATCCAGAGAGCAGCAGATGAGTAATGCCCCACACCAAAACATGGGGTAACACTGTCCAAAGGGAGCGCTGCTCCATCCTGTTCCTGCAGCACAGGTTTGAACTTTTCTTCACTGAGGTGACACAATACCACTATGAAGTGGTGCTTCATTTAATTAAGTCAAAACTGAGACTACCATGCATATTAATGAGCACCCTAATGAGCATTAATTTTTGATGTTCCTCGTTAACAAGGATTATAAACTATGACAAATTTCTGTTTGACTGAATGCCAAAATTTGGATGAGCGGAGGTTTAGAATTGTAAATCTGCACGCTTCCCCAGGGGATTAGAGCACAGTGCAGAAATGCGCTGAAAGCTTGCATGTCAAAGAGGAAATATAAATGTCACAACAGGCTATCATCCACTGCCCTTCTGCACGTGTCAGTGGTAAAGAACTCGCATCTTTCAAACAGAGGCAATTCACGTTCTAGGAATGAAAAAGAAAGACCCCAACTCTCTAATGGTAAAAATGAATTGTTCTGCTCCCATTGAAAGCAATGGACACACTTTAATATTGAGAGGTGTGTATGAGCAGGGCTGCACTCAACCCCCTGAGTTGTGTTTGTGCAAACACTTGGACTTCTGTGCAAGTCTAATAAACATGCAGGTTCGTATCTGTTGTCATGACATTGGCATGAATAAATTAAGCACCTTTAAAAGATTAATACCTCTCAAAAAAAGCCTGGCTCATGCAACACAGTTACAAGAAATCCTAGAGGACAACAAACCGATATGGATATTCCATGCAGATATTTTTGGAGTTGTCCTGTGCAGGGACAGGAGTTGTTGATCCTTGCAGGTCCCTCCCAACTCAGGATATGCTATGATTCTATAATGCTATTCCTGTGCTAATTGCTATAAGAGGCTTCCTCAGGCTTCAACTGCCTGACTCAAACAATGAGCCGTGAGGCTTCATCACCGAACAGCTCCTCTCACACACACTCTTGATGTGTCTAAGCCACTGGCGCATTTTGTTCATTTACAGCTAATCAAAGTCGTTTCTTTTTGTTTTAAATTCCTACCTTGCTTTTGCTCTAATTCTATCACAATCAAGCACCACTTTGAAGATGATAAACACAACACAGCAAGCGAGGCTCATCTGCACTTCTCGCACCTCACTGGTTCAGGTGGAACAAACCAGCAGTGTAAGAGCCATATCCGTAGTCAAAGATGAAGAAAATGGCAAGCAAGGAGAAGGAAAGCTGCAAACTCAGGGGAGCCTGCACTGCTGCTGCTTCACCAAAGGCTCCAGCAGTTCACTGCTACACTCCACCTATTTAACCATCCTACAAGTGTGCGATCCAGACTGGTAGTTATGCCATAATTCTTGTAACTAGAATGAGCTTTCATTAAAAGTGACTTTTCATAGTTATTTCTATTTCAGAATATTTAAAATTAGCCAAATTAGTAAGGAAACACACTTATTTGAATAAATTTTGAAAACTGTATTTTTTTCCAAAATAATAAATTCAGTAGTGTTGATATCCACTCCTCACATCAAAAAAACCCAACAAACAACAACCTCCCCCCCAAAAAAACCAAACAAACAAACCCCCAAAACAACACAAGTTTCAAAAACACTGCTTTTCATGAGCAAGCTGTGGGTGGGTGTTTGGCAGCCACAAGGTCACCCACTTCATCATAAAGTGCCTGGCAAAACTGCATTCACTTCTCTGTGCTGCAACTGCAGCTCTCAAAAACACCCCACAACAGCTTTTGTCTGCCTGGTTGCTTAATTTAATTGATTTTACTCTGTCTGTACTTGAATAGATTCCCTCCTCTTACTGCTCTCACTGCTGTTAATAAACTAGAAAATGGATTTTAAGAAACCCCACTACTATCCTCTCTATACGTCAGCCAGTCCAGAATTGCCAGCTGATTTCTTTGTGATTGCTGACACTTTAGCCAACAGAAAAATTTCTGACACTCACACTAAACCAACCTGGATGTTTTATACCTGCTGAGAATCTTACAGTCCATCTTTCCCAGCTGGGGAAGTGAAAATAATGTTGGCCTTTGCCAGTGATCCATCACAAATTTTCATTTCTATTTTCAGTTCACTTTCTATTGGTATGTCTTTGATTTCTGCTTTGATGTTTTTCCAATAATCAAAATAACAAATCCAGCTTTTTACTGACATCTTTCAAAACCATCTTGAATTATGACAGTTTCAGCATCGCAACAGGACAATTCAGAAAGAGCTTCTGTAGGATCTCAGTGAGAAGAAAAATGGAGTTGTTTAGGTCAGGAAAGTAATTGTAATTGAAAAATAACATCATCCTTATTCTTCTGTCAAAGTAAATAACAACTGACAGCAGGACTTTCTAAGCATCCTCCATAATATGGATTGTTATAGAGGGGTTAGGTATTTGGGTGGGTTTTTTTTTTGAAGCTGTGGAAAGCTGGAGATGACTAAATTAAACGGCAACCAACAAACACTGAGCTAAAAGAAACCAGTTGTCCCAAGTGAACGGTGCTTTTACTCCACCCTAGAATCTGTCATGAAAAAAGATCACACAGTTATTAACAACCTAAGCAGCTTAGATAACAGCAAGGACCACTCCTTTCAGTAATCTCCCTTGTGTGTTTCTGAAAAGGATGGAAAAAGAGATTAGTAATTACAAAAATTATACATTTTTCCAATTGACCCAGAAATGTGCTTTTTAAGAGACTGATAATGGGATTTCCCCAGTTTTTGTGACTTTTAGCCAGTGATTTGATCAAAGCATGGAGAGTTCTTGGAAAAGCCACTGAGTGCTGCCCAAAAGGGTCCCTCATCCTCAGATGGATGAAATCAGAATTGGTGTATCCAGCAACAGATTTTATCTGATCAAGGTGTGATTCCCTAATTATAAAAGGTGTGAGAGTGTGTATGTGTTTGTGAAAGGGCAAAGGAAGATTCTCCACCAGGAACAATCTCCCTTCAAGATCCCAGGAAATCCCCCAAATCACCACGCAGTCATTAAAATGTTACTTGGGCTTATTGCCTGGGAGTGCCACTAGATCAAGTTTAAAAAAAAAAATGATATCTTTATCTCAATTAACAGACTTGTGCTATTCAGGACAGCTCAGATGACCTTCACCTCTGTCAATACATGTAGGAAATGAACTGAAATTCGTTAGTACACACATGTCAAGGGTCAAGGGCAACTTGGAAAAAAACCGAAAAAAACATAACAAAAAGACTCAACGAAAGCCAAAACACCAGCCCTGCGCTTTGCACAGGCTCACATCCACAGACATGACCAGACATGACAGCAGGTCAGCTGCTAGCTCAGGTGTCTACTTCCCATTGTTGCCCTCTATGAACGAGAAGTAGCAAGGGAGCCAGGACAGACAATATCCTGTCACTCCATACTTCAAAATCAATCTCTGTCTGTCACAGCATGGAAGAGCAGGGGCACACATGGAGAAAGGGGGTGAGCTGACCTGCTGGGTGCCCGTGAGGCCTTTTCCCAGGGGAACAACTGTGCAGTGTGACATTGGGAAAGGTGGTGCAGGAGCTGCAGAGAAACACAGGGAAATGACAGCAATCACCCACTGCCTGAGAGAGGAAGGCAGCCTGTTCCCCTCCACAAGCAGCTCTGCAGGGGTTAGCAGAAGAGCACATCTGCAATAGCATCCTAAGCCTGAAGCAGAAGATGCCCTGCTGTCCTTTCCCTGTTCCTTTCCCCTCTTCCTCCCTCGCCTACCCAAAGAGGGCTCAGGGTCAGCATAGCCCAGTGACAATGAGCAATAAGGTTATCTCTAACTGGGTTGGCACTGTAGGGATCAAACTGGCTTTTGTTAGCCAGCAATGACGGGTTCAGTGGTGCATTCCTGACTCCAAGCACATTCCCATTGAAATCTGCCACCAGGCTGCCAGGACAAGGAGAATGGGATCAGTATCAAAAGCTACTGTCATTCTCACCTCACCCCATTTAAATACATCTTCATGGGCAGCAGCAGAGGTTTCCTCTCGCTGTAGTCACTGAGAGGGCACAAATAAACTAGAATGAATATTGCCACAGCCCAGGTCAATAGATAAATTGTTCTGTTATTTAACGTAGCTGATTTAACATTAGTGATTTCTAAAAGCAGAAACACACATTTTATGCCTCCTATTAGCTAACAAAGGCTACAGTGAAATTTAGCTTGGCATTGACTGGATTTTGTGAGTTAAAGGGATAAACTCCATTAATTTTCTGCTGATAAAATGTTATTTGGACTCATTCTATTGTCTACTTTTCCCTTGCCAAGATCTCCAATTCCTTTTTTCCCCCTGCTACTCCCAATCTGCGCTCCAGGCTACATAAAACCAAAGCTGGGCAGTAGAATATTTCCTTTATTGCCTGGTGATAAACTGGCAGCCTGCAGGGATTGCTCCGTACAGCCTGTTCCACAGAAGCGGCCCCACGAGTTGCTGCTGCTCTGCTACCATGACTTTGTACAACAGGATTGTAAGAAATGCCCCAAACTTGCATCCTTCCCAGTTTCTAAACAGTAAGGCAACCAGAATCTAAAGAATCACCACCAGACTTTAATGTAAAAGTGTAAATCGGGACTTCCTTCTAAGCTAAAAAAGAACATTTTAATGATTACGATATTCTGCTTTAACATTTGTGACCAAACAGTTGGGCTACTACATGAGACCACTGGGAACCAACCCAAAACTGATTTATCTGGTTTCGCTTGCCAAGCTGAATGACAAGCTGAAAACTGAAGCAAAAATTATGTTTTGTAAATAGTTGCCTTTTGAAAATAGTTCCTCAGTCCATGATGTAGAGCATAATTAAGAAAGAGTAGCCCCCCTCCATTTTGGCAGACACAGTGCAGATAAAACCGCCTCTGTTAAAAAAATCTCAAAAAAAAAAAAAAAAAAGAATAATACTCATTCAGGACTTTGTTAGAAGAGGAGAATGCAGTTTACACTTCTGTCAACTTAATGCTACATGGAAAATATTAGTTAAGAGAAACTAATGTAAGGGAAAGAGGATAGAAGAGCAAAGGTGAAGAAAAGGAAATAGAACAATTTTGCAAGAACAACTCTGACTGTTTTTCCTTATTTAGTGTATTTAAAGCTACCAGGAAGAGTGTGCTAATGAAAAATCATTAGCTGATGATATCAGTTAGGAGACCTGATCAATACACAAAGGAGGAACCAAGCATCACACCGGAAGAACAATGAGATCAAAGCTGAACATCAAGTATTTAAGAACTACAAGAGGTTTTCTCTGAAGTGAAAGCTCTGGAGAGAACTGAGGAAGAGAAAGACTTGGGTGCATGGCTACAGACACAGCAAACACAGAGCTTAGTGTGCATCAACCAGCCAACTGCAGCAGGGACCCAGAGGTACTAGTGCAACTCTGCCAGCACTGGAGAAAATTCAAGGCTGAGAACAGTGATGGTTAGTGCCTTTATATTAGTCATTAAAGAAAACCTCTTGAAGATAAATGTTATTTTTGCCCCTAAATTAATGGGTATGTATTGACTAAAAACTGACTAAGGACAAAAACTAGTTGGGGAAAAAAGTATCAGAGAAAAACTTTCTGCAACAGTCTTCAGATAATGGAAACAGCAGGGAAGGGAGTAGTCTGAGTTTAATATATTTGTGAATGGGAATATTTCGTATGGCATGAACAGAATTGCAATTCCCTGCACTGGCAGGCTGCTGGACAATGCTCTGGGAAACAATCCCCAGCCCAGTGCTCTTGTGCTCCACTGGCAGGAGTCACCTTGAGCTGGATGATTCTGCAGGATTGAGGCCTAAGGGAATTCATCATATTTAATATTAAAGACTTTGCTTTGACACAATTTCAATTGACTACAACAAATCAAAGCAAACTCTGCAATAAATGTCTTCATAATGCCTTGTGCTGTAGCTGTACTTTGAAAGTCCAAAATCAATAAAACCAAAATGGTGACATATGTTTGTATTATTTGAAAAGCTAAATGCATGCAAGGGATCTGTCACTGCAGGATTAATAGAGTACAAGATGTTCTGTTTGTTGGGCATCTGATTGTCTGTCTCATAATATGAATTTTGAAATAGCTAGGGATTTCTACTAGTGCATTTGCAGGTTTATGCTGAATTTCATATTAACAATAAATCACCCTGTATGTATAGTTCTCTTTTTCAATTTACTGCAACATAACTTCATCAATCCACATAGGGAATAGGGCTATACGCATAATGAGCAGAAATCTGATAATAAAATATTAAGTGAGACAACGAAACAAAAACATTTGAAATATTAATACTAAGGCTCTAAAATACCCCTCATTGCTATTCAGGCTACATTTGGTGTGCACATACCTCTTACATGTGAGTGGAGTGACAGCAGGAGAGTGCCAAGTAGCCTACTCTAATGACTGCAAAATAATCTACTTGAAATTAAGAAATGCATTTAACAATGATACAAATGAAAATAAGATGCATTCTGTTGCGAGTTGAGAGACATTATTTTTACTCCATTTGGTAAAATTACCTCTGACCAAGTAATTATTCATTACCTTGGATCCTTTTCTACACACTGAGTGCTTCACAAAACGAACGTGAATGTATTTGTCAAGACTGATCCTCAGCCATCTCTGTGTCTGTCCTAATGAGGCAGAGAAGAATTCCTGACACAGCAAGGGCCCCGTGGTGCTGGACGGCTGCATAGCCAGCACTAAGCCTGTGCTTAAGCATTCCCTTGACTTCAAGCATCCTTTTTCAGCAGACACGGAAGCTCATGCTTAAATTGAAGCACATGCTGACACACTTGTCAGCAGTGGGAACGCTGCATTATGCCTATGTACTTACCTGAAATCAGGGCACATACTTTTGCCCTTGCCTTTTTGGTATCTCCCGCAGATTCAAATACTGAAGCCTCTGGAATGAATTCTGGTCTTGGATTCAATTTTTAAATACATATATATTCAGAACCCATAGGCAAAACTTTTTCAAGATCAAATGCTTTTGGTATTCCACAAAATACAGCTCTCCCATCCCATGTGTCATGCAAATAGGCTCATGAATTGAGTAATTCTCCTCAGCTAACCAGGATCATATTTACTTAACTGATGTGAACAGACAAAGGAAAATATACCACTTGCTCAATGTGTGCAAAATTTATGGTATGTAGCTAACATAATGTGTCTAACAATTTTATCCAAGTTTCAATCTAGGACAAAACAAATATGTTCATATAATCCCAAGCAATACTATAGCAGTTGCCTGCAGTAAGTGATTTAAAGTTTTAATTAATCATTAAATACACTGTACACATACAGGTTTATCTTTTTAAATAAAAATATGCAGAACTTCCAGAGTCATTAACAATTTAATAAGCTGTTTAAACAAGAGAAGTCTTTGAAATGCTTGATCTGTGCCTGTGCCTTCTAAGCATCATGCAATAATTTATCATTTTCACAAATTGCTTGTCAGTTGGACAAAAAGAAACTGTTCTGCAATTACCTCCATTCTCAAAAGTCTATATAATCTTTGTGTCAATGAGTACAATAAGTGTATGGTATCAGGTCAAATATATTTTTCACTGAGAAAATGTTAATTGGCCTTATTTACGTCAATAAGAATAGCAGAGAACCCAAGGAAAAAAATGCTCTACTGCCAGATCACAGGGCTGCAGTATCTACATTTTATTTGCAATAACATAAACAGTCAACAGCAATAATAACCAAGTAGAACATACCAGACTTGACAGAATAAAGTCAACTGCAGGACACTGTTCATGCAACTCAAGTTTGTCAAAAGGTCATCATATACCTTCACCTGTAACTGAGGGGTTATTTATCTGGACATCCACCAGTTTCACCTCCAACTTAGGCTCAATTTTTGCCAAAGAAGAGTGACTTACTAATGAAGCTGACCTTCAGCACTGCAGAGCCATTTTAGCTTTCCCCTACTTGAGCTAGATCTGGGTTATCATGGCACAAATTTGCTATAAATGTGAAACAGCACTTGTGCAGCTCAGGGCTCCACTTTCCTTGACTGGGCATTATGCAAGGAACAGAGGCAGGGAAGATTCTCTCTTAACACCTGCCCAAATTTGTTCACAATTTGTCTCATCATATTAACCTTGTCATGAATGCAGCTGACGGCATCAAATGAGCATTCTCCTTGCTGCCTTCCCACAGTAACCTACAGCCGCATAACGGAGTCTGTGATCTTCAGCAAAATACTCCTACCAAGAATAACGACAGTTTGAGTGAATATTGTGCCTAAAGGCACCTGGTGGGCCGTCATTTGACATCTGGCTCTACCTGGTGTCAGGGTAGAGTCACTATGTAAAACTGAACCACTGAGAAGTTCAGCTCCAGCTTTGAGACTCTGAGCCTGGGAGAAGAACTGCGCTGTGGAAATTTGATCAACACCATTACCAGCCCCTTCTGCTTTTAGTACCTGAGTATAACCATCCAAGAAATTTGCCCTGTAGCGCTCCCCTGCTTTAACAGGTAACCTTTTTATAGCTATTATTGCCAAATAGTATTTAGTCAATAGGCGGAAAGTCTTACTGCATTTCAAAGTCTAATACCAGTCTCTAAGTGCTTCTTATGAAGACAGCTGACAAGTAGCCATTACTGATTTACATTGAGACTTGTGTTCTGGTTTTATTGTATTTTTAGTTATTTAATTAATATTGTTGCAGAGAAACAGAACTAATCTAAAATTTGACCCCATTGATTTCAATATCCAACTCCTGCTGTGGTAAGTGAAACATTCTATGGAAATTTCTGAAAAGAGCTCAGTGATTAATCTCATCTAAATTCATGGCCTTCAATACACTGCACTCACAACTTAATAATGCAGTCCAAGTTCTGTTTTCTGAAATAGCTTATAAAGCCTTGTTTTATAAGCATAAAGTTTAACTGTTTTTTAGCTGCAGAGGCAATAATGGTGCTTGTCAGTACTTGCTGGTTTCTAAACACCCATACTGGCACCTCACCATGCTGAATCATTACATCTCATTCCCAGAGTCGCACTGCTTCTTTTTATGTTAATGAAGTATAGGAATGCAACACAATTGACCTGTCACAGCAAAGAAACTGGAAAACAACTTTATTTTTGAAAATGCAGGTGAAGGAAGAACCTGCACATGTCTCCAAGTCTGTACCTTTCAAAGTGTGTTGTTTGGGATGGCTTTCTAAGGTGGCTTTGACATTTTATTAACACCCGCAACCAAGGACTGTGAATTATTTTGTTCATTTCACATCCAAGATCCTATATGCTTTTCAAACACTAAAAGCATATACTACTGCATAGAGACTTAAAATAGTAGAGCTCTGAACTTCTCATTTTCTGCTATGTAAGCTGCAGAATTACTAAAGAATTGAAAAGGTTTAGAGATCAAAAATATTCAGTCTTAACTAGAGGAGCCATCCAAAACAGAGTGACATCTGCTAACAGTCAGTGAAACGAGAAAGAGCAGTAATTCTTACAATAGAGATACAGAAATTAATACAGGTAATTCTGTTGCCAGCAATGAACAGTGGTGGTAAGAGGACTTGTAAGACTGATGTGATAAATAAACAGCTGGGAAAAGAAACTTTGGCTAGATGGCAACAAGACTTCCACCAATGGAAGAAACAACCTTGCAGTGGGCAGGTTTCCAGAGCCATCCATCAACATACATGTAAGAAACATTTCTGGGCCCACAGAAACACTTCAATCCCAGTAAGTTTTTGGTCCTGGAAAAAAAAGAGATGCTGAATTCAGACAAAGTTAATATTTCTAATTATCTGATGCTCTCGTATAATTTGACATGTGGAGTCACATAAGCACATTCTCTCTAACTCACATCCTGCAGGTCTCAATAGCATATTCTGGGTAATATCAATGGGTGAACTGCAGAGACCAGGTGAAGAATCTACAGCAAACAAAGTGGAATAGACTCCCTGTCATTAAGGGCTCCAGCATTTACTCACTAGGACCAACATGATTCACAGTAAAGGATGCCGTTATGATCCTGAAGTCTTACTTAGGTTGTAAAAATTACATTTTCTGTGTTTCAGATACTTTGGGAAGATCTCTGAAGATTATGTGGTGCTCAATAGATATGTTTGTTCTTAGTTACCTCATTTATTTTTGTTTTAATTTTGTTGTAATTGATCCACAGTGTCTCTGGGCATTATGAGCCATTTTTTTTCACTACACATTAATATCAATGAGATATGTGTAAGCTTCAAAAGCCACTCAGCATTTGGCAAGATTAGGACAACTTGACAAAGGAGCATTGAAATAAATTTTCAAAAAAGGCCTGTAGCACTTAGCACTGCAGTGGCATGTTATGTGTTATTTGCATGCCTTGCTGAATCTTAACCACAAACTTCATTGAACATGATTTCCTACAGGGTAATATGAGTATGCATTTTACTTGTATACATGAGAATTTTGAGGCCAGCTGAGGATTTATGTTTTCTGAAGAAGCAAGGGAGATAACTCCAGCTGGGTTGGAAAGGTAAAGCTAAACCAAGCGACAGAAGCAAAGTACTGCATCACTAACACAGTGACATCCACTGAACAGATTGAAATGGGCTAGAAAAATAAATGGAAGTCTGAAAGCACAGTGTGGAGCTATGGATCCAGGCCCTTATATGAGAGTTATATCATACAAAGGAAATAAAACATCATTTGACTTACATTCCTCACCATGCCATCCATTACAGTGGTGTTGCCAGACAAGAGTTACGACAGATTTAGCCCCGTGAAAGTTGTCTTCCAAATGCCAGTACATAAATCATGATATTCTGTCCCCATTTGAACACACAAGTGGCACTGAAGTGGATATTTGTGCCTCACAGTCTCACTCTTCCACCAATATGCAGGAATGGGAATCCTCAGGCACCCACATTTACAAATTAAGCAAACATTATTCTGTAACAAATGACTACACACTTGAAAATTATTTTAAAGCAATCTGAAAAAAAAGCCTACAGGGGTTCTACAGATTTATTGCAAAACAAAAACGACATTAAACCACAAAACAGAGAGAAAAATAACATCATTTCCCATATGTTCAATGTGCAAAATGGATATACAGGCCTTTAGGTAGCAATAGTAATAAAGAAAAGTCATCTGGGTCAAATGGCATATTTCTATTTATTATTAGCATTATTTAAAGTAGGCTTCAGGTGTACAGAGTACTCTAGAAACAAATAAAAAGCTGACAGATCCCTTCCCTGAAAAACATACAGTCTGCAGTAGGAGAATCAAAGCATAATAACTTTTAAGTTTTCACAGTGAGGAAAAATGTCACAACAAAAAACATATTCCAAAGTTTTTGGCTGTGAAGTGAAAGGCTAATTTAAGGTTTTTTCTTTTTATTATAGAACAAGCAGTAGTCTGGCTTCAGATGAGCTCCTCCACTAACACAGCTGAAGCTACAAACAGGACTATCTCTAATACTACCAAGCAAACATAAAACAACACGAAGCCCCATAAAACAAAAGAAACCACAGATCTCATTTGTTGGGTGCCAGCAGCGCACTATATATATATTTCAGAGGAGCTCACATGGAGTGAGGCAGAGTTTCAAGGCAAGCAAGTCTCAGATGATCTCCTATCGTTAAACTAACACAGAGTATTTTATTAACCACATGTCAGTATTTGCTACAAGAAGAGCCAAACCCTGACTGGGTTTTTCTCGGGGTATTGCCTGATCCCTGTGCCCCTTGTCCTTGGCTCTGGGCCCTGAGCAGCCACACTCCTGCTTCCAGGGAGTCTGTAAATAAAACTTTGACACTGCTCATCGCCCAGGCGGGGTGTCCCCTGTGCCTGGTGAACCCCTGAAGGAGCCCTTGTACTGAAGGGGGTCATAGCAGGGCACAGAGCCTCTTCAGCACAGAGGGACTAGGTGACAGCAGCAGGTTTGGGGGCCTGGAGACCTCCAGAAGTATCATTTGTTGAAACTAGAAAAGTATATGCAAGGGTACTTAGCTGCTCAAATATGAGGTGACACTTTGCTGAGTGAGCCTGACACAATAAAGCCGGTCTTCCTGTCTGTGTTGCAAGCAGATTCTCTTGCTCACAGGTGAATCACAAACTCTTCCAACATATATAAAAACTAATTTCTGATGCCCCACTACATAGCAAGATGTAAAGGAAATCCAGAATGGACAAAAGTGTTACAGTTTTACTATAAGAAACAAGGCACACGGACTGGTAGGGAGAAAATTTGGAGGAATTACAGACACAGCATGCCTCTCTAGAATCATGTGACATATATATAGTATAAAGGGTCACATATATGCGTGAATACGTAAAAACAAAAATTACACACTAAAACATTCCTACTGTTTCTCCTTCCACCTTTGTGTTAAAACAGAGAAACAAAGAAATAATTTACATTTATGGAAGTGCCATACATAAAAAATAATTGCAACATTAAATCATTCCAAATAGATGAGATATACAAAATTAAACTCAGCATTTAGTGTAGGGGGAAAAAAAAATCCCTCAGACTAAGATTATTGGTATGGAGAAGACCAGCTTTCAGGTCTTCTAACTGAATTTTATGGTATCATCATACTTCTTTCTGCCTCATTATAATCCTCTCCCCAGTACCCTGCATTAACTAGTCCACACTACTGGAGACATCACCTCCAGCCATGCTCACGGGTGCTGATTTTATTTCTCTCAGTAATTTCTTTAATGCTTTGTGTGCACATGGTATCCAGTATTTCAGCTCAGATTTACACAACAACTCTGCTATTTCCCACATGCAAGTGCATTTCTCCAAATTGGATTTCTGAATATAATGCAAGAACATTTTGCTTACAAAAAACCCTTGTTTATTAGCAACATAAAATCGTCGGTTGTTTATGCCCCACTTGTAAATACCAAGACACATTAACATAAACTTGCCAAATGGAAGGTGGAGGGACAGTGGACTATTTTCCTTGCAATCCTTCAACAGGAGACCAAAAGAATAAATAAAATCGAGCATGGTGGGAAGAGTTACTATTCATTCTTGTAATTCATCCCTGGCTCCAAAGAGGAGACACATGGCCTGGAGGACACGAACGTGCCCAGCCATGGCCAGAGTCCCCTTATTTACTGCCCTGAGACCCAGCCACGTTTGCCAGCTTTACTTTATGGGAGAACGTGTTGGCTCATCTTGTGAAAAAATATTGTCAGGCTATATATTTTAAATGCTGTCTACCCTCCTTGTAAGACTCAAGACCTAATCAATCCTTTATGTTATAACCAGGTGTAAGTCATAAAGGGGTTGTTATTGCAAAATTTTATGGAGTGAGGCGCTTAGGTACTCATGCGGCAGAGAGGTTATAACAGCCACTGTGCCCTCGTGTTTTCAGGGACTGGTGTCAAGATTTCTACCCACTGGTCAATTTTAAATATTTTCCATTACTCTGAAGCCACTGGTTTCAAATTCTAGAGTTACTTCTGCTGCTGGTTTACAAGATCAAAATTCATCAGCCACAGAAAGAGCCAAACAATACTCACCAGGATATTTCGGTTTGGAGGCCAAGGCTCACTGTTGGCATGTCATAGCATTGAATTTGAGTTTGCACCTCTGCTTTGGAGAAATGAGGGTAGTTATTAGAGTAAAATTACAAAGAATCCTTTGCAGACAGTGCAATGTTTAAAAGGTCAGATTATAAAGACAGTAATCTAGTCTTAAAATGAAAATCTGAAGCAACAACAAAATATAGCAGTTTAAAATATGTGTGGCCCTCATTGTGAAGTTACCAAAATGTCAAGGCAACAACAAGCAAGTCTCAACTAAATTTGTACAAGCCCCTTGAATTCATATTTATTTCAGGTTATATCCATTTTTTCAGTTTAGCTTAAACCACTGGAACATAGCTGAAAACAAGAAGGCCCATATAGACTTACCTAAACTCATTTCACTACCAGAAGGAGTTAAACAAAAGCAACAAGTTATTGCAAAGGGTTAAACTCTTATTTTGTTTGAGAAGTATAAAGCAATTTTATTTAGTTTAACCCATGATTTGTCTTAACCCATTCACTCCATGCACTGCAGAATCCCACCTAAACATCTCAGCTTTGGTTAGAAATTGGGTGCCCCACTTACATTTCTTGCAACACTTGGCTCTTTGAAACTGCCAGACAAGCCCATGTCCTCTGTGTAACAGGGAGGAGATGCAAGCCCATGGTGGCCACTGGGGAGTGACAACGCTTGTACAGAGCAACACCCAACGTGTCCTGCACAGCCACTGACCCACACATCTCAAGGAATGACCCCAATGACTTCACTTGCTGAACAGTTTCCCAAGTCTCTGGGTTTAGAACCCAAACAGGTTCCCTCCTAACTGAATTTTATATGCACATTGTGCATCTGCCATTGGCATTCAAGTTCTCCTCTTGCAAACTTCCTGCAGTAGTCTGTGCTCCTCTCTCCAAATTCCAGCAAGTCACTACCTTCAGTTCTGCACACCAAGCCCCGCCCTTGGTGGTGTCTCACTCTGCTATTTTTGTCCCAGGTGATTCTGCCTCCTCTGTAATTTGTCAAGGTAGCTGTAACTCAAAGGATCCAGTTCCCACCCACACAAATTGAAAACAAAAATTAGAGCAAGACAAGATACCGGGTATCCACAGTGCTATTACTATTATCTTGATAAAATAGCAGGGACACACATTCTGCCTGTCACAATTAAGGTGATAAATGCCTGTTTCTTTGAGGCTTGTTTGGAAGTCAATTATGCAGATTATTTCTAGAATACAGACAGATGGTGTTTTCCCCCATATGAGACAATCAAGTTGAACTTTGATATGTGCATAAAAATACTGCAATTTGTCAAGCTCCAATGGGGCCATTTTATCACAGATAACCAAAAGACTATATGGATTTTTGTATTTGCCTCTTTTCGATTAACACAGCCTATGTTTCTTTTTATTCCAATTTTTTTTTTTAATGGAGGCTTTGCTATGTTTCATCTTGAATCCAAATATTGATCTTTCAGTTTAGTCTTCAGGTTTTGATTAACGCAGAAGGTTGCCAAGTGAACGGCTTTTTGTTTGTTTTCTGTTAATTCTTTTTTTATTATTCACTTGCTGCAGTAAATCTTGCTCTTATTGTTCAACCACTGAAAAGAAAAAATGGATTGATTTGAGCACCTAAATAATTTACAATGCAGAGCTTTTTGAAAAGACTGATGCAATGTTGACCTTCATTTTTGCCCCTTCTCTTGTTGACAATAGAACATTTTTGATTGACTTGAAAGAAAAGAAAGGAAGAAGATTGATTTTGACATGTTAATCGTGGTTTAATTCAAGAAAAGCTTTTGAAAATGAGTGTTTAGTAAGACATGTTTCTTAAGATAAATAATCTGTTGTAAGTATGAGAATTATTATAAATATTTTTCTTGCCATTTTCAGTCTCTATCAGGCCAAATTTCATGATCCTATTTAAAACTGAGGGGGTTTTTTTTATTAACAAATGTTCTGATGGTCTGAACTCCTCTTCATCAACTCAATAGGTTTGCTATGCAATAAGAATGCATAGAAAAGCTCTGATAAATGTAGGAAAAGGTAATCTGAAACAGACTATGGGAGACAGAGATGCTGTTTCTTATACAGACTTTTTATACCATTGTGGGCAAATGACTTGGGCTTCCAGGGAAACACAACCAAGGCAAAGAGGTAGCTCCAATCCAAACCAATCCAGGGATGCCTTAAACCTTCTTCCAAAGCAAAACGACCTCATCAAGGGTATGCACATTAACTAATATTGCAGGTTCATAAGATATGGAGTCAATAATATACGGTGTCTTACCTCTCTGAGGCTGAGTGTTAAAGGAGGTAAGGTGAATAGCACTTGCCTCATCAAGGGATGTTTTGAAATCTCTTGATGGAAAGACATTTTCAGATACTGACGATCTTCCTTGGCAGAACTACTTCAAGTATATAGCACAAATAGTTGGTAAACACATCATATAGGTTTAGATGCAGCCAGGCATTAAGCCAACAGGTATTTAGGTGGAACACTGTACCTCCTTTAACTGTTGAGAGGCATGAGGTTGATTATCAACGTTCACAAGGAGACATGGGTATCAGAGCCACCAAAACCCATGTTTCTGCAGAACATAACAACACACACTTCAAACACCTGCTCTCCTCAATTTAATTGCCAAAACATACTTGCATATGCTAGAAGTTTCTGCTCAGCATTTCTCAATAGGCACATGCTGGTTTCTGAAAGAGCAATGTCAACAAGTTCAGCTTTGCCAAGTCAGAAACTTGCTCTAAAAGATATTAATCTCACCAGCTCTGACCCCAGCCACCTTCCAAACAGCACAATGCTGCACAATAACCTACCAGCCTTGCTGGCTGGGGCAGCTACCAGTGAACACGTCAATATTTGTGCCACCTTTTCTGTTATGGTGATTGTTTAATATCTCTGCATACTCAGTACCTTCATTAAAGACAATGCAGTTAACTCCAGATTTTCACTGGCATCATGAATCAAAACATGTGACCCACTTGAAAGGCTGTGGATATTGTCTGCTTAGACATCAGTAAAGTCTTTGACACAGCATTTGCCACAGCATTCTCCTGGAGAAACTGGCTGTTGATTACTTGGACAGGTACATTGGCCCCTGGTAGAAACCTGGCTGGATGGCCGAGCATAAAGAGTGGTAGGGAATGGAGTTACATCCAGCTGGCAGCTCAGTGTCCTTAAAGGTCTGCTGCAACCTAAATGATTCTATGACATAAAATTAGGCAAAGCACCAATTTCTATAAATCCATACATTTCAGTAAAGGCAATGAATTTACTATGCAAACAGAAGACCCCAGCATGTGCACAAACTATTTCCACTGCCTGCATTCACAAGTTTGCATCGTGCACAAACATATTTTAATGTGGTCCCATTGGCCACAACATTGCATCATGTGAAACTCTAGGAGAGTGAGTGCAAGAACAACATTCAGCTCACAGCTGGAAAAGCACATTGTAGTGCCTCAGTGTTTTCAGGAGAGAAGGCACAGAGCACTGACAGGATGAGCACATACTAACAGAGAAAGACTATACAAGACAACAAATGAAAGTTTTTCAATTTATTTTTAAAAGCACTTTGTAGGTGGAAGAAGATGCTAGTCATAAGCATTTTCAATAAACCAAATTCATTATCATCAAGTAAAGTAATCAAAAAATTGTTGAATTTTGCACATCCTTAAAAGTACTTGTTGTGCTATTTTCAATAGTGTTTAAGTTTACAAGGACAAATCAGACCTTTGAAACTAACAATATCATTTTGAAAGGTGTCCTTGAAAGACTGCAGCCATAAATAAGTTACAGGATTAAAAAAAAAAAAAAAAAAAAAAAGCCATGTAAATAACAAAAACTCAGGGTGAATGTCAGAAACAGAAAACATACATGCAACAGCTGCAAAATAAATTACTATAGTCAAAGCCGCTCCTCAGACTCAAGAGCTCATATGGCAGTCTTTAAAGGTCAACACTGAAGGCAGTCACATTGGAAAAGAAGTTCAAGAATATGAAATCCAGTGTTCAAATAATTTCTTTGCCCAGGGTCCTTATTAGAAAGGTAATCTCTTTTCCAGCACTGTTTAACAACATATCATTACTTTGTGAAGTGTTTTAAAATACCTGAAGTACAAAAGATTATATTTAAAACCAATTCATTCTATTACATCCCAAACAATACATAAAAAATGGGAAAGGACTGGATAAAGATGTTAATTTTACTGGCAATTTTGTAACACTCCTTGAGAGACAGCAAACAGCCCTAACTCCAAAATTACATTGCAACTACAGGCTATTTTATCATGAGCAAAGCACCAAGCAATGATAATTTCTCCAGTGACTTTAATTAAAGCTTCTTGGACTCTCTCACACACTGTCCTTCCCACTCTCTTTGCTATTAAAAAACTGTGAAGTTACCCCCCAGGTGAATTTTGCCAAATGCTCATAGTTCCAGTGTCAGAACCATGCCTTGCATAATGGAAAGTTTACATGAAAAGTCAAGGTTTTGATGAATGTCACACTTGAAAGCCAATTAAGTGGGCTGAAAGGAAGACACAATTTCCCATTGTCTAATTGCCTCACAGCACCTTCAAGGTAATAAATTTGTCACGTTGAATTATTAATGAGGAACGAATATTTGACTTGCAGCCTTGAATAGAAAGTAGTTCATTATCAGTTGGCATTGTTCCTTCCAAATAAAAGGGGGGCACGAGGGGAGTTAAGGAAAAGTTGTCAGAGAAAGCTTTTCCTCACATCACTGTCTCACACACTGAATGCACCTTTTGGTTTAACATCCTGTAAAAATTCCAGTGATTGGGGGGAAATTATGGTGCATCTAAGTCCTAATTCTCTTTGGCTTTTGCAGCCTGGCAAATAAACTTCCATCTGGATTCCCCAAAACATATGCTTTTACTGTATCACTTCAAACACAAAGGTTGAAAAATTTTTACAGTTGGCTACATAAAAGTACAAGGAGCACAATAAAGCAGGGCCAGCTTTAGGTTTATGTGGCTCTTAAAGGCTTTCTGCCTTATCTCCTCTGCAAAGCACTGCTCACACACCTGCTGAAGCAGGGGAGACAGGCAGATTGGTATATTTATCCTTAATCCAGAGCTGTTGAAGAAAAGTTGATGAACTTGAAAAGCATTCATTTCAGCACAGGAGACCTTTAGAGCAGTGAAGGACTCTCTGCTACCCATCCTACCCACAGTGAAAGAAATTGAAATACAATGGCATCTAGGTCCTCAGTTTGGTGTTAGATCTGAAAGGGGAATTATGAAATCAAGTTCATATGGGCATATCTCAGCCTTCTCAACAGCCCAGACTCTGTCCATGTAATGTCTGGGACCTCCTGTGACTTGGAGATGGGCACACTTTGCATTTGCATATATTCACCCATCACTTGAACAGATATTTTCTGGAATAGATTTTACTTTTAGAGTAAGAACCTAACCCCACCCAATGTGAACCACAAGGTTCCAGTTCACAGATTTGGGAGGAATCGTTCATGCCTCCAAGATAGCAAGCCCTTCAGTTTTTGGTCTCAAGATCAATAAAATCACTTTCTTTAATGCCTGATCATTGCAGAACTCAAATGGTCTGCCAAGAGCATCATCAAAACATCCTCATCCTCACTTTATGGTAGAATCTTTGCAGTGTTATTTAAAAGATTAATATATGCTTAACAGCTGTTTCTGTAAACAGGTAATCACAGACAATGATTATAAACTCTGGCTGAGTGCAGAGGGTTAATTGGCTGCGTCTCACCTAAATTATAACAACTCGCTCCCCCACAAAATCCTAACAGTTTGGAGAGCACATCACTCCAGTCTGAGCACAGCTCAGGTGATTTGGGGAACGAAAGCAGAGAGGAGGGAGGACAGAATGGCCAGCAAGACCCCCAGACGGTAGGGTGGCTGTCAGCTGCTGGAAGGACACTGACAGCGCTGACCTTTGCTGCTGTGCCATCACAGCAGCGCTCACTGCATTCCTGGTACTGCACAGCACTCAGCGTGGGGCACAGCAGAGCCATGGAGAAGCCGAATGCCAGTTACTGAGCTTGTCATGGAGCAGCTTTGGGCATTATCACTTGTGTGTGTTGGGAGGCTTGGCTGCAGCCATGAGTAAAGACCAAATCTTGTTCTCCTTGGGCAAAAGCTAAATGAAGACTCTTCTGAGATGCAACATTTGCCAGAGAGGTTTGTTGATCTAAAGAGATGTTTGAAGGGCCTATTCCAAATACTAGTGTGAGCCCCTAGCAAGAAATCTCTCAGATGCCAGCACTTCTGGCACTGTAACAGGACTCTGTAGAGATGAGAATGCCTTGGGGCTTCAGCAGCTTTAATTTCGCAATGAATTTGACTTGGTGCCTTTCATGTACGTACCAATAAGACCTGCAGTAGAAACCTTAGAAGTTAATGAATAAGACAGGGAGATTTAGAGATTTAGGCATATAATTACTATAGCAACATGTGCTCTTTCTTGCACTACACCATGAGATCTCCTATTAGGCATGCTGCAGTAAACCAAATAAATCACAGGTCATAAAACAGCAATAAATCCTGCCCGTATTAAATTGCAAAGTAATTAAAACTGGTATGGTATTTACATTTTAAATTCACTAATAACATCAAAAAAATTCTGATTACAAGTGCATCCAAAGCAACCCTCTGTACTGTTTCCTTCAACTACTCCTAACATTAAACCCTGCTTTTTCCAGCAGGGCCAGACTGACAAAGCTTGTAGATACATAAATGTGCAGCAGACTCTTCCTAAGGCTTTCTAAAATGTTCTTTCTTGAAGAGATCCCTAATTCCACTGAAATAATCATATTCTGAAAGTCAACACTACAAGAACACACCAAAATGGGCACATTCAGCTAATTAAGTTTTTGTAGAACACCAAACGGAATTTAAACTGCTCAATCGCAACTTGATTTTTCTTTCCCCAGTCTCACCTCTACCCAGGGTCAACCCAAGAAGCAACAAAAGAAAAATCAGGTGCAGCCTTTAGTGCTGCAGAACAGGTATTGCTCACAGGCCTGAGTGGCACCAGACCTCGTACTTCCACTGTGCCTTGCAAAACAGAGAATTTCGATCCCCCAAAATCCCCCAAGGCCAGAATCTTTCATTAGTGCTGAAACAACAAGCAAAAAAAAAAAAAAAAACAAACAAAAACACCCCCAAAAACCCACAAAACTCATTCCTATAAAAGCTGACAAGACAACAGTGAAATAGTCATTATTATCCCTGACTTACAGGGCAAGTCAAGCCCTTAGTCATCTTTGTCTTAATATCCTCTTGCTACAGGGAGTGAACAGTTTTCATCCTGTTTCAGATTAAAGCATTTAAGGCAGTTGATACACTGAAATTAAACTCAGGCTTTCATTACACATGTGGTGGATTTTATTATTCCTTTGCTTTTCACGTTGGTCACCTAGCAGTAGTTACATATTCCCCTCAGAAACAGGGATGTGGCAATCAGATGTCCGATGCTAGGCAGTGATATTGCTCAGTCCTGGGCTTGCACTCTGTGCAGTGACTCCCAGTACATCACCAAGCCACTACACACAGCAGCCAACACCTCCTGGCAACCTATGAAAAATATTCTATTTTGAAACAATTTTGCCTCTGTGTGATGTACGTTCTGTTTTCCCTTTCCCCTTGCTCTTCATTACTAACAACATTTGCATGAAAAATGGCACCTTTCTTTTTCAAAAAGTTCAGCCACTCCTGCTGCTGCTATATTTTTTTCCCTGCACTTGAACTCATAATCCACGGGTTGTGCAGCTACAATGGAATGCTGTGAAAATGACTGTGGTATTAGCAAAAAGAACAAAATGTAGCTGCTGATGAGTTCTCAGGGAGAAGGCTGGGGGCCAGCATTGCCCCCGGCAATCAGCGCAGAAACCAAACGGGCAGCTGCCAACATCTGAAGTTTCGCAGCCCTCAGTGGCAGTTCTCTGACTGTCAGCGCTCACAGCTGTAAGAGGGGCTGGAATTTCTGCAGGCATGCAGCACATCCATCTCTACAGTGCCACACACAACTGGAGTAAGATAACCTCTGCCCTTTCTCCGTGGTGCTTTGCTCACAGGGACAGCACAGATCAACAGAGGCAGATACAGGCTGACACCCTCACAGGTGTGTGAGACAACCAATGCAACACCTTTTCTTTGGCATCTTTGCTCAGTTCCCTTCAGGAGACTACAGCAAGCATCTTCCTAACCCACTTTCATGCTGCAGAAGTTACTGACTATCAACTCTCACTCCTTTCCCCTCTGTGTCACGGGCCACCTGCCACCTGTGCAAAGACCTTCCTCCCATACCAATACTCAGCCTCTGAAGAGACCTCCTGGAAAACCATCCCAGAGCCCCACTCACTCCACCCAATCCCTTTAATTCCTCCTTGACAACAAAGAGCCTCATAAGAAGCAAGTCATTACTCCTGGCTGATATCACCCTGTGCCTTCCCTGTGCTGTCAGGACTGCATCCATCAGCTGGTTCATGCCCAAGCCTGTGTCTTCTCTTGGGCAATCACCATCTTTTTGCCCATTGGGATTCTGGTGCATGAATAATGCTCCAGTTTGCTCTGGCACAAAAAAACCCCATGCATATAAATAATAAGCAGGTATGCAGTATGAAAAACACAGGTATATGTTCATTTCACCCATTTCCCAGTGTTTTTGCTGGCCTTTAATCTCTAAACATCAAGCCAAACAATGAAATTATGTTTATAGTAAAATAAAATCTATGGGACTCAGTCCAGTCATTTTTCCTTCTGTAAAACTAATACACAAAAATGTTTCTAACATAGAGCTGGAGCATTCAGCTTCCCAGGGAGAATGTTATTTCTGCAAAAATATGGCTGAGGAAATTTACCCCAGCAGAGAGGGAGCAAGAACCACCTACATGTGGGAAAAAATTAGCACAGAACAATATAAGTGGTGCACAGACCTTGTGCTGGCCCTCAGCAGGGGCTGGATTTGTCCCAGCGTGCCCATTCCCACGCAAAAATACAACTCTTGTTGCTATCAAAGGGTCTGCCCCAGAGCATCACTGCAGCCATCAAATTGCTATTCTCTACTTTCATTTTCCAGGATGAAATTACTCAGATTGCATTATGGCACCAGAACAAAGTGGGGGGGAAAAAAGTCAACAGGAGCTACCGCATGCTGTAAATCCTCAAAGGATGCCTTTGTCAGTCATGCTGTGCCTTTTCCTTTCTTAGGAGGAGTCAGCTCCTGACTGCCATGTTTTCTGTCCCTCCCACCTTCTTATCAGGATTACTATAATCGTTTGATTATTCCTTTCTATGCAGTGGATAAAAACATCAATCATTTTAACCAAATGTTTTAGGAAGTAAAGTTTCTCTTTCAAAAACTGGCTATTTGCATGAAATATGTTATTATTCATAATGCCTTTAAACAGAATCTCTTTTCCCTAAATGCCTGAGACTAGTTGAGAGCTTTTCATCTTCTGGTGTTCACCCATTTTATTTTTTAAACACAGTGGGCTGTATTCATCCAAGAAGCTCTGCAAAATATGAGAGATCCACATACAATGAACCCGATTTACTGAGCAGGCATAGTTTCCTCAAATCCAGTAACAGATGAATGCAAAGGTGGAGGGTGGAGGCGAGAAGCAGCTGAAAGCCAGACAGGGGAAAAAGGTAAAATACTGCAAATGGAGAGAGAAGAAATGGGGGAAAGCCACTGGTCCAAACGTTTCTGCAGAAAGTAATTAGACCTGTGAATTAACAAAAAAAAAAAACCAATCATATGCCCAAGAGATGAACTGTGCTAGGGTGAGGTTCATCCTGTGTGGCCATCAAATTGCCAGCGGTACAGCACTGTGGCATCCTGTGCCATGGGGCTCCACTGAGGCCAGGCCATCTTACTTTGCTCCACACAGACCTGGTGCTGCTAGAAAGACTGAGGGTGTGAGCCAGGACAGGTCCCTGAGCAGGCTGGACACAAAGGTAAGCTTGAGCCACACGAAGGAACGTGCCAACAGGCAGAGAACCAGTGCACTCATCACAGCCTGGCAAGCACAGGCACCTCCTGGGAAGTGACAAGACTGTCCTTGCTTTTACAAAACCAGCTTGGGTCGCAGGAGATAAAGCTACAGCTCTGCCCATGCCTTCCCTTTACAGTTTTCCTCTCCCTAGTTATTAATGCAATAAACACAAAGGCAGAAAAGATACTTCAAGGAAAATCAATATTTTTAAGATAAAACATCAATGTAATTCAAATAGCCCAAGTCAACTGCCTATAGTAAATTAAGTTTAAAATTTTAACAAACTGTCATGTAAAACTGGTGGTGTCTGACAAATTGAATTACAATAGTAATACATCACTCACAAAAGTATTATTGATAGTGACAGGAAGATATTGAATTTAAATTATTCATTTTTATCGATTAAACAGTATGTCTTCACCAAGAATGGGGCAAAATGTCTGACAAACATTCAAGATTCATATTTTAGCTCCTGAAATAAATAGCTGTCAATCCACCCATGCTGGATTTTGGTGTATTCCCTGCAGTGGATCAGTCAGCATTATAACTTCACACTTGGAGAACTATTTCAACCCACAATTCTTGTAGCTAACACTGAGCTGCAAAACATGCTTTCCTCCCCTTAGAAACCATTTCAAAAGCTGTTTCTGTGTAAATGCACAGGCTAGGGTGTACCTGTGAACAGCTGCCTTACCCCCCCTGCATTTCAGGGCAGACATCCAAGGCAGGTGTGGCACCTTGGCTCAAATATCAGCAGGAAAATGCCATTCCCTACCACTAATTCCCTCTGCCTGTACTAGTAAGGAGATTTCAGCAGAAGACTGGACCTTCAACTCCTTCAACAAAGCCAGTCTGAACTTCATTCCCTGCCAGCAGCAGTGATATCCCAAACAAAATGAAAGGAGTAATTGCTTTCCAAGCTGGGAGACTGATCCAAGTCACACTGAGAATACTGACCCTAAGCAGCACTAACACATGTACACCGAGAAGAAAAATAATCAGGGAACAGAAAGTCAGGTTGGCTTCAATAACCACTGTGCACTTCTTCCCCTCAAACTATTACCTGTGAAAAGTCCTGGGGATTGTTATTTCATTTAAGTTCCTAGTTCCTTGGCCAACTTCTGTCCTTTGAGGTTTTCACTACAATGGCACTGAATATCATACATATAATGGGAAAATAAATCCACACCAGCAAAGTAGGTGGAAGCAGAAGAACAAATTTTAAAACTTCATTCAGACCTAAACCAAGCACCAATCTTGTATGGGAAGGAGGCCTCTTGCATTCAGACATGTGCATTTGACAGCTTCTAGAGAATTTTTACTTATCTGTGCAATCTTACAGGCTGAAGGAAAATAAGTGAGCATGCACGTACATCTGGGTGATCTTCATGCACATCAGGATTGCAGAGCTAGTGGGCACAGCGTTCAGTTTCCGGTATCAACTCACTCTCACATCAAAGCATGGGGAATAAATCCATTTTTTCACATGTATGTACTGGGTAACCCACTCAAGGACTGTGCACATCATTACCATGTACACGAATAAATGTCAAATAAACCTTTCATCACCATAATGCATTTTCAGTGGATTTGTAGGAGAATTTGAAGTTCTATTGCATTTATCTAAGTCCAAATGTACTAACACAAAGCTACAATGCCACACTTCGGGCTGAATAATCTTACTTGGCTACATGTGACTAGTTTCCTCTTCAAAACATTAGATTGAATAATCCTCAGAGCTTGAGCACACATTGTTACTAACATAAGAATATCATAAGATTAGCCAGCCCTCAAAAATTTTTTTTTCTATTATTATTTCAGACTGGCAAAATTTGTGTGCAAGTGCCAAGGAAGAGTTTGCACCGTCACACATTCAGTATCTCCAGCCATGATCAGGGTTAGGGGTTTGAAAAGGCGACACAGCGTGCAGTGGAGCCCATGGCAGGGCCAATTCATCACCTGGCCCCAGGACACACAGCCCAGCGTAGCCAAAACAAGGCTGGGAGGTCAGTTTTACCATTAGCCAGTGATTCTTCCTGTGTTTAATGCTAAACTTTCATTTTGCCTTCCAAAGGAAGGTGTTCACTCCTGTTCTGAACTGTCAAGAGGGAATGGAAATGTAGTGCCACAGCTCTGTGTCAATGAAATGTTTGACAAGAGCAGTAAAACAGGAGCAGCACAATTTATTCTTTTTCCTGGTCGACCGAACAAGATAAAAGTAAATAACATTATATTAAAGAAAATTTATACACAGTTCACAATCAAACGTTTTTAGAGAGTAGGCTGATGTCCAGGGTTTGGTGGGTTTTTTTCTATTTTTTCTTCAGAAAAACTCTTCACCTGCCTTCAATTGACATTTTTATGTCTTTTACATGGAGAAAAAGTGTCTTTTGGTACAAGAAAGTTCAGACTAGTACCCAGATTATTTCTGTCTACTCGAAATAAAAAGGAATTTGTTTTATATACTTGACCTTTGATAAACTACTATACAATAAATCTTTTTCATTTCCCTCTCCCTGCTGATGCGTATTTGGGCCAGTGTAAATACAGCACCTTTCAGCAGCTCTGAGAAACCTCAACAAGAGACCATGGAAAATTCGTTTGTTTCCAGCATTACTATGCCCTTGTTTAAAAGCCCTGTGTGATCCCTCAGAAAAATACATCAAATAAAGAACCTCAGTGTTTAAATGATTCACAGCCACTCTACCAAAAAGCAATGAATCTAAGAAGTTTCAATACCTCTTAACATCTAGTTTAAATGCCCACTTCTCAAATGTTCTAGTTTTAACATGGTTCAGCTACTCAACAGGAATATTCTGAGCCATTAAATCAAATGGAACTTCTCAATCCTAATCCCCCACTAATGTTTCACAACTCATCCCCTTCATACAAATACACAGTGGAAACATATAGGAGAGGCTTTGGATCAATTCCCAAAGGTCTACAACCCTGAAATAAAAACTGGGACAAGATTTCTGGGTACCTATTTAAATCCAGAGGCCAGACACTCCATTTTACGGGGAACACTGAATGAAATCTGGGCCCCTCTGACTTCCAGTCACTGCAGACTCTTCTTAGCAAGACAGGAGCAAGAACTCACCAAATACACCACTGGTTACACTCCCTGTTGGCCATGGCACAAAAATTCCTCTGCTCGTTAGCATTTCCTGAATCTTTATACTTCAGTGAAAAACAATCCATTTCAGGGAAGAGACTAGAGGAAAAACTTTAGCAATTGTAGATTACTTTCTTAATTATTCAACAAACTCTGCTTTTCTTGTTTAGTTTTACCATTCTGCACATGTCCTATTATTCAGTGATTAATAATAAAAGTAAAAGCAGCTCTCCAGATCCTCAGGAAGTAAGTCCTGTGCAGAAAAGAACAATTAAAAAGCCATAAACCTGCTGGGTACAGCTCTCAGATGCAGAAATGTCCAGCTGAAAACATCCATATTAGCCCAGCTACGTTACCGGGCCTCTAATTACTTAGACGCACACAAAATTTCTGAAAAGGTCCATATTATCTTGAGTTCAAGCAAGTGAGTAAGGAATGTCAGCACTGACCATGATTATTTCTGTGCTGCTCCTCTTATGCACTATATGCTGTCAAACCTATGTAATAACTTTGATCAGTTTGTACACTAATAACTGCTCTAAATCAAGGCAGAAAAATAAATGCAGTATATGACTTGGGAATGTAAATACCTAGACAAACCAGACTGCAATCTTAACACCAGCTTTCTGCCACCTCAAGTTTCCTCAGTATCATCGGTTATTTCTACAGTTTTTATTTTTTTTCCCCAGTGATAAAAGACTTTCCATCACACAGAGCTATTTCCTAGACAGCAGCAGATGCTTTGTCTTGCACTATGTGCTCTCTGCAAAGTCACTGGGAGCTGCAGGTCTCTGCTCCAGTTGGGGCTTTACCTTTGCTGCCAAACTCCAGTGCTGCTTTAATGCAGTACAACTCTGCTGTTTTGGAGCCCCGGCCCTGTCATTTCATCATGAGCAAAACCACAGGGAGGTGGATACAGCGCTGACCTCTCCCAGCGAAGAGCAGCCCCACCATGTCTCCATTAGGATTTTACAGCAGAACAGCTGACACACTCAGAGCTTGCACAGGGCACAGGTGAAGGAGGTAGCTGCCAGGATGCTGCCTGGAGGAAAGCACAGTCTGTTTCCTTTGCATTTGCCAGGAGACAGTGAGATGGACTGTGTACAGCTGGTACAGCTTCCTGCTCTGGGAGAAGAGGGAAATGTGCAGGGGTGTCAGAGAGGACAGCTCTGTCCTGCTACAGCCACCACATCCCGCTCCCAGCCCTTGGGGCCCTACTCACTATGGTCTGATGCTACTTCTCTGTGCCAGTCCTACAACAGTTACTTTCCTTCCCTTCTCCTCCCATTTGAAACTGTGGTCCCTTCCCCTGCAAGCTGGACACAAGACTAGGCAAAGACCTTACTTCTGCTGGGAATGGAGGGCTGGAGAGAGAAAAATGCAAAGCAGTATTTCTGCACATTCCAGAATGAAATGGGGAAAGACAGAGAAGCCCCAATATGGTAAGAAGAGAGGAGAGACACCTTACCCAAGCCCTGAAAAACCCCAATTCCCCCAGCACCCTGTTCTTACAAGAAACCTCCCTCTGGCCAGGAAGTCACAGGAATGCTGTGCTTGCACTGCACTGACAACAAGCACAAGCCGCAAAACATCTTTTCTGACAGTGAAAACATAGCAAATGCTACGCTTATTTAGAAGCATAAGTCTGGGAATTGATTGGAAAACAACTTTCCAACCTTCCCTGTGGTGCCAGCAACACAGCTGAGAGGGCATGTCAGGAGCCAGTGGCAGGCTCAGCACCCAGAGAGTTGCCACCTGAGCCTGCTGCCAGAGCCACTGCCAGAAAGGCACATGGAGAGGATGGATTTACCCGTGCACAACTCTGGGGGAACAGGGCTTGCCTTATAATTTCATCCTTGACACCTGTGCTACAAACCACATGCTTCATTTGTAATGTAAAAGCAACACGAAATTCAAATCACTGTGAGCAGCCTGAGCTGATGGCGCTGCAAGGCCCATCTTTGCCCAGCGGAGGAGAAGAGGCACCACAATCCCACCCAGGCAGCACACCTTTAAATCCATGGCCAAGTTCTGTTCTGAGACTGGGTAGCACAGACCAAACTGGTTGCTAGCTGAAGCTGCAGCACTTTATCCCACCCGTGTTGCCCTTTGGGCTTCAGATTCAACTCTGCACAAACCTAAGAAAATCTTGTAATTTAGGAAAATAGAAAAGTGGCTTTGCCTGAGTACAAACAAAACTTAACATTCTCTGGCCACATGCTGGGTTTGAGCAATTAATAGTTGGGAAAGTGTAGCAAATTATTTTGAAAGATAAAATTTCTGGAGATTCCTCTTGTTCTTTCAAAAACATCATGTGAAATTGCTCGATTCCACACAACTCTGCAGACAAGGGATTAGCAAGCCCTGCTAAGAAAACTAAATGACATGTCATCTACTTATAACAAATTCTCATTGTTGATGAAGATACTCATGAATGGAGCCAAAATTTATTTACAAATAATGTCTATTTCTGAGGTTGTAGTGTTCACCGTCATTTCTCTTAATTACATCTGACACATTCCATATTATTTATGGCCTTCAGTGACACTAGGAAATTAACTCTGAATCTTCTTTAAAGTAAATATGCCAAACAACAGAATTAAATGCTGCACATTTGTATTACAGCATCCAGGCACCTGAAGTAATCAAGCATGCAGTGACATGGTGGAAATAACATCACATAAATGCCAAGAGACAAGGGCTTCCTTAGGCAGATTTTGCTCTCTCCAGTGTCTTGTCTAAACTTGGTTGTTCAGGGAGATCCTCAACTCCCAAGAAGTTTAATCAGATAGAAGACCAGTCCCAGCATGGTTTGCAGGAGACATTTACAGAAACAAAGCCCCCTTTTCAAGGAACTCTCATCCTAAACCATCTGGCAGCCTGGAGGTGTATGAAAGGTCCAGGTGGCCCAGAAGAGGAACAAAATGCCAACCCTCATTCATCCTTTCCCCCAGTACTTGTCCACACTCCCTGCAACACAATGGCTACGTACATTATTTTTTGGCCTGTGCAAGAATTCTGTTAATGCAATCAGTAGCTTCAGACAGGAGCACCCATGATGCACTTTGGAAAGTTAATGAAACCTGCCCACCAGAGAGGCCAAAAATTGTTGTCCTTCACCTGTGTCATAGTTAATCACCAGGGCTATTTCCTTTTCAAAGCAGTGTCTGGGCAGGAATAGTTTTCCTTCTTGTGGCAGGGGTAGGTACGTACAATCCATGAGCAAATTTATAACAGGGATTTGGTATCAAAGTGATAGGAACTGAAAATTAACTCTTACTGCCTTCAAATCCACTAAGGTCCTCCCTGCTCCCTTAGGTCTCTAAATCTTCTCGTTATCTCCCCCTCTGGGCCAGCCTGGGTGGGACATCACAGTCTCTGCAAAAATAAAAATAAAAGGCAGCTTCTTCAAAGACAGTTACTCTCCTGAACAGCTTTCACAGTTTACTGGAGCTTAACATCAGTTGGGCAGCTTCTTTAAAAGTCCATCTTTTCCATTAAAGAGTGGTAAACAGATGACCTGACGGAGGGCAGGATCCTAAAATATACTAACTCCTCATGTGCGTTTGAAGTCAGACTGTTCTGATCCGATTGTCTTTTCTCCCTGTTTTATCTGCAACCGGCAAACATTTCCACAAGCGGATTTGCATGCACATAGATGTCTGTGAAATAGTTGTTCTTCAGACACATTTGAATGAAAACAAGGCAACATTATGCACAGATCAGAGACTTTGCAGCTCATCAGCGCCTATTATCACAAAGTAGGAAACTGCAGAGAGACAGAGACACGCACAGATGCAGCTACTCCATCAGGATGAGAGAGCTGCAGTGCCAGGACTACACAACATGACAGCGAGGGCACCCACAGAGGGTACCAGGCGCTCTACACCTCATGGTGAGACAGTGAGTGGCTGGAGCAGCTCAGAGAGGCGTCCAACGTAAATGCAACCATTCTACCTATTGTGATAGACAGCTGCCATGGAGGAACAGCTGTTTCATAAACATCATGGCACGACCTCCCTAAAATTTCATTACTTTTTCTTTAAACAAATCCGGTTTTTTGAATGCCAGTCTTGCAGATGGAGCAATCTAGTGGCCTGAAAGCAGTGTTATGAAAAGTCTAAGGAAATCCTTTATTCATCAACTTACAGTCTTAAACAGGTTTCTACAAATAATCTCATATACTAATAAATAATTTTGAAAGATACTATAATAAAAATTGAGAGCACTGAAGTCACAGACTGTTATAAAGTGGTCTGATAGCACTTGATGTCACTCAACAAGCAAATTTGCCATATTAAAAATAGATGAAGTTACTGTCATAGAATCATAGAATTGTTTGGGTAGGAAAAGACCTCTAAGATCAAGTCCAACCATTGAGCTGGCCCTGCCAGTCCACCACTAAAACACATCCCCAGGTGCCACATCTATATGCTTTTTACATCCCTCCAGGGATGGTGACTCCACCACTGCCCTGGGCATCCTGTTTGATGCTTGACTGCCCTTTCAGTGAAAATACTTTTCCTAATATCCAATCTAAATCTCCCCTGCACAGCTTGAGGCCATTTCCTCTTATCCTGTCCCCTGTTCATTGAGAGAAGAGAACATTCCCCACCTGGCTACAACCCCCTTTCAGGTAGTTGTAGAAGGTGGTAAGGTCACCTCTGAGCCTCCTTTTCTCCAGCTAAACATCCACAGCTCCCTCAGCTGCCCCTCATCAGACTTGTGCTCACACTCCTGCCCAGCGTGGTGTCATCTGCAAATTGACTAAGGGTTCGTTCAATCCTTTAATCCAGATCATCAGTAAAGCTATTAAACAGGACTGGCCCCAAGACTGAGCCCTGGGGAGCACCTCTTGTGACCAGCCAGCAACTGGATTTAATTCCATTCACTCTTTGGGACCAGCCATCCAGTCAGTTTTTCACCCAGCAGCAACTGTCAAAGCAGAAGATGTGGCAAAAGAATTCATGTTAATAACTCTTTCATTTCCTATTATTAACTTGATGGCCAGATCAAATCACACCCATGAATGGGAGTCCTGACATGACTAAAAGAGCCATGAAAAGGTTAAGGGCTGTTTAATTGTCCTACAATTCAGCACAAGATTTAAGAGAAAAGTGTCACATATGAAAGATGAATATAGATGATATATGGAGTAAGGATTAAGATGGGCTTTTAATCAATATATGGACTTGGCACAGACATGAATGTGACACACAAGCTTTCTGAGAAGACAAGACCCGTAAGAACCCTCCATACCCACATTTCTATTAATATCCATCTTTTTCATGTGGTTGTGCATCTGCAATATTACTTATCTACCTTTTCAATGTATGAGGAGAATTATCAAACGGAAACCACCATGCAATCTTCAGGTAGGAGATGGCAACAAACATCTCCAAAGTATAGCCAACAGGAAAAATAAGAGCAGAGATTTCAGCATTTTTAATTTATTGACTAGCAGGGAATGATATCATGGGTGTCTGACGGCAGATGAAATAGCTGCTTCAATTTATTGGTGCAACTGTCAGCACTGAAACCAAGCAAAGCAAAAAATGTGACACCTTTCAGCCAAACTTCATAGGAATATAAATGGGCTGACAAAGAATTGCAATCAGGTCTACAACTGAAACATCTAGGTGCTTAGAAAACACTGCTTATTGTGATAACACAATAAGTGTGATATGAACCAATAAGTCCCCGAAGTCGTCACTGCTTAGGAGATAATTTAAAAATACACAGCTTTGCAGTTGTTTGGAAGTATGTCATGGATTTTTTTTTTAATACTTATGACAGCCAGTATTTTGTGTAGACTCAGAGAAATTTCACATTTATTTCTGACTCATTATCCTACCTAAAGCATAAACTTTTATGCTGCTTAGTTATCTAATGAGAAAGAGTGTGCCTATACAATATGGCCCTTCAACACAGCAGCAATTGTCTTCTCTCCCATTTTGAGTAGAAGTTTGCTTCTGAATTATTTAATCATTAGAAACATACCTGAAAATCAAAGCAATACTTCTACAGAAGATCTTGGCACAGAGAAGTTGCTTCAACTCAGGGGGGACACAAGAGGCAGTGAGGCTGGAAGAACACAATAAAAATCAGTCCTGTCTAACCCACCATCCTTATCACAGAACTAACTAGAACATAATCTTTGCCAAAATTGTATCCAAAAAAATCCTTCAGTGTGTAGACTTCTTACCTAGGGAACCTATTCCAATGCTATGCCACAACTTCACCTCAGTTTACCAAATTGGAACACTTAAAAGTCTTGTACCAGGCTTTATGATCACTAGTTTTTTAAAAAAATGAAGGGGAAAAAAAAAGGTTTCTTGAGTTTTTTTACTTTCCAACTTATTTTTTGAACCTTCAAAGTTCATATTTTCCAGCCTCCCTGATTTTTTTTTTTTTAACAGAAATTGATAGCTCTTCATCATCATCTGAGTCTAGATGCTGAAACTTGGGAAGAAAAAATATATACTTCTTCCAAGGGCTGACAGTTTCCATTTAATTTTTTGCAGCCAGGGTGGAGAGAATAATAATCCATTGATCTTTAACCTCTCAGGGCTCAAAAACTCATAGAAATGCTGCCCTTTGCACAGTGTTTGTCTGGACTTTGCTGGAGCAGGCCGAGGAAAAGTGTCTCTGGGCAGCAGTGCCTGGCAGCGCCTCTCATGCCCTGCCCTCCATGGCACCCTGCTCTTGTTACCATCACCCCCTTTGCTACAAGGGACCATCCTGCAGCGCGTTTTACTCTCCTCTGTCCCTCCTGTCCTTTCACTTCCTTTAAGCACGTTGATCCAGAAAGTATTTGCCTGGTCCTTTGCTCCATCTGCTGCTCAAATATTAAATGTGAAAGGCAGCAGAGGACCTGGACTACAGCAAAAGTGCTGTTTAGGGTACGCTGCTACTGCAGAGTTCTCTTGCATTATCAGTTTGAAATAAAAGCAAGATGCTTTGCAGAGGATTGCAGGTACTTGAGATTTAGCTTCACTTTCATTTGGACAAAGGAAAAAAAAGGGGGAAAAAACACCCCAAAACAAACACACACACATCCCCCACCAAAAAAATAAAATAAAATATTAAAATTCCTTATGAGAAAGGAGAAACCTTTCCTGTTTGGGATCGCAGGGTACAGTGTCCCCACATTAGCGCCTGTGTTGGGATGGTTTCTCTCAAGGGGAACACGATCTCGTGGTATTTCCTAAACTCTTTATCCCTTTCACTATCCTGCAAAACTCAGTCTTACATTAAAATTAATAAGACACCAGTGTGTGTGGGAGCAACAGAGAAGTGAACCTCCCTCAAAAGAAGTTTGTTTGGTTTAGGTTTAAGGTATCTGCTGGTGACAACAGAAGCAGGAAGGACTTGGGCCTGGGAGTGGGGAAGTGACGTTCCAGCAACAGGGGTGATGGCACCAGCCAAGAGCTGCTGCTCAGAGTCACGTGCCATGAAAAGTATATTTGCCACGATACAGATATTTTGCTAATACTTTTTTTTTTTTTAATCCTCTATCAGGCAGGCTGACATGTATTTTGTTTCACATTTGTTCACCCCAAACAGAAGCACACCTGCTTGCTGAAACACCAACAGGACCAGCCCCAGGCTCCCACTGGTGCACCATCCTTGGCCAAGCAGGATATCCCCCTGGATGGACACAAAGCACCCATGGGTTTGCTCTGCAGCCTCACAGGGGCTCAGCCCATGACAGAGTGAAGATTTCAGGCACCCAAACCATGCAGCACCAGGTCGTCTAATGGAAATGCAGTTTCAGTAGAATTAAATATTTGTGGACAGTTCAGAAAGCAAAAAAATTTACTTGGAAACTTGTGAATATTGCCTTATCCACTCCCCAGTTTTACAGAACTTCTTTAATTCTGTGATAGATTACATTTTATAGGGATTTTTTTCCTCTGATTTGGACATATTTATTTTCTTTCTTGATTCAGGAAATTAAATGGGAGCAGAACAGGACAAAACAGATTTGCCTTTTCCTTTCCAGAAGCACCACAGCACCCACTGATTCCTGGACTTTTGGTTCACAGCTGTTTTTTCTTCCTTGAGAAAACCTTAGATAACCACTTCTCTTTTGTATTTAGAGAAAGAAGCAGTTCTGTGCATTTACCACTTTTTTGGTTAATGGGATCCTAGAACACAGATGAATTTTTGCACTTTTGGGCACAGGAATTTTAGTGGGTTTGGGCACATCTGCTTCTCCTGCATGAAAAGCTATAAAAATCATCACAGCCTCATGTATCACTGGCCTGATCCAACTTATGCTGAAATCTGTGGGCATATCTCCACAAAAGTGGACCCCTGTACCCAACAATTCTCTCCTGACCAGGCTAAAAATAACAGAGCTCTTGTATGAAGCCAGATATAAATGGATACCAGCCAATAAGTCACTGTAATAAATAATAGCAAGAGAAGAAAATGGGGATTCAAGTCAAGCTCCAGATTTATAAACTATCGAGGTAAAAGATCTAGCAGCTGTGGAGAAACAAATGCGTATGATTGACTGCTTTGTTCTGTTTGCAGACAAACTTTGGAATTGCCGCTCCAGTTAATAATCGTGCAGGAATCCTTAGCTGTAAGCACAAAGAGAACAATAAAACAGCAAAACTCCAAACTTAAAACACACACTAGAAGATGGAAGTTGATGTGGCAGGGCTTTGCCACCTCTTCATTTGGCAGTACTGTCAAAGTGGCATAATGATTTAGGAAATAATGAATACATAACTAAAACTATGTCAGAATAAGCAAGAAGAGAAAAACCATGGGTTTGCTACCAGATCGTCTCACTACTAATTGCTGATTTTGATAGCTTTGCACTTCTTAGGCGGCAACACTGGGGAAGGGAGGGGGAAAATGTTTTATTCAGTGCTCAATAAATGCACTGCAGTTTCGTACTGACATGGCACTCAGGACAAAAGCACTCCACTGTGCCATCAAACAGCTGAACTTCTAGTCCTCCTTTGTCTAAAAAAAAAACAAGTGAGATGCCCCTTCTCCCAGTCAAATGACACATTAGTTGCTGTCACTGCTGTCAAGTCTGAGTTAATGCTATAATGATAGCATTACAGCTCATACAGCCTGCAGGCAAACCAAACAGCATCAGAGAGGGAGGCTGCCAGGAAGGTGCAGTCACCACCTCATCTGCCTAGTGAGAGGAATAATGTTTTTGCAAGAGGTATTTCCCAAAGAGCAATGATCCTAGCAAACCACCATCCCTTTCTGACCAGTCTCCTTTTCATTCTACAGATATAATAAATCAGCCTTCATATCCCACAGCTGATAACAGTATTTTTCCTCATCAAACTGAGGCGCTTTCTGTGATAGTCAGCCCATAACAGACCATACTCCCAGTGCTATGTTTTGACACACGTTTTGTGAGAGGTTCTGAGCTCCTCATGCGGCAATCTAGCTTTGATCATACAGCTCAAATGCATGACACCTGCAATGTAGAAATCATCACATGGCACAGAACATTGACCTTTTGGCCCAAATAAAGTCGGGGTTATGTCTGATAGGATTATTGTCCTGATATGCAGCCATTGTTGTGAATAGTTTCATCTAAAGAGAAACCATTTTAAATGTTCACCTGCTTTCCTGCACTCAAAATTTCTCCCAGCATTTCCAATTCTGCCAGACTGCCTGAACTCCCATTAATAGGCTTCAAATCCTTTCCATACTGACAGGTGATGTGCTCGCATTGTTTGTTTGCTGACAAACTGGAGCTTGCACTTGGGTTTCCATGCCCCCAGCAAACAGCTGCCCAGGCTCTGTCCTACCACTCATGAGCCAGAGGGTGTATGGAACAGGCAGGGACCAGACTCACATCTCAGCATCACACTGAGCTGCTGCAGCAGCGACAGTGCCTTGTCAGAGATTCTGTCCCACCAAAGCTCATTAGGGAAAAATAAGCAAGGAGTGCTGAGGAAGGATCTTGTCATTGTTAATAACGTCAGACCCTTTTCTGCCTTGTCTTTTCATGTTAAAATTTTCAGAAGAACATGGAGAAGTCACACTTGACAGGTCCTAGGGTGCCTTTGATATCCTGATCAAACTCGGCACCTACTACTTTATGTCTGGAATAAATGATCTTTGGAGCTCACATACACATCATGTATTAGCATATGTAGCTTTTTTTAAATATCTATTTGATATGTATGATTCTTTTTAGTTGTTTATGGAGACACTGCTACCTATTCCTTGGCCTATTCTGATATCCAAGAGGATTCTCAGGTAAATTCCCACGAGACTGGCCTCACGAATGGTACTTTTTTGCACTCTATAGAACCACAGCTGTTGCTTTGAACAGCTCATCAGAATTGGGTGGCTCCTGCTAGCCAGCCACACAGACTGGCTATTTTTTCTTTTTGCCTTCTGACACATAAGTTATTGAACATATATAACATGGAAGTTTCCTTTAAATTCATTAACAGATCATCCACATACCACAGGAAGTTCTTCTATTTGGATAACTTTCTCTCATGCGCCTCAGGCCAACTTCTCTCTCTTAAATAGAAATTTCCCAGTGGATACTACCATGGTCATGGTGATGCACAATCCTCTCCCAAATACAGCTCCCCGCATTATGTCCCCAGCTCACATTTCCTGTGCAGCATGAGAAGTACCAGGCTCCTGAAAAAGCCTGGAAGGCTCTTACCTTTGAGATTTTTCTCCCAAACTCCACACTAACTCCACATTAGCTTCCTTTTTGTTTGAAATTGCCTGGCCCCACAATCTCACAGAATGCAAGTGTGGTGACCTGAAGCATGCACTGCCCCAGCTGCAAATGCCGGGCTGGGAACCTGCCTGCACCAGCCTGCAGCATGTCCCTGATGGAACACATGAAGGGAGTTCTTCAAGGAAAATACTGACAAGTACTGCCACCCGGGTATTAGCAATTCTAACAGGTGCCATTAGCCCCAGGTATGACAACCTTCTTGCCTCTCCAGGACACCTGAACTCATCCTGACATCTCCCATCACTTTTGCTGCATATGTAAGGAAAGGTGGAAATGGGCCAGGTTTATTTAATGAGCGCATCCAGCAGTGTCAAAAGGCACCAGCCCTGCAGCCCCCATCCCTCAGCAACAGCCTCAGCAAGTGGGTCACTGGAGAAGGTGACTACTCCCACAGATGCTGGAAGAGCTGTAATTACTGAATTTCTGGTGTCTGACTGAGACAAAGTTTTACTTAGTTACTCCAGATCGTACATCTCAGCTTTGTCACCGAAGCTATCAAAACCTGCTACACGGGGTGATGTTTTCCCTTGATGCAGTGATTTGCCCACAGGGAACTCATCTGAATTCTTCTCCTAGACAAAAAACAGCGCCAAGCACACTGACTAGATTTAATCCCAAACCTAAGGACTGCCTGTGGCATCACTTGGAGGCTGACAGTTCTTGCTGCCCCCCACACTCACCTCCTCCTGCCATCTCACCCTTGCTTGTTCTGTAACTACCAAGACCTAATTTCTGATACTAGCTGTCCAGAAGTCTCACACAGAGGGGAATCATCTCCCCATCTTGCTTATATTACAAAACAAATTAGAGATATTGAAGTGAAGTGTGTTAATCCTGTAATTATCATGGTTATAATGAGGCAGTTTAATGATCTTGCTAATTGTCTGTTCAGCAAGACTAGATTAGAAAACATTTCTTACCCCATCCACCCTTTTAATTCTGCTTAAATCAGATGTTCCCTGTAAGTGAAGAGTTGTAACTACGTGTATCACTACCCTATCACCAAAATAAAGTTTAAAAATTGCTGCAGGTCTATGCAAAGGGCAAATATTATATTGTAAGCAATGTCTATGTGGCCACAGTCAGTAGCTATTCAGATATATATTAATTCAGACACAATTGCCAGAGGAAGCAAAAAGAGAAATAAAACATCTCTGTAAGGACTAAAGTTTTGCTTATGGATTGCCTGCTAAAGGCCTTAAAATTATCAGCTGAAATAAGCTGCCTGAGAGTGGTTTCTGCCTAATCAAGTCCCTTTCCTGTTTATTCTGCTGCAAAGCCCCATCCTCAGCCTGTCCCTGTGGCTGAATACAGGTGCTGTCCCAGAAACCACCTGCAATGCACCAGGAAACTTCCATCTGACTCATGCACATCCTGAGAGTAAGTCAGGAGCCCCTACATGTGTTGTCAGAGACTCATTAAAAATGATCTTTACAAAAGAAAATAATCACGAATAGGTACACAAGTAAGCCATTGTTAGCTACTGCAAAAATCATCCTTCTAGCACATCAGCTTCTCTGCAGGAGTTGTCATGCATATGCTAACCCTGAAGTAAACTGAAAGTAATTGAAAGCAATGAAACAGTAATTTACCCCGTGTTTACCATAATGCAGCTGATACAGCCATGCTTTCCCTACCATGGCTTGTTCAAAACCCCACACCTCATCTTTCCAGTACTCTCAGCTGTAAAAAAGGTGAACTAAGTGATACTGTAATAGGTAAAATCCACCAAGCATCTCAATGTGCAATTCCCATTTTGTGGCTGACATTTGCGTTTCCCAAGCAAATGATTGCAGAAGAAGCGAAAGAGAACAAAGTGTGGCCTGTCCATTTAGCTAAGCACACACCTCTGAGCTACAAAAGCAACTAGAGAACTCCCTGCAACTACGAGCCATCTCTCTGAGGCGGTGGAATCCCTACCTCAGCCTGCTGCTACAAAGCATGATGACTTGTCATCACACCTAGTAATAACAGTGCTATGAGCAGCCACCCAAAACCCAGAGGTCAGATTTAAACTGAGATTAAACCTGAGAAGCTCCACCAGTCAGAAAATACAGTGATTTACAAACAGATGAGGACCCAACCTTTGCATCCAGCAACCTTTGCATCATGTTTCACAGGCAAACATCCCAGCACACATAGGCTAAGCTGCCCAGCACTGCAGAGAACAGACAATCAGGAGTTATCTCTTACTGTAACAAGATCTTAATGCTCAGTACCTACCAGATTTTGTTTCTAGTACATTTGACACGCTAGAGAAATAATGAATAGCAATTAGAATTAATCATTGCAAGCTCCATTGCAATTAACAGCTGTGGTTAGTGTGCAAATTATTTATGAACACTGAAGTGACGTATGGGATCAGCCCAAAGATTTAGCTAACCCACTGTCCCATTTCCAACAACTGTCAACAGTAAATGCCCAGAAATACGTTCACAAGAGCAAGGCAGGCATCAAGCAATGCTTTCCCTGAATACCCTTCCAACCTCCACTGACCCACAGCTCAGGAATTTCCTGAGCCAGATACTCCTGTCAGGGTTGTGCATCTGAGCAGCTGGAACCCCGCAGCACCCACAAACTCCTTTTGCTCTGCAGAACATCAGTGCCTGTGCCTCAAAGGCCAAACCCCAGAGGGTATAGGCATGTCCTGCATGTAGCACTATTTCTTTACTTATTTCGGATACAATTCTTCTCTTAGTATCACTGCATGAGCTCAAAGCAGCACAGAGCTGGAGCACTCCATTAGCCAAAGGCTGAGTGTGCGTAGTTTGCCGAAAAAAGAGCTCACAAGTGAGACAACAGCCAGGTTATAAATATAGTATACTCTAATTATTTTCCATAGCCTTAAAAATGACTGTCAGTGCAGCACTGGGCTATGATAACCAAAGGATGCAATCAGGAGAAGGCTTGTAGATAAGCATTGGCTTTCATTAAAACCAACCAACAGAGATTAAAAATAAAGACAAGACAAGCTTATCAGGACACAAGCCCTCTTCCTAGTTCTATCAGCTCTTCTATTAAACTGTCTCATCGCTCCCCAGAGACTTTCCCTCACTGAGCAGTGCTCGGTGCAAGAACAGCAGGGAGAAGGTGGGCTCAGTGTCTCCTGGAAGGCCATCGCCTCTGCTCCCCACCCTGCAGCGGCCACAGAAAGGGTGGGCTCACATGCCAAGCAAGACCTGGGAATGAAAGCTCATTTACCAGCAATGGGAAAAATATCCCTTGGTGGGAAGAGGAGCTCTCAAGTTACAGTGCAATATATTAAACCAGACTGTGTCTTAGGACAATTCAGAAAATAGAGTGGAAACAGCAAAGTGACGACTATAGGTGGAATCACCAGTGAGATGAGAGCTGAGCACAGGTCCTCTGTAGGGAAATGGGGGGAAAAAAACCAAGGATATAAGGCTGAACTCATTTCCTTTACACCTACAACAGACACTTTTACTCTGTGCTTCACATACCTTACAGCACAGACACAGCCATCTGCAAGGCGTTGAACTGCAGGGTGCTCAAGTCAAAGAAAAGTTATTGAGTAACTTCAGACAGGTTACAGCGTAAGCTCCAAAAGCCCTTCCAACTCTGCTGGGCAGCAGTTCTTTGCAAATCAGCTGTTGTACCTGAAGAAGGTAGCCTAGTCTGAAATTTTAAATAAAATACATATTGATTTTCAGACATATGTTACAGCAAGAAAACCACTGGAGATTATGGAAAGCCTTGTTTTGTTGTTTAGGGGGTTTGGGGGTTTTTTTTTAAATAATTTTACAGAAACACCACTCCAAAACAAGCTGCCACATAGCAACTGGCAGACTCAGTATTACATTTTAAATAAAGCATTTGTTTCTCATTGTACCTTCAAAATTATGAGCTTCTTGATTACAAGAAGCTTGATTCTGTCTCAGAAAACCTCAGATTAGGAGGTGGCAGCCAGACAACAGCAGCAGCAGGATCATTATCAGTATCATAGGATCCTCATCAATATATCAGCACTGCAAATGAATGTGCATGAGACACACTTGGGGCCAAACACAGCAGAAATTGCTCCGTCTTCCTGAGCTGCAACAGGGCTCAAACTCATCCCTCTATCCAATATCTACTGGTCCATCCTTAATATGAGCAACTGGTGGAAAGTTTGGGGTAAAAATTGCGCAGGGATGAATTTAAATCAGAACCAAATTTATTCCAAGATTGCTCTGCAGTCCCTTCCATCTACTCTCAGCAATAAATCACATGGGTTCCCCATATACTGCATCACATCAGATCTCTACAGCGTAGATCAGAATACACAGCTGTGTTTATGTGAAAGAGAAACTAATAAATGAAAAATTATGAGTGGAAATTGAATCTGCTAGACGAATGCTCAGCAATAGATTAGCATATGCTGCATTTGCAAAAAAAAAGAGTAATACTTTAACTCCAGCTTATATTAAATATTGAGATTGCTGAGTTTTCCTCAAAGTTCTGCATGTCTTGATATATTGTAAGCGAGCATATTTCATTAGCTGCATATATCCATATCTCTCTAATAACTTTCAAACTCTTGGACTCCTGTCATTTGGACTTAGATTTGAAGAGACACTTGAGACCTATAAAAGAAGGAAAAAAATACCAAAAACCAATACTAAAAGCAATGTGCTTTCACTGCTTTTGTCAGTGGAAACTTTCCTTTGAGCTGTATAATTGAAAAGCAATGCAGTAGCACAAAGTATTACATGAGATGAGGAACATTTCAGTGACAGCCTCACAGCCCACAAACCAAAACATAATGCATTGTTTATCATAGATAATTGCAGGCTTTCTATCCCATTTTAATCTTTTTGTTACCTTTTAAACAAACTCTCCCAATTTCAGAGACAGGATATAAGAAAAAACATTTGCATTCTCTTCTGAAGAATATTCATTATCCAGGGAAACAGAAAATAAACTGGATCTTCTGGAGAATGTACTACTCTGGTCATGGTAGCTACCCTTTGCAAGATAAGATACAAGCCAGCAACCCATCACAACACATTTTCTTTAGTTTAATTATTAGGAAGCTGTAACTAAGCTGTAAAGCTCCTCTGTTTATATTCCATTGCTTTGAATTCTTTTTCTGCCTTATTTTAATATTTTCTAAATTTTTTTAAAAAATCCCACCAAAGGCAAACCTTTTTCATGCAGATGAGGCTGCCAAGAGGTAATTCAGTTGTTGATTTATCCCCTAGAACTTATTAAAAAAGGCATATCTCAATTTTTAATCACTTTTACAGTCTAAGAGAGAGCATTTTCTGGTGAGATATTTTTCCTCCTGCCTGGACTGCTTTGAAGATCAGCCACAGTCTATATAACATTTGAACTCCTAAAAAATCCATGAGAAGATAAAAAATGTAATTCTGACACCAAACCTAAAGCCTTATTCAACCAAAGGCATTCAAAGGAGCAGAAACCAAGCGAACTTAGTGGTCAATAGCCAGAGAGAACTTTAGCTGCACCCCTGGGTTACCAATTTCATGGACATAAACGTTGATGACTGTTCTTATTTTCCTTTCACATCTACCCATAGCCTGAATATTTGCAAGCATGACTGATACTACTCATCCCATGAAAGTCAGTGGGATTGTTAATGTTCACCCACTAGTGCTGAATTAAAGTTGAGTGTCTACCACTATGTGATGTCGGATTCTGTCTCAGGGTGACCCAGCTTGAACTTCACACACACATTTAACAAAACCTCAGCTTCCCTTCAACGAGGTACCACTGTGCTGGGTTAGTCATATCCTGCAAAGACAAGGGCTACCTAACACAGGAAAACTTGTGCACAGTCAGCTCAGTTTGCTGACACCACTCAGATGTTGCTCTTACCAGGCACCTGCTATAACAAGATTTGCAATGCATTTTTTAGAAGAACACTTGGTTAAATTAGTATCTGCAAACTACAGTGCGACACATGCATAATGCAGTGTGGCAGCTCTGGAGATTTACTGAGGCTGTACAGAGCAGCTTCCATAGTGATAAATGAAAAATACAGGTTTTCAAAATACAAACTTTATGCCTCAAGACACCTGTTATTTACTCACAGAATTAATGGGAAACTACCAGAAATAAGAATAGGCATTCTCATTAGGTTGTTTTTAATTTACTATTCTGTTGTGCACCGTCAGCAAACCAGACCACTCTGGCTGTGCTGGGACTGTTGCTGTCCCAAATTCAGTCAGGGGGAGAAAGCCAGGCAGAAAAGCAAAACCTGGATCCAACCTTGAGCAAGTTAAGCTGTAGGGATGCTTGAAGGACAGCTCAGAAGCTGATAAAGGACATTAAGCATCTCAGTCAGCTCAGAAGCTGATAAAGGACATTAAGCATCTCAGTCACTGATGTGACACTAAGTAGGACAGTGCAAGTGTCTAGAGAAGTACATTGTAATGTGGCATTAGTCTCTAAAGAAATTGCAGAAGTAGGAGGATAAAACTCAAACTCTTGCGCTTCAAAGGCATGAAACTCCTGCTGCTGAAATGAAGAAGGGACAGTCCCTGCAGTTCTTAGCAATACCTGATCCATAAAGTTCTTCAGAAAACAGAAAAGCACAGGAAAGAGCAATGCAGGAATACAACAGCGTTAGAAGCCACAGATTTATAGAATTCAATATTAATCAAGTTAAGGTAGAGCTTGTTATTAGAGACTATTACTTTCAAATTGCTTCTTTTGGTGTATTTATTAATTTTTGTACAGAATTTTTTTAAAATTTCTGTACAAAAAAATAAAAAGATTGATTTTAGATTTTTGGATTATACTCTCCTACTTCCACTGAGCTGCACACAGGCTAAATTTCTGAGTGCTCCAAACTGAAGCTGTTTGTGCAAAATTCCAAGTATGCTTTTTGGCAACCAAGACCAATAGCAATGCACAAACAAGAATTTTGCATTTGTAGCTAAAGGATGTTATGCACTCCAACTTGCATTCTCCTGCCCGAGTGCCCCAGGGAACAGCCCCGCCAACGCTAACACAACACAGAGCAGCCCTATCCATACCCCTCTCCCTAAGGCTCCCTCTCTGCATCAGAGACAGGTGAATATCGTCCCCTCACATCAACTCTGTCATCCAGTTAACAATTCCTGAAAGAGGAGCTTTTGAATTATCAGCCAATCATTTGTATGGTTGAAATACCACGACGCCAAAGACCAGGGTCATGAAAACCTTTCCAACATCTTCCTCGTGATAAACTGTTTGCAAACATTTCTGCTACTTCTAGCAGAAGAGTTTGGAAGTCATGAGTGAGCAGAGCAATTCCCACTGCAGTTGGATAAACCCTCCCTTCCCAAACTGTTACAGCTGTAACGATATATGTAGAGAAATAATGTTGATCAAGGTGGAATAATATTTAGAGCAGAATGGCAGGTTCAGCCACAAATAGATTTGCTTGTGGAAGCAGCTGCTACATCCATTAGAATCTTCTAATAAACTGTTACGAAGATTGACACCCTGGAAGTAATTAAGTATTAAGCATTTTTAGGTAATTACTGCAGCAATAACATAAGACGTGCTCATTTTCAGAATGAGGAATTATCTGTAGCTCCCGTTGCTGTGCTCTTTCTAATGATTCATAATAATTTGACACCAATGATTGTTTTTTTATTACTCTAGTTTCCCAACTTTCCAAACAAACTAATAGGAGTAAAAGAAACTGTTTACAGTCCAGGGTAAATCCCACCAGTTTAACTTCAGCAGGTTATAAGGGACTTCTCCAGGAAAGGAGTGCACAGAAGGCATGATGCCTTTGCACTGATAAACAGCAGGAGATCCACAGGAAAAGCAAGTACCTTTAAGTTAAGATCCCACAGAGAAGGGCAGGAAAAATAGGACAGCAACAAAAGTAGCCATCAGAAAATTTCTAGTTAACAGGCATGCCCCCACATTTGTTAGGATACTCAGACAGTGACCTTGGTGAGGAAGGCATGTTTTCGTATGGTATGGGCTAATGGTACCACCCAAAACAAGCTCCCCACCTGCTCTGACACCTCAACTCAGAGCTCAGACTTGTTCCCCAAGGCTCTTGAAGGGCACAAAGTTCATTGTGGATGTCCAGCCACCGGGCGGCACTTGCCAAGTGAGCCGCCAGAAACTATCCTTGTCCCACACGCAGCCAGAAGTCAGCAGCAATTCTCATTTGCAGCCACATCATTACAACTGCATACAGAGCCAGACTCAGGCTCACGCCGCTTCCAAATAGCATTTTATCTGCTAATTGCAAAAAAATACAAACCCAAGACTTCACATAGGTACACTTGTTATTTTTGTAGGAACTGCCCAGTTAAACCACATTTTCTCTGAAGTAGTTGCAGTAGGATTTCAACATATAGACAGTTTTCTCAGTTTAGGAAAGCTTAACTTATGTGCCTAGAAACTCTTTCTGTGAGCAGAGTGACCAGGCCAGAATTCAGTGCTGTCCTGCATCCACCCAGTGCCACTGGGCTGGTCATGCCACCCTTCGGTGCTGACAGGATGAGAGCAGCTGCACTCAAAGAAACTGCTCTGCCATTCTAAAGGAAATTTTTAGAATTAAAAAATCAGTAAATATAAATGCACATCAATTAGACAAAAAATCCAAAGTCTAAAATATGCTGCTACATGAAAAAAAGGGGAAAAAAAAACCACAAACCAAACCAAACCAAAAAAAAAAAAACACCAAAAAAAAAAAAAAAAAAAACCCAAAGAAACAAAAAACCACAAAGAGCAAAGGTTAAAACAAAATGGTCTTATTGACAAAAAATTGCTTCAGTAGGTGCCACCTGAGAGTGGCTATGGCCTTTTTATTTTCAGTAAATCTGGAGGTCTGGCTTGCATTAGAACTTAAATGTCAAGTTATAAATGCACTTTGAACTGAAAATACATTTTAAAAAAACACCTTTTCAAAATGGGACATTCACTGGAACCAACTATTTTCCCATAAACAGGCTTGGCTTTGGCAGAAAAATGTCAGGATAAAACACACCCATCTGCTCTGTTCTGAAATGTGTGGCCCCTAATGAGAGGATATTCCTAAAGTGGCCTTCCAAAAACATCTCTATAGTGGCCACACCACCCAGGCACTCCCAGACCTTTTTCCACAGCATGGTCAGTTCATTGGTGTTGCTCTGTCAGGATTTACAGTTGCTGCTTCATTCTGCCCTCTTAGCAGGAAAGTTCAGACTTCTGCTCTGCAAAGACGGGAATATTTGCGCTTGGGATGAATAGATAGAGTTAGATTAATTCCTATTTGTCTTCATTTGCTTCCATTACAGCAAAGACAGAAATATCTGGCCCGTACACAGCCTCTGCCCAACGCCATTAACATTTGGTTAAAAGAGCCACCAAAGGAGAGATTAACAGCTCCTCATTTATTTTAAAGTGTTTCCTGGTTTGTTTTTGAAATGCACCATCTGTGTTTCCACCACGATGCCTTAATGAAACACTGTTCTTGGTTCTTTTAAGCACAGGAGTGATTTTAAATACACCCATAGCCAGGAATCTGAACCCAGGAATTGTAGCTGTGACTGTACATTCACAGGAAGCTGGTGTAGTGTGAGGTGACTGCATATTCAGCTGACACCCTTCCACCTGGAACACCTCATCCCCACAGCTGCCAGCAGCTTTTTGAAGAAGGTTGGGCAAATGCCACCAGCAACACCCAGCCTCTTTTACCATTAAGTTGTAACGAGGCCAAGGAGATTTTAGGATCCATAGATTTCAAGTAATGGTTGGATTCAAACAGCTGGAATTAAGACAAGTCTCACAGATGGTTCTTATCTTGTTGTGGTTTAACCAGTAGACTTCGGGATATATTTTTCTTCAGGATCCCAAGGCTCTAATAGAGTTGCATTTCCCCTCAGATCTAATATTATTTGCATTGCTACAGGAAGTACCTTGGCAACTGCAAGACAAGATAGAAAGGTTTACAAAGGGGATCAAAGTGTAGGATTAGGACACAAGTTGACTCTTCAGATAAATATAAAAAACCTGCAACTGAACTGTGCTTTGAAGAGGAATTTTAAATTTTATGAACTCCGTTTCGTGCTCTCTGACAGTGTGTACTCTAGACAGAAACCCGAGATTTTATCCTGCTTAAGCAAGTCATAAAGGTAGTTAAATTCCAGACATATTCTATCAGACCAAAGTCTCACAAACACATTTCCACAGTAGATAACACTAATAAAGCGATGGATTAACTTCTTTTCCCTCAAATGGTAATGCTGTTAAAAATACAAAGCCAAGTGACGCTGCCTTGGCTAGAAAAAACCCCATCAGTGTTGTGCAAAGATTACTTTCATTAAATAGCAATATCTCCATCTGTTCAGAAATTACCTTCTTCTGGGGGAGACAGAGAAGAAAGGAAAGAAGGAGGAAGAGGACATGGGACAGAGGCTTTCACATCTGCCTTTAAAGACATTGCTCTATTTTGTATAAGTGACACAGTTGTGTTTCTAAAGAGACGAAAATCTGAGCCTAATGTCAGTCTGCCTTTTCCTGAGGAACAGTGCCCCAAATTTCAACATTTTTTACCCATAAAATGAAGTGGTACCAGTTATTATGGGAGAAAGATAAGTCATAATATTTCGTGTCCAGACCAAAAATAAAGTAAACTCTGAAAAAGTAAAAGTAAACTCTGAAAACACGAAGTTTTATTCCACATTAAACATGAAACAAACCTACTAAAAACAGGGAAGAAAAAAAGAAAACTTGAATTATGCCTGAAGAGGCTTTGGCCATATGTGGTGCTGTATTCAGAACTTTCTTATTAGACTGCTATGGCACTGTTCCATTTGTTAAATTATTTTATGTTAGTGAGAATGATTAGGTTTCTTGTGCAGTTATTGGGACCCGAAAGGCACCTTTATTTACCTCATTTATCATATACAGCGGCATTCAGCTGAAGTGTAGAGGTAAACAATTTTAAATAGCAATATTCTTGCTGGAACGCAGTCATCTTGACCACAGGAGTTTTGGAAAAATGCAGATTTAAACTGTTCACGTTACTGTTTTATCTGCATTTCAGTTTGAATTACTAACTTATCACCAAGCTCAGCAATAAAGAAACATGGAGGGAAGATATTAAATATTTATGCCTACAGTACCTTACAAGTTTTCATCGAAATATTAATTGTAAAACAAAGGCACAACTGTTCCAGCTACCAGGAGTGTGAAAGGCAATACTTAAAGCCAACCAACAGTGCCACAGCCAATTTACTTTGGAGTATTAAAAGAATTGTTAGCTCAATTTAAATTTGTCCAAGAAAATACTTTGAAAACACATATTCAAAATATTTGTCAGTCACACTGAAATCAGCATCTGCTAGAACTGTTAAATTGTTTGCGTGTTACAGGATAAACATGAACTAGGGGACATATCTCCCTACCCTGACTCCCCAGTGTTAGTCTGGATTACTGCCACAGGATTCCCTGCAGCTTTGCACACACACAAGTAGTGACACGTTAGCCAAGACTCCCCAGGCTGGCCCGGGAATGATGTTTTTAACAAAGCAGGTACCACTTCAGACCAGCCACAGCAGGAACTGCAGCCCTTCATCATGCCATTTTCTTAAAGGTGGTCTGGTGAGTCTGAGAATGTCTGTTACAGTAAGTTGCAATTATCTTTTACAAGAAATAAAAGCTTAGTGCAATCTGAAAGAAATAAAAGCTGGTCTTTTGAAAGAGCTTATTATAAAAGGCAACCTGTGTGGGTGAGGAAGGCAGGGAAAGATGCCAGCTAAAATGGGCTGAAGAGAAAAATCAAAGAGTGGTTGGGATAAATGAAGAGCAACCTCTACTTCACAGAGATTAAATTATTAATTATGCTGAAGAAAGCCCTGTGTTTACCTCACACATGTTCAGTGCCTTAACAACAGCCACCACCAGTGCTGCATTATAACAGCACAGCACACACTTAGCTGGAGCTCAGGCCTATTGCATTACAGAGGATTTTAAATACTGCTGCTCCTCAAAGGCAATGATATGGGGTCAAGAACATAATATCCATTGCAGAGAAATCTAATTCCAAAGCTGGGAAAGTCTCTTCCAACCCCAAAATGGCTTTAGGTATTGAAATGAATCCTGTATTACAGCTAAGCTTTGGTCAAAGTAGAAATTCTGGCAGATTTATTATTACCTTATCAAGTGACTTCATAGTTTCAAAAATACATATATTCTTCTAAAATCCATTTATCTAGACAGAATTTAGTAGTTGCATGAAGTATGCTCATTTAATTGAAATTTGCTCCTAGCATGTTACTCAAGGGCTCTTTCCATCTGCAGCACCCCACAAATGCGTGCGTCCCTTTATTCCTGCCATCTATATTCCACATTCAGAGGCCCACTTAAAATCATGTTCAGGCACTTTCCTTTATGCCTTTACATTCTCAGAAAATTGCTTTTTAACTTGGGTCAGCTTCAATTTTAACTTTATTTTTTAGGAAATGTTTTTAATCTGCAGTAGCTCAGCATTTATATACCTCATTTTACAGTGCTGCTCTTGAGGAAATGAGGGAAGTGGCCGAGGTCTCATCACCCCAAAGCAGCCTGCTATGTTCATTGAATGCGCTGTGATGCTCTGGGGGAGAGAGGAAAAATAGGCTGTAATTTCAGCTGAGGCCCTCCTCAGTCTCCAGCACAAGGTGAAAACACTGCTTGGTAACGCTGGACGTTAGGACATTGTCTCCAGCATGTGCATGTGCCTGGGCCCACTGGACCAGTTACCACCTGAAAGCATTTTACTTCTGCAAACTTGCTGATTAGTGAAGAAATCTAAAAGCCCTTCCAAGAGCTAAGGACAGCTCTGGAGAAGGGTAAGCAGAAATCATCACTCAGCTAAAAGCTTTCAGTTGCATTAGTACGCATCTGAAATAACTTGCTCAATTCAGGTCATCTCGGAACAAGCTGACAAGATGCCATGGGAGCCTCAGGTGAGCAGGCAGCCCACGAGGCAGCTTTACATGATAGCCCTCAAGCCTCAGGTGAGGTGCCAGAAGGGCTCTGGGAGCACTCACAGAGAGCACAGGAAAAAGAAAATGGTCTGGCAGAAGGGAAACCAGAAAGCAAAACTGGAGGAGATCTGGACTGAAGTTTCAGATCACTGTAACTGTTGTTCATGCCAGCCCATTATTTTACTCAAGGTTTGCTATAAGAGGCACTAGTATTTACAGTACATTTCTTGGAAGGGGTACACCAGGATCATTACAGAAAGAGTAATGCTTGATTTGAAGTAATTACCTGTTGTTCCCACTCCTCATAGCACAAAACACTGGAGAGACTTCAGCCACTTTTTAGCACAATATACTTAATATGGCTTGTGCCAGAGACAGAGTAGAAAGGAGTCCAGAAGTGGAAACAGGAGAGCAGCTGTAGTTCCAAATCACCTACTCTAACTATAATATACTTCCAATAAACATTCCCTATCAGGATCCAACAGACAGTGTTCCTCTTTGATTCATATCAGGCAGGTTTTTATTGCAAAGAAATAATGCAGAATAAGCAGGGATACTAACACAGAATAAGAATCAAAGTGCAAGGACCTGCATGTAGGTCAGGGCAATCCCAAACATAAACACAAGGCTGCGTGGAGAATGGATGGAGTGTAACTCTGATGAGAAGGACTTGGGGGTGCTGGTTGACAAGAAGCTCAACACAACCCAGCAATGTGCACTGGGCAGCTGACAAAGCCAAGCATATCCTGGGCTGCATCTCAAGCAGGGTGACCAGCAGGTTGAGGAAGGTGATTCTCCCCCTCTACTCTGCTCTCATGAGACCCACCCTGGAGTGCTGCATCCAGCTCTAGGACCACCAACATACGAAGCATGTGGGCCTGTTGGAACAACTCCAGAGAAGGCCACAAAGATGCTCAGAGCAGTGGAACACCTCTGCTGTGGAGACAGGCTGAGACAGTTAGGATTTGTTCGGCCTGGAGAAGAGAAGGCTCCAGGGAGACCTTATAGCACCTAGCAGTACCTAAAAGGGCTACAGGAGAGGTGGAGAGAAAATTTTGACAAGGGCATGGAATGACAGGACAAGGGGGAATGGCTTTACACTTACAAAGGGCAGGTTTAGATTAGATCTTAGGAAGAAATTCTCTACTGTGAAGGTGGTGAGGCCCTGGCACAGGGAAGCTGTGGCTGCTCCATCCATGGAGTGTCCAAGGTGAGGTTGAATGGGGTTTTGAGCAACCTGGTCTAGTAGAAGGTGTCTCTGCCCACAGCAGGGGGATTGAAACTAGATGATCTTGAAGGTCCCTTCCAGCCCAAACCATTCTATGATTCTGTGATACTCAGAAAACAGTCTTGCATTACAAGTGAAGACTGCAAATATAAAACAAATCTTTGACTAGAAACATTAGAAAAGAAGCTCCTAACTGATTCATATATGTAGGCTACACATTGAGATTCTAAAAGTTAACTAAGCAGCATTTCAAATATATGTTTTACTGGGTTTGGTTCCTATAATATATTCTTAATGTAAAGGAGTTGATGCTTCATATTTCTTTTTGTCCACTCCCAATCACAGTGCCAAGTGCACTTATCTGAAGGACATTATTTTAATGAAGTCATTTGTGCCCTTAAAAATTAATATGTCAGAGCAATTAAAGTCTAGTGACTGTAACCAAACCAAATAATGTATAATGGAGAAATGGAATTAAAAAAAAAAAAAAAACCAGCCCAAAGTCAAGGTTAAGTAGTTAACCTTAGGAAACAAGAAAGAGGGAAAAGAAAAGCCAACACCAATAATATGTCCCCTTGACCCTTACAAAGGATACCATTACATTGCCATCACCCCACTGCATATAGTTGTGAATTGATATTATTAACTGTCACTGTACTGTACACTGAAGGCACCATGAGATTTATCTTCACTTGAGGAGATAAAAATTATATTCTTATGGTCTAGAGACACTTGACCTAAGAGAAGCCCCTTTTAGCAGCACAGTACCAGAGCTTCTCAGAGCGCCATGACTAGAACAGTGCTTTTTGTTGGAAAGAGTTTAATGCAAACTAAACACTGCAAAAATATGATGAAATATTCACTCTTCCCGTTCTTTAAGCTAAGTCATACAGAAAGTGCTCTTTAATTCCATCAGGGCATGAAAATATTTCATTTATTCTTTGCATAAAGCCATAACAGACTGTTATTGCAGCAGCTCCTTAAATCAGAACAGCTCCAAGTAGGGCTTCAAGTCCTTAAATAATTCAACTTTTCCCACATTCAGGTAAAACTGAACCATGTACCAGGTCCTAAAATGCCAATAGCACAAGTAGCAAGAATACCAAGTTCACATGCTGATGTGCTACCACTTCACCACTTTTCTTGACATGAAATTTTCTTCAGTTAGTACCGTCATTTCAATAAGTACTAACAGAAGTAGTTAGTCCCCTGTGAAATGAAAGGAAGTGTTCACATCCAGAGATGAGCTTCTTTCCTGCAAGTTTCAGCAGATGTGCCACCCACAAATTCAGTGCCCTTTGGGTAGCGGAAGGGGATTCCTAGCTAAACATGCAGGAAGTCTAAACACATGAAGGGTTAATCTTCTGTCCAAATGTCCTGATGTTCAACACTCCCCACCACACTTCCAACTAACAGACAATATTTTTCTCTCCTGCAGAGAAACACCATGTCCACTGGAATTCAGGCCTGGGTCAGCAAACTAGTACTAGAGTTCACTTAAGCTACTGCTCACATTAACTGCTAATGTTTCCAGACAAGGAAAGCACAGTCACAGTGGCAGAGCCCATCACACATATTTATGCATGCTTCTTCTTGGCCCATGGAATTTACTGGTTTGATAAACTCCCTTCCCCTTTTAACGCAGCTTAGCAGTCTCCAAGGTGCACCTCCAAACTAGATTAATGTACCTGCAGAACATTCATAAGGTAAGGAAATGTAATTTAATTTGTGATTGCATAAACCAGTCACGGAAGCCTCCCAAGAAGCCTGAGTTTTCATTTCTTTCATAGTAGACATTTAATTATATGATAATTACTTACAGCTTGCAGCTCAGCTTCTACTTTTATGAAATATAAATTGCTCTTCACTCAAAAGTGCAGGATGAGCATTTAAAAGGCTTCATTAAGTAGGTTTTAAGATTTTTCTGACTACTTTCTTTAAGCTGTGGAATGGAAAGCAGATGTACCTGTAAACTGAAACTTGCTTCACAGAAGAACAAAGTAGAATTGCTAATGTAATACCAGGATGGATGAGCCTTTACAAGAAAAAAATATTAACTTTTAACAAACACAATTTTTTAAATAACAAACAAAATATTTCTGTCAAGCTGCATGATAAAAGGGACCAGGAGGGAAGAAGCAGTATTGCCAGCTCTCAGACATGAAAAACAAGGCTCTTTATTCCAAATTTCCACTGCTTGGAAACCTGAGGTTATGTCAGACCCACACTGCCATTATAGCAGATAAACAAAAAGAACCTGCCACCTCATTTGTAACTTCCTAAAAGCCTAGGGAAGAGGAGTTATGAAAGCAGAAAGTGGAAAACACGAAAAAAACTTCACCTGTATTTTTGTATTGTAATTCTGAGAGTGTTTTGAGCACCTTCTTGATTTAGACCATTAGGAAACGACAGCACTGGTACTTCTGCTTGGTCATATCTCCACAGTACTTACAAGGTCAGACCTAGAAAGAAAAGGCATGAGGACACAAAATTATCAAAGGCAAAGATCCTGGCTGCTACAGAACAGTGTGCAGCTGTTACTGTTATCTGGTGGCCACACCATTATCTCACGGTGGTGGTAGAAAGGGGCTGCTTGCTGCAAATCCTGAAGGAAAACCTTACCCAGGCAGGCAGCGTAGTCTTCTGTCACAGCCTTGTGGTTCCTTCCATCCCAGGCAGGAGAAAGGTGCTAAGGTGTGAACTCCGCCTTTTGAGCCTCTAACAGGTAAGTTTTCTCTTATTTTAGATTAAAAATTGTGTATGTCCATACTATTAATTACATCTGCATTCATTAAACATGAATATACAAAATGAGACAATAAAACTAACATACACAACCTGCCTGTAAATTTTGGGAAGAATTTGTTCCTGGAGAAAAGAGAATGCACAGAACCACACAAGTCATCTCTGCAGTTGCATCAGGGTGCCATAGGAAAAGCAATCAAGAACAGACATTAAACTTTGCCTGTCATTTGTAAAGACTGACTGGAAAAAAAAAAAAGAAGGAAAAAAAAAAGAAAAGGAAAGAAAAGAGATAATTAAAAAAAAAACAGAAGTCCAAACCACCTTTTGAAAGAAAGGCAATAAAACATTTGTTAGGAACAGAAAGTGTTACAAAGTGAAAAATTAAAAATGTTTAAGATTCTCTATCCCTATCCTGCCCACCAACAGCTGAATTTTAGTCTTCAGCAGAAACATGACCAACAGATGACCTGCATTCACACAAGCACACTGCAAGTCGGAACCTGGCCTGTACCTTCTCTCAGCACAACAAAGTCCCTTCTAGCAGCTTGCAGTGGTTTCCACCAGCTAGAACATAATTACCAAATGAATGTAGGCATAGAGAGAGCTCCTTGCTTAACTGAAATAAACCACATTCTGGCTTTAAATGTCACCAATAGCTGTTAATGGCAGTGGGCACAGGAACAGAGTGTACATAGGAATAAGTGGTGTATCCCCCTCCCAGTGATGTCGATGATGGTCTCCCAGTGACATTTGCACTCCTTCTGTGAGGGAATTTAGTTGATTTGTTTGAGAGTAGATCTAGAGATCACTATTGTTCAACTGAGAAACCAGAGTGAAAACAAACTGTTGGCTTCAGCTGGCTTGGGAAACCTATAAACATGCACATCATTTCATAGTAGCTAAGTTTGGTATGCAATTCTAATATGTTAATACACTGTCAAAGCAGTTCTGTGCTTTTGGGCACTCTACATTTAAAACTGTACAATTGCTTAAAACATTGTCCAGCATCTTACTTCCCCAACAAACCCAGAGGTTGAGCTCAAGTGACAGTCTGTGGCAGAGAAGCACTGGCAGCTGTTGTCTGCCACCCTCCAAGCTGGTACCACAGAAGATGAATTCTCTCTGAAGCAGAGGAACACAAAACTAGGCACCTGCCTAGACCAGTGCACTGTTAAGAAAGCTAAGCAGATCTAAAAAACACAAACTGATAGGCTCAGTTGAACTGTGTTAAGTCCTTGTACAGACACCCTCACTCAGAATTAAAGTACTTTTAATTCAATTGAGGCTTATCAATTTTCAAGGGAAAACTGAGCTTACTATGACAAGTTTACCCAAAATTTGATCATTTGGTTTAAAAGGTTCTTTGGAATAATTTTGCCGAGGGTTCCCGTCTAGAACAGCACTGGCAGAGAGAGACTGCAGCACTGAGAACTCACATCACCCCAGAGTCACCTCTCTGCAGCAAGGGAATTACCTTTACCATGTTTTTCCTTCCTCTGGAGATGATATACCCCAAACAGAGACTTTCAAGTGTGACCACGGGCATGCAGCCCCACAGACACTGGTAGAGGCTGTGAGGCTGCAAACAGTGCTCCTAACACACTGCTGTCTGGAGTCAGTCATGATCCAGGGGAAAATACAGGAACCAACACCCCACAGCGAGGTGTGCCTTGGCTGGAATGGGCAGAAAAGTTCATCTTTATTTTATATAGTTTACAAAAGGGCACAGAATGCCATGCCATTTCATTACGAGCAGCTTCTTCCATTATGTACTGCAGCACGTAGCACTTAGCAGCTAAATAACAGCAAAGGAAGGAAATTAAGAAGTATAGAGGAGCAAAAGGAGTTGTATTTCCAGCTGAGACGTGAAGAGAATCAAGAGACCGCGAAAGGCTGCTTTGTGTAGACTGAACATATCTTCTGTACCCTTAATCACACCAACACAGGCTGCCAGGGTCAGGCTCTCATATACCCTCATATTGATCAGTGACGTCTCAACCTGTGGAAATCAGCTTAATGCTGAAACAAAAGCTACATGCAGCACATAAAAAATTTAGAAGTATTTTTTGAGCACAAGTCCTGAAGGAAGCTGGGCCCATGGACTGGCCAGCAGCCTGGAAGGATCCTTCCCACAGGGAAAAGGCAACTGAGAGCTACTGTGGGACCCGACACAATTTTGACTACACATATTGCCTTGAAAGGGGACAATATTTTCTACAGCAGCTTTTCCAGGACCTGTCTCATGTCCAGAGAGGGAAGAGGAGGGTCAAGGGGACAGGGACAGGAAGACATCACTGCCTTCTCTGTCACAGCCTCTCTGCACTGCACCTGTTTCCATCCCTCATCAGAAGGATCCTTCAGTTAAAGGTCAGTGGGGAGGTAAGGAGATGATCTGATCATGCAGCCCCATAAAAATGAAAGGTTTCTCTTTTAAGTTCCATTAAGTCTGGCTGGAATTTTGCAACTGCAACAACTGCACAATTAAGACTACAAGAGATAGAAGTTGTAATTTAAATCTATAATTAAAACAAAATTCTGAAGAGCAATCTTCACTCTTCCCAATCTGTGCTTCTAACATTTTATCAGTTTGAGGTACTTTTAAAGCCCATAGCAAGATATAACACCAGGAAGTGAAGTGGCAGGGCCTCAGACAACATCTGCCATCAGGCAGGTGCACTTTGTGCTTCACTGAAGAATGCCCCATTTTTCATAGTTGGATACTGCTGGGGAACCTCATTAGAAACCAAATTACTACCTGCATCAGGTTTACACTAATGTATTGACATCTACAGCACTTGTTAAATGAACCGTAAATCCAATATACTAAAGTCGTTTTCAACTGAATCAAATCAGGTTTCAGTCAAAAGAATTACAATTGTTATATACTTAATGCTTGGCACTTTCCTGGTGTCTCCAGCTAGATCATTTCAGACACAGAGAGAAAATTGTGAACCTATGAAACAGCACAAGCTAAATTGGACACACTGCAAGCATACTAAACACGTGGCTATGAGTTTAAGGATGATAATTGACTCTAATTGACTAGTTGGTAAAGCTACCCAGGCATCCACAGGCACACTCCTTACTAATCTGTTTTCAACATGCTATTTTCTTCTCCTAATTTATCCTTTCTTATTATAAACCACATTGTTTGCATTCCACAGAATCTTTGCTTTTAAATCTTTAGCTCCTAGTCCCCTCAGAAGTAATGGCTTTATGGGAAGATGGGCCCAGCTGCAATGCATATGTAACAGGCAGAGCAGCAGCACTGAGCACAACCCTCCTCAGAATTCCTTCTTGACAGGAATAAAAATGCCTTCCAGTCCTTGGGAAGCAAATTCAAACTCATGTGTTGCCTCTTCCCTTCACAGCCACCACTGGTCTTCTTTTAATAATGATTTAGAAAATGCTGACCTATGTGTGAATGAGGATAGCATTAACCCCTTATTTCCTTTTCTCTTGGGATCGATCATTTCCCAGCAAATCCAGGACTATCATCCAGTGCCTGGTTGTGGCCATGTGCACAGTAAAATAGGGGATGTCAGCAGAGAGGACAAAGCCAGTTTCTCTCTGTCCCGTTCCTCCAGCCTACCTTCTCATCTTGCTTAAACCAAAACATTTGAAAATCCTAATTCAAATTCAGTACAGCTATGAGTTTGAACTAGCAGATTTGTCCAGCTAGATTTTCCTCCAGACTCACATAGACATTTTCCTTAAGTGGCCTTAGTTCTGCTTAATTTGTTTCCCAGAAACAGAAAACAGCAAAACGTAAATTAAAAAGGAAATACATATCTGAGCCAGCTCCTCTATCAGCATAAATCCATCCTGGTCCCAGTGAATTACACTGGCACTTGGTGTCTGAGGAACCAGCTCCTTATCAAGAGTTTATAGAGATTAAATTCATTTACTGGGCTAGACCATAAACAACCTTTTCTGGTCTCTTGCTATCTAAACCCCAGGCAGATTATCATCTGTGCAAGTACTCCTCCTCCCCTTTGCTTGGAGCAGTGCTCTCTCCCTGCTATGATCCAGCAATGAAGAGATGCCCCTTGGAAGAAGTGCCCACACAGAAGAATAAAAGGCCACATTAAATTTATGCAGCTTGGAAGCAGTTCTGCTGATCAGTCAGAAATAATTGGTGACCTCCTATTATGTGAGGAAGTAGCCTCAGTAGAAGGAGTGGAAACTACTTGCTTCCATTCTGCAAAGACCTGGCCACTTTCTAACCCCATTTTGAAAGGAAGGATCATCCACACAGTGCATCCCATTCCCTTATTATTGCTGAAATGCTGGATCTGACCCTAGAGAAAGGCTCTTGAACATCCCAAATCAGCCAGCTGGCTTATCTTGAAACACATTTGTTTTCAACCACTTCTTCCTTCCAAGTCTCAAACTCTTTTCCATCCCATTCTGTTTTCCATCAAATTCTTAGTTCCTTTCTCCCCTGTGAACACACATCTTGCTCACAAGTTTCACACATGTTTAACTGCTCTACATTGCTTCCCTGGACTGCTCACAGCTTGCAGCAGTGTGCACCAGGAGATGGATGAGAATGCCATGATGCCATGTTCACTAGTTAGTTCACTACACCCATCTGTCCAGGGAGGTAGGAAAGCCACTCCCTCCTCAACATGTCAGCCCATAGTTATCACCCCTACACTTGAACTATGGTGATTTTATCTCCATCTACTCCACAAAATAAAAGACAAGGTGTTAATTTACCAGCTCTAAGGTTGCTGGGGTACATACACTGGATGCTCAACAGACAAGCAAAATATTAGTGGGATAACCAGCACAGTGGCTAATGCAGAAGCTGTGAACTGGAGATCTCTGTTACTCAATACATAAGCTACTACAGCACGAGAAGAAATAAAGTCTGTGATTTCACTATAGCCAAGTCTATAACACACATCATCTGTGAACCACACGTTCTCCAGAGGATAAGGGGACCACATGACTATATTTGGCTTCCCTTTACAGATGACAAAAAGGCTGCAGGGCAAGTGGGTAACAGAGTTCAAAGAAAGCCTGGTCCACTGGGTAAGGGGGAAGAAGTTCAAACTATGTACCAATGAAAGGGCAATACCGAGAAATTGAGGTTAGTTCAGAGCCAGTTACAAAAGCTCAGAACAAGGAGTGCCTATATGGGACTTTAAAAACAAGTAGCAGATCCAGAAATCAAAGCCAATCTTAAAAGTGAGCTGGAAAGGAAACACATGAAATCCCTAACACAGTAACAGGTCAGAAAGGTGGTTTCAGTTAAGAGATCTCCAAATAAAATACAACAAGCAAGCTGACTAATGCTGTCCTGGGATAGTCTGGATAGTTTTGTGCCCAACCACAGTGCAAAGCAGCCAGAGCCAATGCATCAAGTTACATAATCAGTGCAGGAGGATCAAAACACCTTCCTCAAACACCTTTGATGAAGGCTTCTGACTTTTGAATTAGCTGCTATGCTTCAGTTTATTATTTTTGATGACAGTCTTTTGTTTTCATCCAAACTAATTATGCCTAAATCAATGGTAATGGTAGATTTGGCATCAATTATCCCTGTAGATGGTCTCAAATTATCCTTTTTCACAAAGATAATTCCCTTGGCTACCTCCTGCCAGAGCATCAACACCTGAGTATTTATTCCACTAATTATTTTTATGCACATGTCATCACTGGCATTTGATATAAACTGCAGGAACACAAAGAGCTTCCCCCTCCTGTGTTGCCCAGAGACATCAGAAGATGGACTCCCTTAGCAGTGAGCCACTGCCTAATATTCCACTCAGAAACTGCCCTGACACCAAGCTCTGTCCACAAAATTAGCTTCTCAGTCACAAATCCTCTTCCAGACAAGGGTCCAAGCAGATCATCATCTGTGGAGTCTTACCAGTGCAAGATCAAATCTACTGGATATGTCTACATTTACATTACTGAAGAGTCAAGAATTCAAAAAAGCTGAAAACTGTCAGGGGTTTTGGCATAATAAAAAAACTTCTCCTCTTCTGTAGCTGCGTCTCTAATTGTCCACTTCTCCAAGTCTTCCTTGGTCTGAAAGGGGATGTTCAGTTCTGAAAGAGAAACAAAGCCTACAACCATTGGGATGACAGATGGGTCCACCTGCTGGCATAGCTATAATGTCTTCTGCCCACTCCACTTCCAAATCAGAAAAAAAAAAAGAAAAAAAAAAAAAGGTTGCCTATTGGAAGTGAAAGGCTTCTACATTATCATGTACATTATTATGTTATCCCCTTTTTTCCTCACATAAAAGTAATCCAGGTCAAAAGTAGTTGCTTCACTTTCCTAGCAAAAGTCAACCAAACAGATGGCAAAATTTTTTCTGACATTCTGATTCAGAATGTAAAAATCATCTAAAATACCCCCTCTGCATTTGAAAATGGTGTTCATTTCTGAGACAAACAGGATTAGTCTGTGTGACAGATTAATTTTGATACAGGAAAAGTGCTCTGAGGGATGAACAGAAATACCACACACTCCAGGAGTGCAGCAGCCCATTTCACCTCCAGGTCACTGGTTCAGGTTTCATCTGGGGGTAGAGATGGAAAACTTTTTAATGTCTAATATTTGATGGTCCATGTGAAATGAGGTTTTTTTGTTGTGCCTTCACTTCAAGTAACACCACTGAGTGTCTTAGTGGTGAGGTTGACTGTCCAAGTGTAGTGAGCAGCAAACCCTCACACTTCCTGAGAGTTTTCTTTCCATAAAGGAAACTGGCTGTAATATAGTTGTTCAGTAACAAAACAAAAGATTTCTTGGCATCAGGTCTTATTAGCTAATTACTTGTCACCAGAATTAAATTTGTTTTAAGTGAATATTAATTTATAACCCAACAGAACCTGTTAAAACCCAGATCTGACTCAGTGATGAGTAGGCTATTTCCCTCTAGAAGTTTCTCTTTTTTTCCTATTTACAGATATGTGAGTTTCTCTAAAGAAATATGTACAGTCCCAAAGCCTAGGAGACTGCAGTTTTGGAGCATTTCCAGATGCACCAGACGAAACACATTGCACCTGGAAAGGTCAGCTGTGGGCAGATGGAAATAAGCAATAAGCCATTTTTCCTTTATGTGGTCCCACACCACCAATAACACTGCCCAGAGGCCTCATTCCCTACCTGATATGCATATTGAGTTACTTTTACTCCTGTGAGATAAAATACTTAATGTATTTTAAACGCAAAAGGCTATTTGAGGTTTTCCAAATTGGAACGCTGTTTTTAAGGCCAGAACTTGAGACACTTTGTCTTACAGAGAAGACTACTGCTCTTGTGAAGGCTGCTCTGAGGACCGCAGCAAAATCACAGCAGTAATAAAAGCACTGCAGCCACAGAGCAGCTGTGGTGAACACAGTGCTCTGGAGGGAGGGAAGACTCTGGATGCTGCTGCATCCTCCCGTCCTTGGGGCCTTCCAAACCCAAGCTGCAGATACCAATGTGATCCTCAAAGAACTGCTCTCAGTGCTGAGAATAGCTCTAGCCATACCTCTTCCTCCAATCTATGCACACAAAGTGCGAGAGGGGAAGAAAGAGGCAACATTGCACTTTGCCTGCAATGAATACAGCAAACAAGAAATAAACTCACATGTTTTCCACATGTTGCCATAATCCTATATAATAGAAAAACAGGTACTTGCCCCCAGTACCCACCCATAACAATTTATAGCACCTGATTTGGGGGCATTAACCTGTCACACAAAATGTGTCAGTTCTTATTATTCACTGTAAACCTGTCATCAGCATGGAAATATGCTCAGCAAGGCTACTGACTCTTGTCCTGAAATTGTAAACAGCCCATTAAATAGAAGCAGTAAATACTCTAAAGTGCTGTAGATCTCAGTCAGTTAAAAAGCACTGGACAGACCTTAAACCTCAAAAGATACTTGGCTGCATCTAAATCCCCTTCTTGCAGTCCAACCTAACTGCAATTTCTGCACTGCAAGAAGCTGAGGTGAAAAACAACCAGGTAAAATTTACACAAGGACAGCAAATACACCAGCACTACTGACTTCTAAAGCAAACACCAACACCCAGTATGACAAACAGGCTCCACTAAAACACAAGAGAGGGATGAAACACAGGCAGGGGACATGAGCACACATCGTTGTTCAGAGCAAAGGTGTGCCTGAGTCAGCTCAGGTAATAGAAACAATAAGAAACAGGCTCCACTGGTGCTAACTGGTGGTTTTGCATTGGAACATGAGATGGTGCAGGAGACAGAAACAAAGACACTCCATTGAGACAGTAGGAAAAGAGAAAGCAAGCCCAACATATGCAGAAATATCATCAGATGTGCCTCAGTGAAGAGCCAGAGAGCAAGAGATTTTTTTTGAGAGCTCCTGGGCTGCTAGACAATACAGCACTACAAAGCTCTGCATTCCTTGTCCCACCACCTGTTTCCCATTTAAAAGGATATAAACCCCTAAAACCTCTATGTCTTTGGCCATCAAAAGCAGTAAGGACACTGCAGGTGCCTCAAAGGTATTGTGCCCAGGATAGATGCAGAACAGAACTGCAAACCTGCTACAAATGTAAACAGGGCTGCTGATCCCTCCCATGCTTCTCTGCAGTTAGTTGCATCCCATGTTGCCAGACCAAGACCAACTCTCCTCAGCAATCCCAAAATCATAGGGACACTACAGAACCTAATACTTTGCAGATGTATGCACTGCTTTTAATTCCTGCATAACAAGTGAAAAGTTAGTTTACTTGGATTTTAAACTTAAGTTCTAGTCTATCAGAATGACCTTGACCTGACTAATCGAAATACAACATTCCTGAGCTATTTTAGCTTGACTCAAGCACACCTTCGGTTTTCTAAAGCTGAGATATATGGTGAAACTGCCACAGGGAACTGAAAGGTCATTTTTTCATTTCAAGACTCCTCATCTGATATAAATACCTTCCCTAAGGATTTGGTATCTAATTTATAGGAATATTTTTGGTGAGAAGAAGGTACAAAGGTCTAACGCAGCTGGCCCTGTGTATCCCAGTGCTGGGATCAGCACAGATGCTGGGATAGGATGGGCACCTGCGTCTTACCCTTACAGAGGAAATACCTGAACTGATTTTTGCAGGGCTGGAACTCCGCTGAGCCTCATGGCAATTTACACTGCTCTCAAGGATAGAAACCACATGCTTCTTCACCAAAGACCACAAAACTTCATTTACTTCCCTGATTGCATTAACCAATATGAAACAAAGTAATTTTTAATAAAGTGTGCCATGGCAGAGAAAAATTGATACAATCACAGAGCCAGTATAATAGGATTTAATTCTGCTTCAGATGTGCTAGTTTTAATAAAAAAGGATTGAGCAAATCTAAAATAAATTACACTGAAAGGTCAGGCTTATTGCTTGTACAGTTATGTTAACTCTTCCACAGACATTTTTACAGACTGTATTTATGAGACCTTTTGATTTTCAGAAGAGGTATAAAATACATCTGCAATTTTCTCATTATTTGCAGCAATGTTTCTTCTACAAGTGTCATTTCTGAGTACTTCAATATAGATTTATTTAACGGACCTCTATAAAAAATGATGAGTTATTTATTGGGTGGTTTTGTTAAATTAGTGAAACTGTAATTCCCAACGGAAAGTTAAACCCAACTAGAAAAAAAAGTGTTAAGGGAATGATGATTCCCATTTGTGCACCAGTGACACTCATGATTTCTTATTCATTAATCATTCCACTGGCATGCCATTTATTCAATGGAAAGCAAATCAATTACTTATTTTTATATGTAGCTAAGGCCCCGATACTGTGAGCTACTCAGAACAGCCATGATTTGGAAAGAACTGTAAGCACTGAATCTTATTACAAGGCTCTTATTAATATTACAGCAACACCTTGCGACCCTGCCCATGATCACAGCCCACATCAGTAGTACTACTGTAACACAGAACTAGATATTCATCCTAACCCTGAAGGAAACACACGGCATAAACAGACCCTAGCAGGGGAGAGAAAGAGCAGAGAGTCTGCAGAGAAAGGAGCTTGCTGCGGTCCCAGAGGAGACACAGGGATACCTGTGAGTGTCCTGGCTCACAGTCCTGCACTGCCACTCAAAGGGCCCTCCTGCTGTTCTCCTGCCTCTCCTGGACACAAATCCTGCAGGCCCAACCAGGGCCCCCCAGATGCAATTACACCATTCCAGTCTCACCGAGTTTCTGGCCACTGCTCTGACTGCACAAGTCTGTCATGTATGAGCACAGATGTTCTCTGCTTTTTCTGTGTGTTCTTACCCAAGTCAGGTGAACAAGAGACCTCACACTTGAAAAAGGAACTGTCAGTCCTACATTAAACTTGATGTAATATCTGGAAGCCACAAGGTCAATTCTCTACAGCAACACTAGATGAGTTCTGCTGAGTTTGACCAAAGAAACTCTTGGAAAGCACAGAAAATCCAAGCCACTCTTGGCATCTGTCTGTGTCCACACTTTGAAGGAACCTAGACACAAGTGCACCAGCAGTGAGCATAGGCAAAATAGGCTGGACCGCATCATCACATTTAAAGGTACAATTCAATATTGGGTTCACTGTGAGGTTCTACTCAACGCACTCACACGAGTGAAGAGCCTCTCCAAGGGCAGGAGACTGTCTGCAACCACCACTGGCAGCAGTAGGATAATAAAGACCTGATATAGCAGTCAAGGGCTTCCCCAACAGGTTTTGGGTTTTAAGAATCACTTCCATTCCAAAACACTGGTTTTTATGTCATTCTAGTGAAATCAACATGAAATTTTGGTCAGCCATTCCTATTGAGGGGCAGAGGTGACACCTGAGTTTAGCACAACACAGGAAATTTAGCCAGAAATCTGACTGCTCCATAACTAGGAACATAAGCAGCTACTGCATGAAATTAGAGAGCCAAACCTTTGTGCTGTGGGCTACAGTAATTCAATTGCTATGGGCTGGCAGAGGAAATTCTGCAAAACACATATAACAAAGAGCTACACAGGCATAAATATTAGCCTCTTTGCATAGTCTGAGTTATATGAATATGCAATAAAATTATCCTGGGAATGCCTGTGATGCCCATTTACAAACTCTGCTTAATTTTATCAACTTTTCTACTTTTAAGGACAAAAAAAATGTTGCGGTAGAGCAATACCCAAAGTACAAAATTCCATGTTCAAAAAATACAAGAGGCAGACAGAACACATCCATTAATGGAGCAGTGCTTGCAATAGATTAGCTTTTTTGGCTTTCTGAAATACGGTCAAGGAATCAGTATGGATGTTGGTCAAGGCAGTAGACACTGCACTGAAGGAGGAAAAGACAGCCTCAGCCACAAAACAGTACAGGGGAGGAAAGGAAGGAGATCAAGAAGTACTGAAAGTCTTCTAGAGGCCAAGAGTCCCTTCAGAAAGACCATCAAAATGGCTCTAAATGGACTGACAAAATTTGTAGTTTTCCTTCAGTCAAATTGCTGGGAGGGGGGGGTGGGGGGGGAGCATACAAGAAAAGTTACCTGTGGTCTTCGAATGGCTGCCAAGTGGATAAGAAACTGGAAGAGAATGTTGTCTTAATCTTCCCATTTGGAAAATACTGCAAACCTCAGAGATACCTCCTCAACTTTGCTTCAACAGCTAAAACATCTACCAAGCCCTTATACATCAGTTCACATACACTTTTTCATCTGATACCACTAACCTGACAAGATACCTGGATTTGTTTCCACCTATATAAGACAGAGACACAAACTGTAGTCTTTGTACAGGCCCTACTAAGTACAACCTGCAGTTACTGCTGCTGTGATTGATACAAATCCTCTGATCTCCCACAGGAATGTGGTCCCCATCTGACAAAACTACCTATTTTGTCTTTTATTTTAATAGGTTTCCTGCCAGCTGGGCTCTGCATCCATTTGATTAAGTAAACTGTGTCCTCAGTCAGCTCTTCTCCTTGAATTTTTTTCCTCTCTGTTTTTAAAAGCAATGGCCCAGGTCCATAAAAGCAGTAAAATATATTGCATTTTCTCAACCTTTATTACTCTAGCTAATTCCCAATGAGAACAAATATTTCTATAGCAACCCTCAAACAAAGATCTCAAAGCTCTTTAAATAAAAAAGAAATTATTTATGCAAACAAACTGGCAGTGCTGCTGATCTTAGGTTGCAGCACCTTTGTCCATCCAAAAGCAACACAGAAAAAACAGGTATATAATCCACTAGCACAGTTTTAGCAATGTTGTACTTGAACACAAACACCTCCTGCTGCACTAATTACAAAGGAGATCCCTCTCGGCTCTCCCACACCTTGGCACGCACAGGCAGGGTCTGAGTGACAGATCTCCCAAATTGCTTCATCTAGTCCAGACCATGAATATCTAGTTTTGAGCAAGAAATAGTATATCCATTCAAAACTCCTGGAATAATTTAGAGTGCAACCAATGGTTTAATTTCAATCCAGAAAAAAAGATAGTACTGATTTGTATGTGGCGTGTTAGCGGCTCCATATTACTTTTAGTTTCCTCCAGTGATGGATACTTTCTGACCATACTCAGACAGACTTCATTTAATACTGCAAAGAGCCTTCTGTGCAGAAAAGATGTTGATTTCTGAAGAGTGATGTGTTGGCCTATGCATAGTATTCATGGATGGGCATCAGGACCTGTGATCAGCCAACCCTTACACCTCAAGTTTCTAAATAAACTTCTAAACCAGGATGCCTGTCAGTCAGCATCTTAGGAAAATCCTACTACCACTCAAGAAATAAATAGACCAACATTACTCATGTGTGTCTGGTTCTGCCTGAGGTTCACTACAAAGTTACTTGTAGCTCAATAAACTTTGACATGTTTTCATGTTATAAAAACAAAAACTTATTTATTCACTTTTTACCTCATACATCCCAAATCAATAATTGCATCTATTGATCTATGACATAAATTCCAAAGTTTAATTTACATTGAGTACCATAACCTAATAAGGTGGCAACAACTGAATTTGTTGGAATCGATTTTCATTTCCAACAGAAAATCTTCGGGCCCATAGCATAATAAGATGCAGTACATGGAGCAGTTAATTATCAATGAGCATCACAAGAAGCTAAAATTTAATTCCTTCTTGAATATTGAAAGAAAATGTTCAATCTCCAGGGCTGATGTTTAAGCAAAAGAAATTTCTTGTACCTCTTCCATGCATTTTAGTAATGTTAATCATTCCTTTGTAACATAAATAAGTAAAATTATTTTAGAGATATATACCTGCAGAAGCCGTAAAATAATGCTGAAACATTTTGAAAGGGTAGGTTTTTCTATTTTTTTTTTTAATTCCAGCAAGACAATTTTAACAGTAAGTCCCTGAAGAAAAATCCTGTGACACAAAGCAATGTTGCTCGTGGTGCAGAGGTGCCTCCCCCCTTCAGGCGGCCATTGAATGTGCACCAACACCAAGCCAGCACAGATCTCACAGGCTGGCTCTGAGCGTTGCACACCCAGTGCTAATGCAACTTTTGGATGGGAAGACCTACTCAGGTCACCTCTGACATGGCAGGCAGCCAGCCAGGCAAAAGGTTTGCAGGTGTGTTTGGGAAGGAGTGGCAGCTCTGAGGGGACAGCTGGACTACAGCCCTGCCAAGACAAAAACCTACGCGATTGCATAGAGCACCTCAGTATTGCCACACCACTGGCCTCGTTCCCTGTGAAGGGAGTTTCTCTATCCTCATATTTTCTCCTTTCAGATCCAACACCACCACGTGTGGTCTGAAGGGGTAAATGAGAGCACTGCAAGCAGAAAAGCCAGAGAGCAGAAAAGGCCAGCACTGCCCTCACAAGCTGTGCTCCGTCCCAAGGCACACACACAGCTCCAGTGCCTTTATAACTCCACTCACTCAGCAGCAAGTTACAGTGGCTTTAAATTTCATTTTACTACCAATAAAAATAGATAGATTTAGCCATCAAATCTCTTGTTAATTACACACAGATATTCCCAGCCCAGCACGGACAAATTTTTCCAGGATTCAACCTTTTCCCTCCACATTTCAAATGTCAGAAAAGGAGCCTGCTGTGAGAGCAGGGCTTGCACAGGGACTGGGAACTGTGCCAAGACACCCCATCTGTTAATTTGAATAGCTTTCCAAGGACTCTCTGAATGAAAATATCCATGATGTCAACTGACCCAGCAGGATTTGAAATAAGGCCTAGAAGCAAAGGCTTAGTCCCACTCAAGAGCACTTCACATACCTGTGCATTTTCCTGCTCCTCACAGGGACTCCATCACACTTCCATCCAAATATCAGACAGTATTTAAAGCAGGTTACAGTAACAACTTGCAACTTCCTGTCTCTTCCCCATTTTCCAGCCTCCTAAGCACCACTCAGCATGTGGCAGTACAGCTTGGCATCAGGGCCCAGGACTGGTACAACTCGTGTGTCCAGAGAGGCCACGCAGCCCCCGCACAAGGGAGCAACAGGTGCCCCCAAGCGGGGTTTGCAACCTCCAGCCAGAGCCCCAGGGACTGAGGGCAGCCTCACGTGGATTGCAGGGCAGAAGGGAAGACCAGACAAGCAACAGCCTCCTTTGTGCCGGGGCACAGGGCACTGAATGAAAATATTAATCCACACGTTTGTAATCTTACAAGGTTTCCAAGCCTTGTTCAGTTTAAGGACCATATGTGTCATCATAAGTGTCACCTCAAAACAGAGAGGCCCAGAGGACTTCTTCTGCCACCCAGAGCAGAAATTAAGCAGGCACAAAGCCACACCAGTTTTTTTGAGAACTGACTGAAGGCAAGGTGAGGTGGTGGACAGCGGGCAGGGGAACACACAAATGCTCACACCAACACCCAGGCTAAAAGGTCTCTGCAGCACTGGGGCTCTTGAAGTGGACATCATCCCACACCTTTGCCCAGGTTACACCCCACCCAGCTGAAACAGTCTTCTAAGTGTAAAAAAACAAAAACAAAACAAAGACCCCAACCAACCAAAAAAAAAAAATCAAACCAAAACAAACACAAGAAAACCAAACCCCAAAACACCACAAAAAAGCCCAACAAACAAAAATCCACAAACAACAACCCACAAGGAATAAAGACATGAAAATCAAGGTATCTAGAAAATCACAAGCTCATTTTAAGAAAATGTTAAAACAACAGTTCAAAGGAAAGAGAAATAATAGAAGTCTCACTGGACTCTTAAACCCTCACTGTGAAGTCATCTCCTGAGGAATATCCACCTGTTAAGCTAAAAAAAGAAGACACATAATGAATGCCATTTACCAAACTGAGATTTTGCGGCCTTCAGCAGTGTCCACCTAATTAACAAATGAGAAAATAGATGAAGACTTTTCAGCCTGTTTTCTTATGGCAAGAAACTGACATGTAGAGATAAGAATCTGTTCCCTGCAAAAGGTGTCTATAGCCCAACCCTCCCCAAAACACTGAGTACATCTGAGAATGACCATGATGTGACAATACTGAACTCCACAGCCAGGATTACTGTTCCCATTAAAATGTTCTGTTGTTTGAATAGACCATCTCCTCCAGGAGAGTTGTCAGGTACCGCTTCCAAGCAAATCTTGAAAAGACTAGACTTCAGTGCTGGCAGAACACCCCTGAGAACATGTAAGAAGCAGAAATGAGCTATGGGATCCTGCTCAGCCTGGCTGTAAGCAAAGCTGTCTGAAAGAACTACAGAGGTGGAACCACATCTCTATTCCCAGCTCCTTCATTCTGGTCCAGATGCCTCCCCTGAAAAAGTGGGATCTATCAAAAGTCACTGTGAAGCAGACAGAATTGCTACCAGCCAATCCCAGGATAAACTGGTCTTCCAGAGCCCCTTAGTGTCTCTCTTTTTTTAAATGGGGTCATCTTGAGGAAAAAAAGTAGAAAACTGAGCATTAATTTAGGGCATGCTCCTCTCCAAGCAGAGCATCTAGAATGTCTACTAGTAATAAACAGCTGCAAAAACATAATTCATGGTTCCCACCATTCTATGTTACCTAGACTGAAGCTCCGAAGTATTTCCTTTTAGAACATGCCAGAGATATGAAATAACCAATATACTTTAATACAGGATCAACATACATTGTACAATACTGTACTAAAAGACAACACAGGCAAAGCTGTCACAAAAATATAGGCATTACTACTATATTGTTTTAAATAACAGGAGATTAGTTTGGAAGCAGACATGGAACAACCATACATCCCACACATAATCAGCCACCACAGCTTGAAGGTTATGGGAGACACAAGAGCAACAAAAACAAATCAAACTATCTTGAACAGTATGGGCTCATGTGTATCAGAAGTATAATTACCAGAAGACATCAGGTTCATATTAATTTTTATTTTCATATATGTACAACTTAAGAAACAACTCTCAAATTGAAAAAGTTCAGAAGTTACCTTTCAACAATACAATGCAAACATACCTTTGAGGCAGCAAATATTACTTCTATTAAGGCTCTCATGAACGAATGGATATCATGCAAATATAATTAAAAGGGTACATTACATTTCAAAATATGCAAACTAAGTTCAACTTTGACTGTTTCAGAAAAAGAAATAAACATTGGAACTGTGACCCACTAAAGCATTTACATACATGCTTGAAGCTAAGTACACAGACTACATAAACTTAAGTAAAACATAACAACTGTCAAGCTCTCTTAATCAGATCAGAAGTACAATCAGTGATCAATCCCTTCCAGCAACACAAGTGCCAATGTCTGCAACAACCTTGTCATTTTACATTCACATAAACTACTACTAACTGCAAAAATTTTACGTTTTTTTCAACCTGTAAGGCTTTGGCATTTATTTATGATCACTGAAAGTACTTAATCCCTCCACTGAATGTGGGGAGGAGGCGTGCACAGAGAGCACCTGTAACACAGCAGTGCACAGCAGGAACTGCAGGCACTGCACAACCAAGTTATTTCTATAGGCATTTAGAAAGTTTCTGATTAATTTTTGTATACTGCACCCCTTGCTTATGATCTCAAGAGTGAAAGCTGCATTTCTTTTTAAACCATAACCAGCACTAGCACTAAATCAAACAAGCAATGCTAATCTATATGATAAAATTCATAATACCTTAGTAGAGTAAAGCTACTTGTGCAAACAGTATCTAAAGATGGTCTACTATTACCAGCAAGAAGAAAGCTCATTCCTTCTCTATGTCATCACAACAAAGTGAAATTAAATACAATGAAGATGGTCAGCAGCACTTTTTTTTTTGTGTCATCACTAACAAGTAAAAAATAAAAGTACTGATAATTTGGAAGTAATGAATATGTGAAAAAAACCACAATTGTTCTGACCTCTCCCAGGATGTTATGTGCACTGTCTGATGTGTGAAAGGTGCCAGATGACTTTTTCTTCCTTCAAGCCTAATGCTAACACAATGAAATTTGAGTTGTCTGCTGAACAGGAACTCATAAGTTATTTTCAAAATTTTATATCTTGTAATATTTTTGGCAACTCTTAAATTACCTAGAGGCTCAGACTTTTCAGAAATTTTGTATCAAGTTACATTCAGTGCTTACTAATTTCTTACAAACAGTATTCCTCACCTGAGAAAATAGCTGTTAAAAGTAGGAATATTCTTTCGTTTCCACCATCTAATTTTGAGTCACAGCAGCATATCATTTAAGATACTGCTAGGCATATACAGTGTGTATCTGCAACTAGAGGAACAAAAAAGGGAAAAGAAAGATCCATTTTACTTTAATCCTGACCAGCAGCTGTTAGCAATTTTCTTTAGTTATCACTGTAGGACATGATGGATGGGAAGACTCACTACACCGAGGAACTAGTATATAGTGTACAAGTGTTCTCAAGGACTGTTGTTCAACAGCACATTCAGCTTAACTAGGGACTACAAACTGTGAAAGATAACAGGTAGTTCCTGGGAGCATTTATCATTCTTCAGAGAAGCTGTCTGGTCAAGGGGATAATATCTGGAAGAACAATTGCATGATCTTTTGCTACATAGCTTGTGTCTCATGTCACTAAGGAGAAGAAGAGTGAACATTAACTCAAGTGGTAACTCAAACCAAGAAATCTGCATAAAAGAACACGTTGAGATATTACCATTTTAAGACTTTCTGTACACTTTGCAACACAGAGAAACTGGATACACAAAAACATGCAAGTCAAACAAAGCTAATCTACAAGAAACAAAACCAGAGTACACTTATTTCAAGACTTAAAAACATTTAAATATTCATCCAATGCTAAAAAGGAGCAGTGGAATAAGCTCTAGACCTAGCCATGTAATTCCATGAAAATTTCAATTGCCTCTTTCAGCCTCCTCTTTTAACTTGCTTTTATAATTTCAGGCCATAAACTTAGTGAGTGGCACATGAGCTGAAAAGCAAATGTAAATAAGGCATCTTCCTCTCTCTATTAATAGCAATGCTCCAGGGATTTATGATTCTATATGTATGTAGCTGCACTGCCTTTTTCCAGTCCATAATTACATGGGATGTCCTTCTCCCAAGGATAAAGCAGGATGTCAACTACTCCAATACCAAAAACAGCATCTGAAGAGACAAGCGTCTCTTCTGAGCAGACCTATCCCATCTGGGTTGCATACTCATTAAAAGCATGCACTGACACCCATGACTAACGTTCTGCCTGGAAGTTGTGCCCCATCATTATCAGATGTGCCTCTCCACTCATCAGATGAATCTCAACATATGAATACAATTTTTTACACTACAAGGCATACAAATAAAAGCTTATTAATAACTTGGTCCCCAAACAAAAGCTCCATTCCAAAATATATTCAAAGTAATCAAATATTTTAAAATGCGTACTCATTTTACCCTAACCCTTAAACGAAGACTACAAAGAAAAGCTGGAAATTTCTCATCAAACTTAGACATACTAAGATACTAATCCCAGAAAACTTCAAAGACATACAAATATATTTTAAATGACATAAAAGAACATGAGCAGAACTCAACAACTTTATTTTATAAAGTCCTGAATTTTACAAATACAGAAGGTACCCAATGCAAAGCACAAAAATACACAGTTTAAAGAGGTTTCTTCATCTCAAAACACCTCAAACCACCAAAGAAGCAAACTGCACTAGAAGAAATGTACAAGTAGTCTTCAAGGAAGTACCATGTAAAGCACACTGCATTAATCTAGACTTGACATTATGAGGGCATGTCTCACTGTAGCAAGGTCCATACCGAACACCAGATCAGAGACAGAACATTAAAGTAAAACATTAGATGTCACAGTCACTGTTCTACTGATCCGGGAAAGGCAGAGACTCCAAGGTGAGCAGAAACTATGAACCTGCTTAGTAAAGGCCATTCTTGCAAAGTCAAAAAATCATACATCCAACACTTTCATCCCTTCATTAAAATAGAAATACTTAAAAGGAGCACTCAATAACATATCCCCATTGCTTCTGACTGACACGTTGAATCAAAGGTAAAATCAGAACTTTAGCAGAGATAATCAGAGCAACAAGGCAGCATAGCTGAGCAGTCTACCAACGAGAAGACAAATTATTCTGTTTGGTACTTAAACAACCAGAAGCTGGCAGTTGACTTCTTCTTTTTATTAGGCATAGAAAAGTTTTCATCTAGAGGTCATTCTGAGAAACACCTCACCCTGTGTTTAAGAACATATAAAGCCCATAAGAATCGGTGATTAAAAAAAGTGTCTAAGTATTTGCTGGCTTTCCTTCTGAACATTTCAGAGAAAAATGTCCAGTTAATGTTGACAGCAAACAAGGATGTCAGTCTAATTAGATTTTGTTCTGTCATGCTCCTAATCCTGTCTAAGCACTCCTCTGAAAAAAATCTGATTGATGATGAAGGCACAATTATACAAACCTTAACATTCTCTCTAAATGTAGCTATGCAAAAAAGGGAGAGAGGGTAGGGGAAAAAAAGGTGAAGTATATTTCTCTTCAAATAATTAAGTCAGTTTATTTTCCAACAGCCATATAAATTTAAAATATGAAACAACAATAATACGGCTATAGAATCTAGGTTTTCTTTCAAAGCAGCAGCATATAAAACATATAAAAGCTAAAACCTCAGCACAAGCTTCAAAAAAACAAGGACTGAGTAAATTTTGCCAAAGACACGAAACCCACAAAATACAGTACACAAAAATACTGGAATGCATAAGATATAAAGCTACACATTTTAGGTAAGGAAGGGCATTGAAAAGTATATAAAATTTGCAAAATTAAACCATGGGACTTGGGGGAGAGTACCATGAATACAAAGAAGTTGGCAATTAATACACATAGATGGAGTGAAGGAAGTGGTAGTTTAACATTTAGAATTCAGTTTTCAGGTTCACGACTTCACTTTCTTGGCATCTTTTTTTCCAGAGTTCTCAGCAGCCAAATCTGCTTTTCTCTTCTGTGACTAAAGAGAAAAAATAATTGTTAATTTAACAAAATGGTGGCATTATGAAAAATATATAAATATATTTAAAGCACGTGACTGACTATTCAAAAGGGCGATACGTGACCCTAATGTATTCTGGAGTTCAGTTCAGCTTTGCAGGATATAATGGAAAGGCAAACATAAATCCCTGATGTAGACACTTAATTCTGCTACCTTTTTTATCTTTTTGAAACCATTACATGGTCTCAGTGGTGCAGGTACCACACATAGCATGAATTGGATGAAAAGATCAGGACCTTGTCTTATACACAATTCTGTTCTAAAGATGACAACCCTTCAAAATAAAAGGAGCACTTTTGTTTCTTCTCCTGGCAACTACTGTGTGGGGGAGGAATAACAACCTGAGAACAAATTAAAGCAAACATCTGGTGTACATAGGTAGGTAGAAAGTAGGCAGTGAGGCTTTTTCTTAAGAGTCTTCCTCTCCTGCTCAAATAAAAGACTTCGCAATTAAAAAAAGCCCCAAAATACTGTACATGGGAATACCCATCTGAAAAAAACAAGTAGAGCTGTGAATGGACAAATATTTCAGTTTAATCTCTCACCTAATGGCTTCTACTAAAGCAATCAGTGCCTGCAATTATCTTCTACATTTTCTAACAAAATATAATTGAATTCTGCCCCACTAGAAGTAAATGCTGCTAAACGTACCGCTGTAACTTTTGCTCCTCTTTTCTTCTTTTCAGCTCTTTCTTTTTCCTCGATTTCCATATTTTCTTTTTCTATTAATGATATGAGAGTATTGCAGCGTCTCTGAAACTCCTAAGGAAACAGAAAACATCATTTTTTTAAAAGTAAATTATACAAATTCTCTTGTTTACATAAGTATGTTCAAAATTCTGGAATTTCAAAGTACTTACCTTTTCCTAAAACATTCAATATTCATGTACTAATAAGCTCAGCATAGTTACTATTCAACTGTCTTTCCCTTAGTGTAACCTTTAAAAAGAAGGATTTACCAAAAAATTCAAATTTCTGACAAGGAGTTTTCAGGATTGTATCTTCCAAACTGACATCCCAAAAGACTGATCTGATCTTTCATCTTGGTTTGATGAAGCCAATTACAGCCTGCCAGCAAAGTATGGCAGATTTTAGGAAAAGAAAGTCTTCAAGTATATCTTTAAAGTAGAGAGAAAAGGAATCAAAGTTGTCTTAAGCAATACTTTTCTGTAGCAAACTGATTAAGTTTTTATTGTGGTAAGACACTGTTGAGCTCCAAATTGGCAAAAATCCATTCAGTCTTAAATTGTGAACTCTCTGTTGTATTTTCACTCAAACAGAAGGTGGTAGACCCTAAATGCTTTTAGTGTCAAGACCTGGAAGCCATGTGAAAGTGACCAGAACTCAAACAACTCAAGGGATCTGCATTGCAGTTACTAATGGTTGGGTTGCTTTATAGAACTCAATTGACTCAGCTTCTTGTACCCCATCTCAAAGGCAAAAGATCTCTTATCAAATACTAACAGCACCAATTTTTATTACAAGTATTAGTACATTCTATGTTCATTAAGAACAGTGATTCCACAGGCTTTTCTTTCCAACTCAAAGCAAGAAGCTTTCTTCTGAGGGAAAAAAAAAAGAAAGCTGGAAAAATATGTCTTATCTCTATTAAATTCAATGAAGCCATTTCTGAACCACACACTAACCTAGAATTACCCGGCAGCATAAATCTTAACCTACAATGGGTCCATTTGCAATGAAGTGAACAGGTGACCTTTCTGCCCAGAAATTAGTCTCTATTTTCTCAGCATCTGTAACCTGTATATTGCCTCAGCCATCCTGTTCCATGATGGATAATGATGCAGCCTAAATGTTTTCTTGATCCTGAACGTTCAGAAACAATCAAGTATATGACTTACCTTTGAGATATTAAAACCCTCAAACTTAACCACATTCTTTAAGTTCTACAGTTTCCACAGACTCCTCTACAAAGGATACTCCATGGCCTTGGGCAAAAGCTGTGTAATTCAGAATGGACACAGAGAATCCTGCCACCACAAGAATTTTTTATACCACACATACACACAAAAAAATCTTCAGGACATTTTTCTTCACAACTCCCTACTACAAATGTTTCAGTGTCATGCATGTAGCTTAATAGAGTATTTACAATAAGGCATTTCTATCATATCCATGTAAAAGTAACTCAACACCCACCAGTACAGGCAAAACCATAAATTCAGGTGCCATCCTTGTGCCCTGGAATGTGACAGTCTTGCTGGAGCTAAAATACTCTCACTTCAACCAATAAAATCCCTCAGATTCCACCCAAACATAAGCTTTTAGATAAAAAAAGCAACAAGTCTGAGTACACTTGAGTGCAAGCCATCCAAACATATACTGCATCCCCAAACAGAACAAAAGAGCCTGTGTCCCAAAAACCTACACTCAGCAGATGAATAGAGATGATAAAAAGACAAAAATAGAAAGACGATTGTCAATATGCCAGAAGTATTTTACATCACTTAAATTTGTGTACATTGCACTCAGAGTTAGGAGCTGAGGTAAAGAGTGTTGACAAGCTGATTCATAATAAGAATCAGCTAGACTTTTACTAGTGTATGAGAAACTAGTTTGTGTTAAATTATAGACAAGCAACTAATCAGAAAGGATTAAGAAATAACCTTGATACATTTGCTCAAGGCACTCAGAAAAATCCTCCTCTTTCCTGGGGAAAAATTTTTGCATAAATACATACAATTATTAAAGTGTACAGGTTCATGGTTAGAATTTCCAGATGGACCACCACTGCAAAACATCTGCTGTGGACAGCGGATGGACTCAAGAACAATTTTCCCTGGAGAATCACAGAAGCAGTTTGACAGTAAGATGTGACATGCACACAGGTTTCTTGTACACCTACCATCAGAAAGAATCTGCATGATAAATCCTGCATTGAGCTACTACTGCTCCATTCCATTTTATTACTATAAAAATACACTTATTTAAAATGCTTTGCACTTTTAGTGATGAGGGTTTTTATTCTGTGTGGCCTGATACTTTTCTCTTTAGGATGGAAAGAGATAAGATGTACTTTGCTCACTCCTTCATAGCTATAAAGACCGGTATTGCAATAAATAAGATGGGAGCACTGAACCGTCGCCTTCCGCATGACTGAAGGCAGAGTTGCTGACTTGGGAGCAAAAGCAAAGCTCTGTCCACAGTCCTATATATCCCTGTATTTACAAAGGAGTCATTTGTCTTATGTTGGGTAGGGTTTGCAGAAAGGTAAAAAAAGAATATGCATAATTTATGACTTCAGAGAACAGATACGTGCTTCGCTACTGCCATGATATTTTGCATTCTTCCTGCACGGACAGAAATAAGAACAAAAAAGAACTGTGCTCAATTTAAAAAGAAAAAACTCTACCACCTTACGCACTCGTGATCTCTCTGAAAACTTATGTTTTGGGTAAACCACCTCATTTTGGAATAAATAAATGAAGCAGAATTTGTTTTTCAAAGAGAAATCTTCAGAAGAAGAAACAGAAATAATAAGATGGAAGATAAATTAGCTATTTGTATGGAATTCAAGAGACATCTAGTGGTTAGAACACAAAGTTTTCGCCAAGAGCCTGTGAAGTCCTTTTCAGAATTATGCTGCCCTTTCTGTCTTGTTTCATATCAGCTTAAACGATCACATGCGAACTTTAGCATTCTAAGTCTTTTGCACTTTCACTAAACTTATTTACTCCTCTATAAACATTTGTATTTATACTTGGTTCATTATTCTTGGTCTCATATGATTTTCCAGCACATTTCTTTACAAAACAAAATCACTGAACTAGTGCAAAATGGACCCATAGAAATTAATACCCCCACAAATGTCAGGATATTAGAATACATAGAATATATCAGCAATTTGCAGTTATAAACTACTAAACCATACATAGCATGACAATTTAAAACATTTAAGAAATTTAAAAGTCAAAGATTGCTTTAGCTTTGTATTTTCACAATATTCTTTTCCAACTGTGTAATAGCAGAAAAACTAAAAATATTAATATTAAGGAATAGAATTTTAAGACAAAAGCTAAGCCAAAAGATTCACTATATTCCCAGTGCCTCAATTTCAGCATTAGACACCACAGAAAATATTTCTACACTTGAGCAAATGATTTCTATCTCCTTTAAAAAGAAAGTATACTGAACATGAGGATCTGCAAGATTTAAATTGAGTATTTAACTCTACCCCTGACAACTATATATCAGCTAATATTAAAAGCTGAGCTACATTTTTAATTTCTAGTACCCATTTCTATGATTTACTTCAATGGATTCCTGCACAGAAAACTTAAAAGAAACTTCTTAATGGACTAAATATTGGAGGCTTCTCTCTTTATGGACATAATTTTAAAATCCAGTATTCTTCAAACAGACATTTTAGTAAGTAACACTCAGTTAGGGTTAGAGTTTTAGTTAGAGTTACAGTTTTGGCTAGTTCAGAGGTTTTACCTAGCATTAGTTTACAGGTCAGGGTTAGAGACCCCACCCAGGGTTACAGGACCACACCCTGCGCTATCCAGAAACTCTTTAATTGCTAAAATATCAAGCAGAAATCATATTGCATAATTATAAGTAGTACTGGGAAAAGCAAATATACCCACCTGTTCAAATATACATTTTAAATATTTCATCTTATGTTTTACTTATTCTTAGTACAGTACCCAGAACTCTGAATGAACATTTTATAAGCAAATCCTGAGGCCAGGAAATTATGACAGTAAACAAGGTACAGTGGCTCTGTAAATGCTAGACTAAACTACTAAAGAATCAGATTTCTATACAAAGTGACATTTAAGTTATATGACTGCAGCATAACATTTAATTGAAAAATTGTTTACAAGACAATGGGGAGAATCTATGACAGCTCTATAAAGGACAGGGAGCTCCAGTCTTTCATATCAGCCAGGACCAATATGATTTTTCTATTCAAGCAGACAAAAAAAAAATCTTAGAGCGCTCACTCATTGCAAGTCAGATGAAGTTATTTTTGGTATTATGGAAAAATCTGGAAGTCCATTTTTCGTATTTAAATACATTCACATGACAAGACATGTTTGTATTTCTTACATAAGGTGTACTGACTTACAAATTTTACTCTTAAGAAAAAGGAACTGAATCGGGGGAGAGCTGAGCAAAAACTCCAGGGCAGAGCTAACAGCTTTTTATCATTGAAAGAGCCCCATATTCTGATGTTGGTACCTACACTGCTTACTATTTGCAACCACCAAAGTTTCTGTTAGTGTTATCAATTCCCACCTAATGACTAAATCAAAAATTAATGGCTCTGCTCTTCAGACAAAGTCGGCGGGGTGGGGGTGGGGGTGGGGGGGGGGAATCTAAAATTCAGAGTACTAGTCTACTTCCTATTGAACTTGTATTACGTTCTCTAAGTATGAACAAAATCTTCAGAAAAGTATACCTAAAGAAATTTAAGCACTTTCATGTGATAATCCACATTCATAACTACGAAGTACATTTTTAACCCATTGCTTTAATTTCTGTGTGAATCACTAACTTTCCTCACACTTTTAGCAATTAAATACTACATTAGAAAAGTTGCTCTTTTCTCCAAGTTTATAATTCAGATGTTTTCAGTCTTTAATAATGTCCAGCAATTCTAAAAAACTCATATTTTAAGAGCCATTGCTCGGTAAAACACTCAGTCTGCAATAAAAGTAACAAGTATATTTGTAAGTCTAGTCTACCTCTGCATTAATCCCTTTGGGTAACACAGGACTTCAGCTTGGCAGGTTTTCTAATCTGTTTGTTTCAGTTTTATTGTGTTGTTTGCTGCACTAAAGGAAAAGGCTACTATAAAAAAGAAAAAAAAGAAACGAAAATAAAACCAAACTTGTTTCCTAGACACCAATATTCCAGCACAAATCCAAATTTTACATGGTGGTGCTTAAAAAACCAAGGAACAAGATAGTTCATATAATGCCTTGGTCCCTGTAAGTGATACCCACCATTGCAGTCCTAGATTTGATGAACCAGTCGAATCTGAACTGAGGGGCGTTGCGCACACACTGCCTCAGCTCCTCGTACACATTTTCCTTGTCAAAGCCCATCTTGTGTAACATACATATCAAAAATCTGTCCTCCTCTTCTGTGTAATTTTTCCCTTTGTTTGTTCCATACTGAATACGCAGCTGATGAAAAGGTGCTTTATACCTTGCAATCTGGATGCAAAACAAAACCAAGAATAACCATACACTATTACATCAAGAATTTATTACATATTAGTGTAGATCACTGATAGATGGTATATATACTACATCTGATACATAAAAAGACAAAATTCCCATCCCCAACTATTCCTTTTCTGAAGGACTTTGAAAGAAGTCAGCTGCAGAAGACAAAAAAACCTGGAGTGATTACTTTGGCATCGAGAGCTTTCTTGATACTGATCCTTCGTTGAATTCTTGCCTCTCCTCGTTCAATTTGAGCCATAATCCTCTCAATGTCCTGCAGTTCATTACAACGTTCCCAGAAAACAGCTGAAAACACAAAACAAAATTGTTGAACATAATCTGTTCCTCTGGTCTTACTACTTTACTCAGTTAGGGCACTCTGGCTAAAAAAGAATGTAGTTTGTGGTTCCATTAAAATCTCAAAAGATGTGCTAATGCTCTCCCATTTTACTATGCTAGCCAAAAAATAAACTTGCACAAACCCTTTGTTCAACATCCTTAAAAGGTAACTAGAAGTAAAGGTTTAGTAAAAATTCTAATAAATTTTACACTCAATTAATTGTAGTCATGCAAAACTCTGAAAAAAAAATATTTTTAAGGATTGCTTTCCTTAACAGTGGTGAAACAGGTTAGAGCCACTAGTCTAGCAGTGAAACATGGTCCTATTTTTGTTTTCACTACTTATCTTTATGGGCAGAGACTACTTAGTCTATCTGTTATAAAAACTGGTAAACTGTGGTTTCCCCAGTGACAGCTTTTAGCCAATCTAAAATAAATTCAACACTTTGAAGGGAACTCTTCTAGAGCTCTTCCTTTTTTACTATAGGAAGAACACTGCAAGGTTAAATTTTATGCAAGTGTTTATTAAAATTCCATCCAAGGATGGAAGAGAAGGAAATCTGTACAAATTAAAAAGCATTTTGTAAATACAACAAAGAGATGGTGTAGAAGCTAAAATAGCAGAGACACAGCATAAAGAATCATACTGGCACTATAAGACCACTTCACAAGTCCACAAATCCATGTTGTGAATGTAAATTATTCATGCCAAATTCTAAATTTTGACTAAGGAGGGATAAAGGCAGCTACAGGTGTTTTTATATGCTGCAAAATCAACTCTTTTAACGGAATTAAGTCTTCTAAAACAAACCCATTGTATACTTAGAAAAAAAAAATCTTGCATCCAAATTCTGCATTTTCAAAGAACATGTAGGAAAAATGATGGTAATACTGTGTAATTAAGAAATAAATGTAAAACTATCACGAACCTGAGTACTCAATGACCTCCTCAGGTGACTTTCCTTCCACCTCCCGGGCAATATTGTCTATATCATCACGACCATATTTCTCATTAGCTTTAATAAACTGGTTAAAATCTCTTTTATTCCAGTTTGTAAAACCCTGCAAGCAGAAGGGAAACATTTTGTAAAATTTTGATTTATGTATGTACAATTTGCTCCAACTGGCAGTGCCTCTGACATGTCATGTAATTACAGTGGTTAATGGTCTTTCAGGATTTCCATAAACTTGCATTATCCAGGGGCTTATTACTGAATCTTTAAAAGTCTAAAGAGGTTTTTTTTGGCATGATTCCACATCCATTAGTAAGAGCTTTTTACCCTCTCTTTTTAAAGTTTTTGTGATATTTTTCAAAAGAAACAAGCTCGCTGACAGCCACCCTTCAGCAGATACAAGCAACACATACCGAAGGAGTACAGGGTGCAGCAATGCAATGTCATTACAAGTTATTAGAGCAGTGCAAATATCTAAAGCAAGAGCTCCTACTTCAGACATTTACAAACCTGGAACCAGACAAACAGCTGGATGAAAGCATAAGTATGTCAAGAAACGATCTCTAGTCCAAAAAGATGCAGTCAAATGGAAACTCTATAGCACTGTCAAACAGAGCATCTATAGCAAAGAAATCAGTCCAAAACTGAACAACAGTAAAGCGAGATGCAGTGCACAAAAACATCATCCAAAAGACATTACAATTTAAAGACGGAAAGGAGAAAACACCAAGAACAAACAAGACAATCACATGCCTGAGCAGTAATCTGTAGTGTACTGAGCTTCTTTCATCACAGAAATATATTTACAAGGAACTCTGTCAGTTTTTCAGCTGAATAAACTCACTCCACAATTAGACAGCATCTTTAGAACGAGTCTAACATACTCAATACAAGCATTTCTTTTTAATCATTAACAGCAGTGCTGATATGCGTATCAGCACCAGCTTAAATATTTCCTCTGCTATACACAGGTGAAATTATTAATGAAATTGCGACCTTGTAATTTTCTTCCAAGGTAGACTATTTCTTTTACAACAAATTTTCTTAATCAAAAAATCCTGTTACTCTGAGACACACAGTCCTCCTAACAATCAACTTCTAATAAGCCTACTCAGCAGGATGACCAACCAAAAGGTCAAGAACTACCCAGGGACAGAAATTCAGTCCCAGTATAAAAGGAACATGCCTAACAACTCAACTGGGACAAAACTAATAGATATGACACGCCTTAGACATCTGCATAAATACCATCTAGGTTGATAGATGCTTGTCCTGATTCAAACCCTTTTGGATTAAAAAATCCATGCCAGCTATATGTATATAGGAGAACCCCGCTGAGGGGAATTCTGGCTGTACTGCTGGGTAGTGCATCTACTATACAAGTTCCAGCCCAAGAAACATTGCAGGACATTCAAGTAAATAGCAGATGATGACATAAGCTTGTCTAAGGACTGGAAAGGTCCCTCAAGGCAAAACCAAGCAGAATCATTACACATTGTGTGCTTTCTTCTTTCAATAACGTCAGTGTAGCTTTTTTATGTGTATTTACCATTACTAGTACTTATATTCCGTACTAGTAAAAACATATGATGAAATAATTCAGCTGTTTTTATTTTACCTGTGTTAGAAGTTTTTCTTTCTCTTCAGTTTCCTCAGTATTCAGGGGCATAGATTCATCTATCTTCTTTTGTTCCTCCTTTTGTGCCTGAGCTGCATTTGGAAGATCAGGATTCCTGGGAACCTAAAATCAGGGGTATCAAAAAGCAGTAATGCAGCAATACTATTTCAAAGACTGTATTTTAAAAGCACTGATCTGTTACCAAATGTGTTTTACCTGGATTTGAATCTTACTGCTTAAATCCCTCCTCTCAAAAATAGGACTGGATTTTGTCAAATGTCTATTACAAGTTTGTTATACCCTGTACCCACCACTTCTACACACAAAGATTTAGGGATACTGTGAGGGGCAGAGCTCCACCTCATGTAAGCCGTCACAGTTCACTGAGTTTAGTGGCACTTCTCATTAGCTAAGGACCTGCTCTCCTACATCCAGTGGTTTATAATGTTTTACAACTACAGTGAAATCTTCAGTTCTACCAGGTTTCCTATGAAGTTACGCACATTGCCAAAGTAAGGACCAGACAGACAACACGATGTAACCAAGGCCGAGCTAGATTTTGTCTGTCTCTCTCCACACTGACCAATTTAATATTTGTGACCTTTAAACTGTGTATTACAATTCCACTGCACACAACAGCAAACAAGTCAGAAACCAGTGTCCAGTAAAGGTTTTCCAGAACTTTCATTGCCTTCTGCTGCAGAAATATCTAAATTAAAAGCTGTTTATAATATCTAAGAAATTTTCTTGACTTTGGTGGTTTAAATTAAGACTGACACATAAAGCTTGGTCTCTACCTATTTGATACCTTCTGATATTGTTTAAGGCAGTTTTCAGTTTTAATACTAAAGTCCCTTCAGATTGAAAGTTATACTTCCATTTCAAAGCAGAAAAATTTAATCATTTATGACTTCCACCAGCAGCAAGCAGTCATACTAACTTTTAAAGATAAGTTCCTTTTCAACCTATCCAGTCAGACAAGTTTCACTAACAGGGCTAGAAACCTCTCTTTTTACATGCATATTGTCAATGTTAGCAACTCTTTCATCCTTCTTTGTTGGATCATTAATTAAATAAATTCTTTCCCTAAGCTAACTATACTCCTTTTAATGCTTAATTCTATCCTGGCATCCACATAAAATTCTCTTTGTTTCAACTTAGATTCTAAGACACCTTCTGCTTTTTCTGAAAAATATATTTTGCTAATACTAATTCTACCCTTGGGCAACACCAATTTGCTATCTGTTCCTTTATATGACAAGTTTATGTTCTCCAACACATTTTTATGTGATTCCTTGTTGCTGCAACCTGCCAGGAAACCTGGAGCTTTTTAAAGCAAGTTACATCTCTAGAAGTAGGGGATCAATTTGATTTACTCAGCCAATACTGGTGCAAGAAAGGATAATCATCATTAAAAGAGAGTCTGTGTTCACTACTTTTCCAGTAATGTCAGCAGGGAAGAGGGAGAAATTCAACTAAGGCACAGCAGGAAGAAAACAGAAAAGGAAAAAAAAAAAAGTCTGTTGTCTGGTTTCCTTTTTGTAGTAGTAATACACTCAGGCTTCTCCACACCTTTAAACATTTTATATCCCAGCAGAATCCAAGGAAAGTTGATATCAGTTTACTTACCTTGCTTTTTGCATAAGACATACAAAAGCTTTAACAAAAAAAGTCATACCCTAGAAGGTGACCTGGTATTTCTCACCTAGACAACATAGCACATTTTTGGTTTTGAAAATTTGAAGCATCAGAACTGTCTCTCCTTTTTCTATTCTATTTTATTGCTAGGAACCCACCACAATACACAAAGCTACACAGATACAAAACTTTTAGTGAAGGAAGGAATTACAGATAACTTTTTCTGTTCCACAGTGGAACAGAAAGAGGGGAATAGAGGTTTTAAGACATTTCTTTCACAATAACTTGGTAAGTCAAGGTTGCAATAAATCTGCAAAGAGGAATACAAATATATTTCACTGATTTGAAGAGGAAAAAAAAAAAAGGCATTACCTTATATCCTATAGTCTTACGATAATACAGAATTTCTTTTTCCAGAAGTTCAAATAACCGTGGTGGGAAAAACTGAAAATCCTGAATATTTGGTTGTTTTGGAGGTCGTGGAGCCTTCAAAAACACACAGATACATCAACATTCTATAAGCTTGACTTCTGTCCAAGTAAACTACCATAATTCAGCAGCAGTGGCAACCTATCACTTTGTAAATATATAGGGGCAGAGCAGAGGGTGCAATATGGGAGAGAAGTAGCAAAAGAACAACATAAAAAGCCCTCCATACTTGCCAACTTCTTACCTTTGGGACTTTTGGTTCACTGACACGTAGGGCTTCTCTGAAATAAGCATCAACTGCATAATTAGCTTTGCGTTCTCTTTTTGGAGGTTCAATCCATTCCATCATGCTCAGCTACACACACAATAGAATAAAAAGGTACTAAAGTAGCTTTATGCTTTCCTAAAGTCACAGGAATACTGACTAATATACCAACTACAAAACAGGAATGTATTCTTCCACAGCAAAACTAATGGTTGCGCTCAATAATTTGGACACTACAACAGAGCTCAAAAATAAGCTACACATCATAGCTGATTATAACAGGCAGGTATTTAAACACATAAAAGACAATATACAAGCAAGGCAGTGGAGTAGCAAGAATAGATCCTTTTACAGTATTCTAGGTATTTCAGACACCTGAGCAAGTTTATGATTCCCTCTACCAAAAGACAATAGAAGGACTGGGGACTTAGGCTCTGAATTCTCTAATTTCTTGTGATATGAATAAATTGCTTCTCCCTCTACAAAGGCTACAACATAGAAAAAAAATCCATTAGCAGTAGATTAATCTTAACTAAATCACTTGAAGCTACTAAAGTGTATCAAGACTATGCTGTAACTTACTTCTCGTAATGAAATTACCAAAATGAAATAAAAACCTTATGTACATATGCACACATTGCACTATATTCTCAAAAAACAATTTATTTTTCTAGGTGTTTCTTCAGAATTAATAAGAAACCTGGGTTAGAGGGTCATCCTGTAGTTAACAAGAATTCACATATCTGATTCCAGGTAAGACCTTGGGGATATCTTCTCTACACATCCCATAAAAAACACAGACACAGAAGGAACACTATGGGACTGAGTACTACCTATTTCTTTGGATGATCCTTCTATTACCAGGTAAACCAACATACAAACAGTGCACATTAACTCTTGTGACTAAAACCTTCACTTCAAAAAAAAGACTCAAGTCCAAGATCCACATACAAAATGATTATCAGCCCTGGATTTTCCCCTCAGTTATGTGACAGTAAAATAATGCTGACTGCAGCAGTATAGTAGGATGCAAAACAGTACTTTTGCTGCAGAAAGGATAAAATTTGAGCAATATTATCAGATTTTACCATGAAAAAAAATAAGGGGCTGAAACCTAATTTAAAAAAAATTCAGAATATTGATGCTTTTGCAGAGCCAAGTGAATTTTTCAAGTTTCTTACTTCTCTAGAATAACCTTCGTAGCCATAACACAGTATGGCCTTTATGTTTGCACCTCTCAATTTAAGTGTTAAAGACTAAGAAAAATTACCTTTTGCTTTTCTCTGTAATCTTCACCTTCAAAGTTGTATAAGCTCATCTCTGTGTCCATAGTGAAATTTCGTAAGGAGCTCTCCCCCATTTTCTGCAATCGTTCATTCATTTCAGCTGTCTAAAAAGAGAGGAAGATACTTCTAGACTCACTCAAGCTATTTAGTCTTTTCTGAAAAAGACAGCTTTCATCATCACTGCAACATTCTCAATGTATCTTTCTGCTTCAAACTTTTACTTACATTTTCTTGTAAAGAGAGATGTTCATTGTGCTTTTCAGTTAAGAACAATTTGACTCCAAGACTCTCCATTAAGCTAAATTTATTATGCTGGGATGTAGTCCTACAACTGTAGGATTTAACTTTTAAATTTGAATTAAATTTATGCCCAACTCCTTGGAGCTGAAATGGCAGTTGTTTTTTCCACAGAGCTATCTAATCCCTAATGAAGTTCCATAAAGATTTTGTGTCCATTAGAATTGTTGGCATTATATTTACATTTTTCTAAAAGGCCACAAAATAAACAGTGCTTAAGATATGATGCACACAGTCTGAAGCTTTAAAATAATTACTAAATCTACTCTTTCAAAACTTTTGTATGATTTAAAATGTGTACAAATAGTAAAGTAATAATTTGGCATAAAAACAGAGTCACATACTCAGATCCCATTTCCATTTTGTGCATATATATTTCATGTTTGACACATTTTGAATTCTATACAAAACCGTTCTCTAACCTTCTTTTCACCTCTTTCTAAAATAGTGGTTATATCTTCTTCCGTCAGCTCACTATCTTTGGAAGCAAAAACATGAGTGGCTCCGTGCCGGATCATCTGCAGCATTTCATCTTTTGCCAGTTTGTTGGACTGCTGGTCTATGAGCCTTCCTAAAATTAGAAGAATCGTGTCCAAAGTTATAATATTGGAGTTCTAGTAGGACCATGCAAACAGTGGATTTTTTTACTTCACTGACAGAACAAGAAAGGAAGAACAGAACAACCATACAGAGAAATTGCATTTCACTGGAGATGAGATAAATGGAAATCAAGAACTTCAGGGAAAATAACAAAACAACAATTTTAAATCAAGCTATAAAAAATGTTTCACATTGACATAATCCAAATTTTACATTTAAGATCTTATTCTTACAAAGCTGAACTTTTAAGATCACAATCTTATTTCAAGATGAAAAATGACAAAGTATTCTGTAATAGCTATTAAAAAGGACTTGATATTTTTAACACTCACTTCACTGATTTCAACCCAGACTTCTGAATATTCTTCCCAGAATTTGAATTTCTGTCCCAAAATTTCACTTATCCTATCTCCTCCCTTCATGATGCTATCAATATTTTGACCATCATGCTTTCAGTAGCCCTTGAGGAAATACAAGCAACCTTCCAAACTTAGCTTGAGCACCTTAGTTTTTCACAAAATATCCTTCCAAGAGCTTCTAAGCAAAGATACACAAAGCAGTTCAAATGTTGAGTCAACTCATTTGTGGTAAGAAGCATATGCATATAATTATTTAATCTGCCATGGAACATATCTTTTCTTCTTTTCTTTTCCTTTTTAACATAACACAAAACCAAGTAACATCTATTCAGCTGTAGTTTACTCTTCTCATTTAGACTCCTAGTATAAATCTACGTCCACATTAATCAGGAAATTAAAATAATCAGAATTTAAAATAATTCAGCTGAACAAGTGAATAACTTACACGTTACAGTTTCTTAGGTTGACTTAGTACACTGCTGTTATTCACAAGGCCTGCTTTCTCTAAAACTGTACATTTGTACAGTTATTTAACCAATTCTTTAAGGGACTGAACAATTCTGTTGCAGACAAACATATATAGCAGTTGATACCTTGTTGTATAACTATAGAGTCCAGCCTCAGTTTTATTTCAGCTCTTTCTACAATCCTCTCTTCAACAGTATTATCAGTGATAAGTCGGAACACCCGTACTGGTTTCTTTTGACCAATACGATGCGCACGATCCTAACAAACATAAATCAGTGAGTGTTCAGCAACAAGAACTCACAAGCAATAGACAGTTAGCTTGCAGAAACAGCAGACTGAAACTAGCATGTACTTCTTGCTTCCTTGCCTATTCAAGAGCATACAAAAATGGTAAAACCAGTGCAGTAATACACATACTTATACCTGGCTATTACACTGTCTCATTTGAGTCATTCTATAGCAGTAAATGCATCTGCATGTACATGAAGATACTTCAGTGCCTGTCTAGACTGCAGTGGGGATACAACAGTACATACATACACACATTTGCACTGCTTTCAAACTAATCCTCTCACTTGACACAGGTATTGAAATGTTGGCATCCCTGGTTTGAGCACATTGATTCCATGGGCAAAGTTCCTGCGGCCACAGCTTCAATACTGTACTCGTGCCAAGCCAGCTATGTTAAAGCAGCAATATGCTGCTGACACAGTACAGGTACAATACACAGAACATCAGGCTCATCACTGACACACTATACTTATTTGTAACAAAACTTCTGTTTATCCTCTCTGGAAAACATTACTAAAAATCTTTTGTCCTTTTAAATAAAAAAAAGTTAAACAACTGTCCTTCAGGCTGTAGGTACCAGGATTTCCTGACTGTCCTTTAAAAAATGAGTTGTTAAATCTTTTACTCTCCAGCATAATACTCATTTCTTCCTGAAAACCCTACTGAAGTTCACAAATTATACTCATCGGTTTCCAGGAAGCTGGCCTACCATTCATTGGCAGTCATCATGCATATCAAAAGGATGAGCTATTCACATGAAATATTTGATGGTTTTAAGTGCATTAAAAAAAAATTAAAAATTACAAGCCGCTGAATACCCACCCTCCCATTATGCAAGAAGGATCATGTGATTTTTATTCCATATGAAACAAATTACAGATTCTCTGTTTTACATTCAGCACTCAGAAAGAAAAGATTTTAGTATGTTTAACCCAAAGATAACCTTTTTTCCCCTTGGCATCACCACCAAATGATTTTATGCTTATGTAGAAAACAAGGTGGGTTGCAAAAGCATAAATTTCCCAAGGAAGAGAAATACAAGGTTGCATGTTTTTAATTATTTGTTTTGGAAACAGCCCTCTGTTGTTCTCTTACTGTTCTTTTCTGGAATGATAGAATTAAGAATAATTCTATAATTCTATAAACAATATTGATACAGTATTTTGATAGAATTATTTTCATAATGGGAGATTAGTTATGATGAGTATTTACAGTCAAAAATCTACAATTTCCTGCAAAAATTCTGTTCATGCCCTTTTATTCAGTTTCTTGGTATTGTCTTGTGTATACAAAAAGTAAAGAAAAATAAAAAAAATGTGAGTTTTGAAAAGAGTTATACAAAATAGAACACTGACAATTTAAACAAACAAGCATGTATTAGGGAGTTAACTCACCATGGCTTGCAGATCTACTTGAGGGTTCCAATCTGAATCATAGAGAATAACCACATCAGCAGTTGCCAAATTAATTCCAAGACCTCCAGCTCTGGTACTCAGCATGAAAATGAATTTACTGCTGTTGGGAGCATTAAATGTGTCTATTGCTTCCTAAAAGAAAAAAAAAAAGTGTCGATTAAGTATCAGATCTTTTAAACAAGTTTCCAATATGTTGGTGGCTTTTCAATGGAATTTCTTTTAAATTTACTCAATTTTCATAAAAAAAAAATTTATCCAAGTAAGAAACTGTAATTTTACACAGGTGGAAAAATCCATATTGGATCCACAATATATCATATTTTTCATTTATCTGAGGAACAAATGAATAATACTTTACTGTGGGCTTTGGTTAGCAAAAAATATACCCTTGGTAGTCTTTTAAAAATCATGACATTTTTGCTTTACTTTAAAAATTTATGTAGCTACATATATATGTAAATAATAACTTCTTAATAATCTAATATGTAAAACCAAAGGCATTTCTTGTTTCCCACCTCCCTTTCTTCATGTGGTGTCTGTCCATCAAGTCTGCAGTATTCATACCCACGCCACATGCAATAGTCTTCCAAAATATCCAGTAAGCGAGTCATCTGACTGAAAAGTAGGACTCTTGAACCTGACAGAACACAGGTTTTGTCACTGATTTTATGTTTTTACAATTAGTCATATCACAGAGCCACTACAGAGCATGACTGAGAATTTATGCAAAATATTCTGCACTATGTCTAATTCACATCTTTCTTCTGAAGTTACTTTTCTGGTATTGACTTAACTACACAAGACATTATTTGATAAATTATACAGGAGAAACACACAACCAAAGAAACAGAACACTTCAAACCATTGTAAGATAATGAGGTGATGATGGATGTGCACAAACTAATCCTCTCAGAGTAAATTTTCTTCAAGAAAGGAGAAGGGAGGCTCTACTCTTCCTTTCTTTGTGCTACAAAGTTTTAGCCTTACTCATCATTACTGTAAGGCTTCTTTCCCTCCATGTGCTACGATCTACAGAAAATTAATTTTCAACATAACCTCACAAAGTAATGAACGCCTCCCTGATGGAGGAAACACAAGAAAGAACTTACGCTATTTGTGAAAGGTAGTTTTACTTACAAGGAGCATTCAGATCACTGCTGTCCATAACCAGCACTCACCCTGCTCTCTGAGTTTTGCCAGCAGTTTATCCAGCACTAGCATTTTACCACTGTTGGTGATGAGGTGTGTGTCAGTGGTGTAAGGCGGGCCTGGCTCAGCACCATCAAACAGGTAAGGATGGTTACAGCATTTCCGCAGCTGCATCAGAATATTCAGCAGACGCATCTTATCCATTTTCCCAGCTGAATTTAGGATATCAATATCTTTCATCAGGATCCTTGTATACCTGAAGTTTTAAAGGCCATTTTGAACAACTCCCGGGTTTTTATTTGACACTTAAAACACAAATGAAACCCTGCAATATCCCGATTACTTATTTCTGGATATGGGAGTTTGCTTTGTTTATATAACAATGAGCTATATTATTAAAAAACTTGGCAAAAATATACAGCTGATAGGGATTTAAAAATCTGGTCGTAAACATGAAAGGCAATCTGTCTGCAGGTGACAATAATATGTCATTTACTATTATCTTATACTTTTACTTTAGTAGTACAAAGTGGATTAAACATACCACTTATTTGAAAGAAGCTGCTACACTGACCTGGCTCCTTTTCTCACATTTCTTCTGGGTATGTAGCTCCTCAAAGTTTTATTTTAATTTCAGGTAAGGCTTTTACTGGTGCATACATACATGGATCAAAGGAGAAAGCTTAGGAGGCACATGTTCTTTCAAATAAACTTAAGAAAGGAAAAAGGTTCCTGCTTTCTTCCTCCCTCTTTTCGTTACCCTACCTGAGTTCTGTGTTAACCTTGTGCGGGCTTTTTTTAAACCCCCAAATACAGCTATAAATAGGTTTTTCTCTCTGTCTTAACATACAGTTATAAGAAGAAAGAAATATCAGTGTGAAGAGCTATATTGCTTATCAGAAAAGAATCTTACTTTGATGTAAATAACTCACCATTCTCTCTGCATTTTGCTGAGCCCAAGATAAATTTTTACTTCCTTCTTTGGAGGCAAACTCTTCTCTACTTCACCTTTTATGCGACGTAATAGAAACGGCTTCAAAACCTACACAAATTAAGAGGTTTTACACAGATAAATGTATAAAAATGATTGCCTCAAATACAAAATTAACAGAATCAATTATCTGGTATTTTTTCAGAACTAATCACTGCTGCTGTTATGGTGATTGCTTCAGAAAAATTCTGCTAAAGTCTGTGAAACAGAGTTGTCCAGTAATGACTAAGTTCATACATAAATATACAACTCTGCATAAGGATTGCCATATTTATCCCAGTTGTTATCTTAAGTAGGCGCCAAATCCATAAACTTATGAAATCTATTCAACATAAGCTCTGTTTCATTTCCACTAGCAGCATACACAAAACACACCAACATTTCAAATATAAGCAATATGTGTTGTAGTTTCTCTGATTTGTTTTGTTACTGTAAGATGAAAAATGTCTTTTATCTCATGCACAAGGTAAAGGTGCCTTTATTCAGACTAGCATGACATATGAATCAGTATACTATTCCAGTAATAAGTGGTTTCAAAAAGATCTCAAAATTCTTCATTTTCATATTTTATGTTCAGGCTTCATCTGCTTCAAACAGTAATGGTACAAAAAGCAGTATCTATATGAGTAAGTTCCAATATTTAATTCATGAAATTTCTGCTAGGCATTTCTATAACTAAATACCTTCATGTTCACCTTCACAGCTTTGAGATGAAGGGGGAAATAATCTGGTTCTCTTTTTTACACTGTGCATGCTAATGATGACATGTAGTTATAGCTTTAATTACTTACAGCATGAAGTCTTTCCACAAGTTTCTGATCACCAAGACAATTTTTAGTGTCGAACCATGAGTCAAAATCCTATAGTAAGAAATAGCACAATTGGTATGAACAGGTTATCATCTGCAGTTTTAACAGACACATATTGACACTCTTTCATTCCAGCTGAGAGTGGCATAAATCTTGAGACAAATTACTTGTGTGAGTGAAAGAAAAATCAGTCTGCAATTCTGTGCCAGTTGCCTAGCACATTATAACATACAAGTCAACTGCGTAATTGTGCAGACAAAATACTATTACTCTGCTTAATTTACAACAGTTTTCCATGCTCATCACCACAGTATACAAGTCCTTCCCCTTAGTGCTTGTGTAACAACGGGGCAAGAAATTAAAAAACAGAAAAAGAAACCAGAATCCTTAAGTAAATGAGAAGGACAACAGAGTAAAAATAATGCAAGCAAGCAACACAAGTACAGGGAAACATTAATAGTAAAGGAGGAGAAAGATTACTCAAATTCTACATGAAAAAGGGCTTAAGTCTATTTGGATGTTTCATATTCTTAATTCTTCATTGTTTTTCTGAATTTTGCATATTTCTTCAAATACTTACAGTATTACATTTACCATTACTGGTTGGCCTTATCTACACTAATGGAATGCACTGTTTTAACTAGAGAGAGCAAAAGTAGTCTACAGTTTGGTAAGCCACAGAGCTTCTCCTGAATGTGGGTTTTCCACAATGTAAATCTCTTACTAGGCTAGTCATCCTTCTCTTCTACAGACAGCAGCCCGGGAATCAAAATAACAAGAACAACATTGTACTTCCAAACATCCACTTACATCTGCAGAATTGAAGACATCAGGTAAAAGAAAATTGAGTAATGCCCACAGCTCATGGAGGTTGTTCTGTAAAGGAGTTCCCGTAAGCAGCAATCGATTTGTTGTCTTGAACTCACGTACAATCTCTGACAGCTAGAAATACAACAAAGAGTTATCATCACCATGTACAGATAAGCACAGTGAATCTTCATCAGCTTCTGACACCTAAAACAATGTCAATTAAATTTAGAGACAGTGAGCTACCTATGAAATTCATATTTACCACCCAACAGCTTATGGCTTCCATTTTAAAAAACATCACACTTAACCCTTAAAATCTGTTCAAATCAGATGGAATCTTTCTGTATCAAACTAATTGCAAAGTATCAATTTTGAGTTTACCTTAGACTTCTCATTCTTTATTCTGTGAGCTTCATCAATTACCAGGTACCTCCAGTTAAATTTTTTGAAGACTGATTTCTCTTTAATTACCATTTCATATGATGTAACACAAACATCCCATTCACCGGGCATCATAACATCACGGATAAATGCAGCCTAAAGCAGAAGAACTGGATTAACAAACATTTATAAATATGAACTATTTATATGGCACTCAGTGAAATCTGTCTCCACCAACATTACTGCTGCACTAAACTACCACACCAAGACTCTCAAACACCTTTCCAGTAGCTGAAAGTTACTGTAACAAAAGCCTTCAATCCTTTGTACTTCAGGCACAGAGAAAACTGGGGTTAAGAAAAACACAAATTATCTCCTATTCAAAATTAAGTGTATACTCTTCAGCATAATTTCTCTGTAATACAGTACACACAACCAATAGGAAAAAAGCACTAAACTAACTTGCCCAAAGACACAATTCACAAAAGTGTTTCAAAACAAGTCCCGTAACCCACTCATCTTCTCTCTTTACTGAGTATCTCCTTCCTTTGCCCCATCTCTGTTTTGCAAGGGATACATATCTAGGCATATAAATCTTTCCACATGAAAGAATATCACCCTTCGGGAAAGCCACACATACAGGTCAGGTCCCCCTGGTGCACCTTGAGGCCATTTCCTCTTGTCCTATCACTTATGAAAATAACCCCAGTCATCTCAGCTGCTCCTCATAAATCTTGTTCAGAGCCTCTCCCAGCTTTTGTTGCTTTTCTCTGGATGTGCTCCAGTACCAAAATGTCCTTCTTGTAGCAGGAGCTCAGAATTCACAGAAACATCCAGCTTGTTGATCCCCTTTAAGTTAGAAAAACACCCCATATCTATTTTAAGGTCTTTACAATGAAAAATGAAAAGCTCTACAACAGAATGCTAGTTACAAGGCAAGGCAGGTTTATAAAATACAAGTAAAGAGTAGGAGAAGTTATCAAAAAAAAAAAGTAAAGAAAGAGGTGACGAAGCGAGTGCAATAAAGAAAAATAAGTACACACTGTCACATTGCAAATATGGAAGAGAGAAAAAATAGGTGCAAAAAGCAAAGAGGAAGACAACAGAGAATGAGGCAAGTCAAAAAGTGGTACTTTGATCCCAATCTATTATTTCATCTACTGCTTTGTATTTTTAACTCGTAGTCACAAGCATAACATTTTGCATTTTCAACATTAATAGAGATTATTAAAATATACCGTAATTAAGGAATTATCTTAGAGAGAATTCCACATACCCAAATGATAGCTTTTGGCAAATAATGCAAATGTACTTGAAATGTAGAGCACTTACTCTGGCATCTTTATCTCCAATAAGGCAAACAGCACGTAATGATGGAACCCAGCGTTTGAATTCATTCATCCAGTTGTGCAAAGTTGATTTTGGAACCAGGACCATGTGTGGCCCAGGAATGTTCCGGTAATGCTTCAGATAGCCTAGTAAGGCTATTGTTTGCAGAGTCTTACCAAGACCCTGCATTGGCAAGGAGAGGGGAAAGAAAACTGCTTAAGTGAAATATCATATGGAAATAATTTCAATTTTCCTACTATATAATTCTGCCATTTAAGTTGTTTAAAGCAAATTACACAGTAAATGTTTGCAACAGAATTTCTTCCATTGTATTACAATTCCAGATTTGAAAAATCAAACTATTGTAGAATGATGCATACTACTGCACGTATATTAAATACTGTAAGCACTTCGATGTTGAATTTTGCTGAGCAATTACCACAAAAATTCCAGAAGATTACTGCTTACCATTTCATCTGCCAGAATGCCATTAACACCATTTTCATACAATGAGATCATCCAGTTCAAACCTCTAACTTGATAATCTCTTAGTGTTCCTCCTTTCACATCTGTAAATGTAAGATTCCTCTAAGTAGAAAAATACTAATTCTAAGTAGAAAATTTTAATTGCAATCTGTTCAGATCTTTTTTTCATCAAAGCAATTCAAAAACTGTGAATACAATACTTACATGAGGGGGACTCCTCAAATCGAATACAGACATTAGATGTTTTTCGGCTCTCGGACAACAGCTCTTCATCTTCCTCTTGCTCTGTGCGCCTGTGGCGATACCTGAAGAAAGAACCCGAGTCATGTTTCTATGAAATAATTTCAATACACTGACTATAAACTCAAAAGACAAATTGCAACAGAAGCAATCACTGATCTACAATGTGTATGTTCTAGTATCCTGACCAAACTCTTATGTTAATAAATTATTCCTTAGGGGTCATTCCAGCTTTAGTTACAAAAGCTGATATAAAGCCCTCTCATCGAGAGCTGTAACTGTAAATTGACAACAAGTATTGTGAGTTCTCTAAAGCACTTTTTAATGAGCAACACAGAAATACAAGACACATCAGTGGTGGCCTTAGACTCAATTACTTGGTAACTACAACAATCAGAAGAATCACATATTCAAATTTAAAAAAAAAAAAGTAAAAATGTATAAAATACAATGGCATTTTGCAAACACTCCAAAACCTAGCTGCTTGTTATTCCAAAACCCTGCAGAGGCATTACAGGCAGGGTCTGCCTGCAATACCACTATAGACAGACTGGTGGAGCAAGAAAATTTGTGCTGAGGATCCAACATCGCCACACCATGCATGCTGTCTTGTTTTAACCTGGTCCAGCTCCACTCTAGTCCCACTGACTTGTTCACTAGCAGTTGGATCACATCAGGTGCACTTATGGAATGCACCATCTTATTCAGCATCATGCAAAAAAAATTCTATTCATATGCTCCAAAATCACCCCACAATACAAACCAATGCATTGTAAGTGGGAATAATCAGGCAATTTGCTTTAGAAGTGCGTTTCTGATCCAAGGTTATACCAATGCTGATAGATGAGCATGCATACACCAACCAGCTTTTAAAGAAATTGATTTGATATACCATTAACAGGAAAGTTCTGCATTTACTGAAAGTACAATAATCTCTATACAAACTAAGCAGATATGTTAAAAAGCTTAAGTTGTTTGATAGGGTAAAAAGTCAGAAATAAAAATAAAACCTACTCCCCAGCTGAAATCAAACTCTGCTTTTCATCTTTCTTCATCCGTGGTCGTCCCAGCTTGACTTTCAATGGAGATGTTGGTGATTTTTGTGCTGCAGGTTGAATAAAATGGGCAAAAAGTTCTGTCTGCTTCAGGAGGAATTCAAACCTTTTTGCTCGATCTGCTTTCTAGTTTCCAAAGTGGGGAAGAGAATTTGAAAAAGAAAAGATAAAATAGATAACTTCTCTTTTAAAAAAATGTATTTTTATTAAGAAATAAAATTCAGACACTTGTGACAACAACTTATATGAGCAAAGACTGACAAGACCATCTGCCTACTGTTAGACATCTCAGAGGGCTACAAGTATCATGAAACAGATCTGGAGCTGCTTCAGCTTAGACCTAAGCATGAATTGCCTTAGAGCACCCAACTACGTGTTGTAGTTCAAAGGATCTTTTGTGAACACCACAGCAATCTGGGAATGGCAGGACTGGATAATCTTATCCCAGCAACTCATCCCCATTCAAATCTCAAAGATTAGTCAAACAACCCAAAACCAGTTTACTCGTATAGACTGCTTAAGCCCATTTGCCTATGGCATCCCAGCAACTGTGAAAGGATGTTTTAAGGGACTGTCTACAAAAGATATACAAAACTAAGGTTATGATTTACAGTAAGTGATGAAATCCCAACCCTACTCAAGTCAGTGGCAAAGCTTACACTGGCTTCAAGGCTATTAGGATTTGATCCAAGACAACAGTGTAGTAGCTCTGCTTTTAAAAATATTTCTAAAGTAATGGACGAACCAGCTCAATACTGCTTTCACTCCAGTTTGTGAATCTTGCTGTCTGTTTTGTCATCTTAGTGGGGCATATGCACTTCACTATGTTATACAGAAAAACATATGCCCTTCTCTATATTTACAGGACAACAAGTTACACAGTTTTAAACAATACTATGACAAAAGGCATATGGTATCTGACAGAACACAATCATTATCAGCTTCTCTATGATATTTCTAAGCATCATGTAACACTGGACCAATTAAAGCAATTTTCATGTGATGTCATTTATACATCACGATATAAACTGCAAAAGTGAAATGGGCAGTTCTGCATCGCAACATTTCCAAGAAACACACAAACCACGGAGAGCCTTTCCGCCCGTAACTGCTATGGAAGCAGAAGTGTTCCCAGAGCAGGAACACCAAAGAAAACGGCAGCAATGTACTATCTCGCCACACGAGGGCACTGCGTTTCTTTAACAGCGAAAACACTTTTACAAGATCTGAAAAAAATTACTGTTCCTTCCCCCTTGCATTCATTAGTGAACCATTTCTGTAAGTGACTTGACAACAAAAGAAGATTTGATTATCAAGTAAAACCTTTAAGAAAAAGAAATTCTAGAAGGGGGACCTAGAGACAGTGATGTTTATGCTCAAACAGGGTAAGAACAAATCTATTCAGAGGATTTATATTAAACTAATAATACATGATGGTTTTGGCAAATTAATCATAATTGGTAAGGATCTATATTGAATGACACAATACATTCTTTTACCTGCAATATTATTGGCCAAGTATAATCAGCATGTTTTGATAAGAAGTAAATGTCTAGCTCATAGCTCCACAATTGGTGAAAGGTAGATTTTTGATATCTAATCCCTTTGCTTCTTATAACAACTGAACTAACAACCAATTTAGGAAAGTTGTAAATTCCATCTATTACTGTGAAAATAACTTTAGCTATTTACTCAACTCGTTCCCAACAAACAGATTTACTTCTGTGTCTTCTCCTTGACTAAAAATTAAGTATTCATATAAGTAGGTATCAATTTTTCTATGTCTAAGGGTGATCCTCTTCCCTGACTTCTATGGTATCCAATCCTTTTAGACTCTACTGTAATTATTAGGCATTCATTTAACATTAAAGATTTTAAGAAAAATGCAGCAAGACACAGATACCAGCTTAAACCAAGCACTTACTGCATGTGTCATTCTAGAACAAGTCTTATAATGTCCTCCTGGTTTCTGCCTCTTTGTAACACAGAAGTTCCCCTGTTACATCTCTCTCCAGCACTACAAGCTCCCTTCACTGGTGTCATGGACAGATCCTCTTTTGCATTGTTACGACACATATATTACAGGCATATCAGCATTTAAAATCTTTATGTTTTTATATGACAAAAAAGTATTTCTCCCAGTTAAGAAGTAGCTTAAGGATGCCTCTGACATGACTCAAGGGGTCAAATAAAACTAGCAGACACAAATTCAAAACAAAACCGGGAGTATTTTAGATATAAAATGTCACTGAATAGTAACTCCTTACCACAGAAGGGCGGGGATAACTAAAAAAGAAACCACAAAACCAAAAATCAACTCACAACTACTGAGTATAAAAACCACAGCCCAAATCCAGAAATCATGCAGATAAAAATATATGGAAGAGTGGGACAGTATTTAACAGAACTATCACTACCTGCTTTGCCTGTTCTCATATTCTTCACTAAATACCTCCTGCTAGCCACTGTGAGAGACACCACACTGGACTAGACATTTAAATGAGTCTTGATTGTTTGTTCTTTTCTGACACATCCAGGCTGCAATAACTCCATATAACTGTGCTGATCTAGTTCCAACAACCAAGTGCCATAAAAAGCTGCAGTATGTTTTATCAGGAAAACACTTACCATCTTCTCTTCATATTCTGGGTCAACTTCTTTTTCAGGTCTAGCTGCTTTTGGGGGAAGTTTGAGTTGAAACGGGGGATCATTTTTCTAGAATTCAGAAGTTAAACATTTTATAAATATCAGCTTCTTATATTCTTTATTAGCAAAAAGATAACAATCTGAACAAACATACAAACCACATGGTAATCATGCTACCTTTTAAAAATAACTATCTCAAAATGAAGTGACTGCATAAATCACACTATTTCACCCAAAGCAGAACATGATATCCATGATGAAACTAAAGAGGAGATATGATCAGAAAAAAAAAGAAAGCTGAAGATTTGTCTCATCCCTGTGTTTATCTCTACAAGTAGGATCCATGTTGAAAGCATTGAAAGAAATTACTGAAAGAGCACAAAGTTTAATCTTTCACAGAGATCTTACAAAAATGCGTAATCAATATCTTGAAAAGATATTTTAAAAAGTTAAATGTGGTTTCTTAACGTCAGATTCCTATTGTAAGTTTCTGGCACGTGTGTGTTTGTTGGGTTTTTTATGTTTGTTTTCACTAGTAGGTGAATAGTTACACATTCAATTGGAAACAGAGCTTGACTACACTTAGGCATTTATCTAGGAAGAGACACAAATTAAACAACCAAATCAATTCATGCAACAACCATTCCCTAGTACACTCTTAGACAGCTAAAGAACTACCCTTTGCACTACACATGAAACAAATTTCAACAACTGTAGCTAAAATGGCTGACTTTTGTAGTTTATGAGATTCCTTTCTGTCTTTAGTTGGGAAGCTCGAAGCAGGTTTTCCATAACTTTGATATTGGCAAAATGTTTGGTGGATTTTTTTTTCCCCCAACTTAGGAAAGTTTTCCTAACTTGTCTTTGAAGTGTGCCTTTTTAAACACCTCCTGCCAATAAAAAAAAATACATTTTGAGATGCTTTAAATTATAAAAATGTCCTTGAAAAGCTCTGAGCAAACAGAAAGGAACTGCCAAAGTGCATGCCTGTATAAAATGTAACACTGCAGAGTCTTAATCTGCTGTAAGTGCTTTAAGTATCCACCCACTATAAATACAGTAAATTAAAATAATAATTAATTTAAACTATTCAGGGTCAAGTAGCAAAACCAGTCCAAAATGGTACCAAATATTTACAAGTACATCAAGCAACATTACACTTAATAAAATTAAGTGTTACTGATAAATATACAATTCTTCAACTGGAACAACTCAGTATTATGAGATTCCCTTTTAAATGAAAGTTTTCCAAGTAAATTGCAATGCAATATCATCTTTCTAAGCCTCAACGCAGATGGCTGCAATGCCAGTTCTGTTGTTACTCAGATTTCCCCAGAAGAATAAAACTTATGGTAGCATACAAATCAAATTTTTTTCTGCAATAAGTATCTGTGAATAACACACGCTGAGTTAAAGTAGCAAAGGAGCTGAGATATAAAGTTATTGCAGCCACAGCACAATAAAAATCACATCCTATACCTTACCTTCCAAGATAAAACAGTTTCCAGGCCCTCCCACCCCACTTCTCACTGCAGTGTTTCTGTTGAACATTAATGGCCCCCAATGTATCAGAAACAGCAAACAAGCAATTATCAACAGCTGATGAAAGAATCAAATAAGACACATGCATTCCTATTTCCCTTCTCTTTCTCACAACTTACAAGGGAAGACAATATGCTGCAGTTTCACTAAAATACTCGTCCATGCCGGTAGAGCCAGGCAGGTATTAGGGACAACCATCACATCCCAATTTGCTTCTGCATAAAGTTCTGAGTTACAGAAAACTACATCTTGACAATGATTAGATTTTGATATAAGAATACTTCCACTAACAACTGGACTGTGTACCATCTACAACACAGAAACACAAAACACTTCATCAAGGCTGTGAGAGTTTTTGCCTAGAAAGTTTACACAATGTATCTTCAGGACTTAGAGGGCTGACTTGTCAGGAAGCCGGACAAGCCTATGCAATTAACCAGCAAAAAAAGTACTTTCATTTTTAACCCAGGAAACTCATTGGTAAAATTTGTCTCTACTCTAGAAAGTTTCCATTAGAGATTAAGACAATCCCTTGAAAACCGGTGTCGTTTAAACACCTTACAAGAAACACAACCAGACAGCAGTTTCAAAAATAACAGTTACTGAGTGTTCCAAGGATACAAAATACTCCCCCTTTAAACCTCTGAAACTACCCTAAACAGAGCTACTAAATTTAGGCTGAGCGATTTCTACCCAGTAAGTGTAACAGTCGTAAATAGAGGAGGCCCCACAAACACCGCAATAAACTACTAAGAAATGCTGCTGCTTTAGGTGACTTGTACTATTGAGAAATTTAAACAGATGCACTAAGAATAATTAGAAGGATTCCTTTTGTGTTTAACTCACATATGCAAGGTGGAAATACATTCCAAACAGCCAGTAAGATATTTTTGGTACTACTACAACAAAGACCATCTACAGTGAAGGAAGACAGTGAGCAGGGAACAGAGCACAGCAGGTTGTATCACTCGCCACAGTAGAACTAGGTACAGCCTCAGACAAACCTGTGCCCCAACACAAAAGGATACTCGGACTGTGGAATCAAAACTCAAAAGGCAAAATGAAGATGGTGAAGGGCCTGGAGGGGAAACCATATGAGGAGCAGCTGAGGTCACTTGGCTTGTTCAGCCTGGAGGAGACTGGGGGGCAGGGAAGCAGAGGGGCACAGCATGAAGCTGTATCTGGGGAGATTTAGGTAAGAGCATGGCTGGGCACTGGAACTGACTCATCACAGAAGTAGTCACAGCTCTGGTCAAGCAGTCAAGCTTGATAGAGTTCAGGAAGCGTTTGGACAATGCTCTCAGGCAGGTGCTGGGAATCTTGGGGCTGTGCTGTGAAGGGCCAGGAGCTGGACTTGAATGCTCCTCATGGGTCCCTTCCAACTCAGGATATTCTATAATACTGTCCAGTATGACACAGTAGCATAAAGCTGATAATATCTGAAACCATTCACTACTTTCAAACAATTACTCCACACAGGCATTCTCTAAACATTTAGCACTGACTTTTCATCACTTGACATATGTAAAATTTTGCAGAATAGGTTGTATCCAATAGGAAAATAGCCTTTAAACATTTTGCCTTGAGCAACCAGGCGATGCTCAGGATTACACTGCACTGTGTCTCATAACTGTTTGTATACATAAGTAATGAATTAAAGCCTCAAGCATTCTTTACAGACAAAAACAAACTTTCGGTAACTGGGATAAAAATTCTGCTTGCACTGCTATCAGTAGCTCTGCAGTTTCCTCCAATATTTCAAATATATGATGCACGGTCCTTACTAAGTTTTCACAAGATTCACTCTTCAGGTTAAACCTTGTTCAGTTTCCAAGGATACCTGAATACGTCACTTTTCACATTCCTTGTGTCTTAGCCTGCTGTCTTCCTTCCAAAAAACTAACGAGACCCAGCTGGCGGCCCTGCGCGCTCGTTCGAGAGATGGATTCTGCACCGGGGCAGCCTTTGCGACGGGCAGGGAGAGGGGAGCCCCGCACCGGGAGGGCTGAGGCAGACCGGGTCGGCAGCGAACCCTCCGGCCCCGCACTCCCGCCCCCGGGACAGCTTTCCCCGGGGACAGGGAAGCCGCGGGGCGGGGGGCTCCAACACGGCCCAGCGGGAGCGCACGGGCTGCGGGGCTGGCGGGGGGCCCGCACGGCGGCGGGGGCCGAGCAGCCCCGACCGCAGCGCTGCCAGGCCGGGGGCACCGCAGGGCCGCGAAGGGGGACCGCCGAGGATGCGGAGGGCCGGGGGGGTGTCCCGGCGGGGCCCGGGTGGCCTCAGGCCCGAGCAGCGGCCGCGGGAGGGGGCGGCGGGGCCCGGCGCGCCCCACCACCCGCAGGAGCCCCCCCGGCGGTACCTCCTCGGCGCCGGGGTCCGGGGCGGCCGATGTGGAGGCGCGGGGCTCCTCGCCGGGGCCGGCGGCGCGGCCCGGGCTCGGGGCCGGCTCCGGGCTCGGGTCCGGGTCCATGTCGCGATCGGCGGTGCCGGGGCGGGGGCAGCCCCACCGCCCCTCACGGCCCCGCCCCCCCGGCCCGCGCGGCTCTCGCGATACCGCCGGGGCGGCCGCGGCCCGGCCTGGCCACAGGCATTGGCAGGGATGGCTGTCGCGACAGGGACACACAGCGATACCCCGTCCCACAGGGACACCCGCCCGGGCCCCGTCCCGCCCTGCCCACAGCCCTCCCAGGGGTGGGGCATCCTCAGCTTCTCTGCGCAACCTGCTCCAGGTGCCTCATTAAAGCACCACCGGTACCTCACCACCCTCGCATTAAAGAATTCCTTCCTAATATCCCATCTTAGTTAAAAACCGTTCCCCCTTGTCCTATCGCTGTCCACCCATGCAGAAAGTCCGCTGTGCATCTTTATGTGCCCCCTTCAGGTACCGAAAGGCCGCTCCGCTCCCGGCTGGGCATTCCCAGCTCCAGGATTTCCCCCACAGATATTCCAGCCCTCGGAGCATCTTCGCGGCCTCCAGTGGGATCGCCCCAACACATCCAGAGCTGGATGGTGGGTGTCAGAGGGGCATAACCCTCTCCCTCGACCTGCTGCCCACATTGCTTTTTAACAGGTGGTTCCAATCCCTGCTGCAAATGCCAAGTGTGTTTTCCTAAGTGCCCCAGGCTGTACTAGAGGGTAAATCATCACTTAGCATCTGCAGGGCTAAGACGTACCAGTGGAGCTCCCAAAGTAAGAATAGCTTACAGGAAAAAAAACACTTTTTTTTTTATTTTAATTTGAGACATTTTAAATCCAGCAGTGTTTGCTTATTTCTGTTGAAAATGGCACTAATGAAGCCATTGATTTAGTTACTGGCAATGCACATATTTCTGACTGTCCATGCTAGACGTTTTGATTCTCAGCTGCTGAGGTGTAACCTTGGTCACACTGCTCAGAGGATCCCAAAGCAATCCCTAAGATGTCAGGCTTTAAAAACTGAGCCATTTTACCTGGTGATTACTTACAAAGGCAATATCGTGAGCAGTTTGTATAGAGACGCAATGAAACCTTAGCCCAGCAGGCAGAATAAGCAATAAAAGCTTTTTCAGTCCAGTAAAATGCTCAGTAGTTGCTATCAAAATCTTTTTGCGTAACACAACTAAGCTGAGCAAATGGGTTATTGCAGCACTCATACACTGCATTTAGAAAAACCTCTGAGACCTCTTTTCCATCTACACATTGACTCCAGTGAGGTGCCAGCAACATATGTCTTAACTGTTTCCATGACTGCCTGATTACTCTGAAATTCATTATCTAGATTATGGCCCAACATAGAAGATTTGATATCTAAACTCCCCCTTTTGATGCTGCAAAGCAGTAACAGTGCTGTTCCAAAGTATTCAGCACTCCACTGCCTTCTGTGTCTGCTGCAGAGCTTACAACAAAGCAAGCCCCACTGCGTCTGCAGTAGCCCTTCCACATGATTTATTTTTAAAAGCTTTGGGAAGTACATTTTTCATAGTGCAATCGAGAAGAGCGACGTGACTGGTTTTGAAAGAGTGCCCCAAATAGCTTTTCCAAGCAGAGCTATCTAGAAAATGAAGTTTACCATTAGCTATGCAGAAAGTCTCTAAGGTGGGAAAATTCCAGTCTGTGATGTGTTTGTTCTTAACCTTTACTGAAAATGGCTCAGTAACCACTTTTAATATCTGACTTTGCTTCTCCACTTTCAAATGTTTGTAGTTTCTGTTTATGCCAAGCACCCTCAAGTGTTTGCTACAGCTTGTTTTTTCCTTGAAATTCACAGGAACATTGCATGCTGTACAAAACAACCAAGCTGCTGCTTTCATGAAAGATCTCCTTTGGCTATTTTTTGCTTGTGTGCTTCACATTTGCATTTGACACTTTGCAGAGATGTTCTTAGCTGCTGTTCTTAGACTATGCTATTACTCCCATGGATCCACAGGCCATTGGCTGAAAAAAAATCACTTAGTCACACAACAGGATTATCATATGATAAACTAATTAGTTATTAAAAAATTCATTACGTGCTTTTCTGTACTTACTTTATATACTATTTTTTTTTTACTCAAATTTGAAATATTCCACTGAACTTCTCCAACTGGTACTTTTTTACATGTTGGGAGGATGGGGACTAGTCATATTAAAGATGTAGATGTTGGTATCAGCTCTTTGTTTTCCCAGGCTTATTACTCTTTATTTTACAGTCTGCCAGATACAATCACCAGGACTGAGTGTGTAGTCTCCTACACAGCAATGTATCAAGCCTCCTCTGCCCAATTCAGAGAGATGCCAGATAACATATTGTATGATGAGAGTTATGTTTTATTGTCAGATTTAGAAAGAGAAATTGCATATACTTAGGCTCACTGTTTCCCACTTTTATACTTCAAAGACTGCTGATATTTGTAAAGAGCTGATATGGTGCAGATCCAATGGCATTTTCATATACTATCCAGATAATTCCATGAGATTTTAAAATTTTGGATGGTGGTTGGTCACCCTTTTCCAAACAGGGGACTAATTTTAGCAGCCTTAATTTCTCTATTACAGATGTATTGGGCTTGGGTAACTCTTTAAAATAAATCTTAGTATTCTGTGGAATTACTTTACAGGCCAAGTTGTTGTACAAAGCCCCCTTGTGTGAGTTGCTATGGATGGGTGGTATAGGTACCACCTATGGCTGTGGATGGAGAAATGTTACCAAAAAGCAGACTGAAGAATGAAAGAGTAAGTTCGACAATCACAGAATAATAGAATCACAGAATCACAGAATATGCTGAGTTGGAAGGCACCCAAAAGGACCATTGAGTCCAACCCTTAGCCCTGCACAGGACCATCCCCAAGAGTCACACCTTGTGCCTGAGAGCATCATCCAAACACTTCAAGCTCTGTCAGGCTTGGTGCTGTGACCACTGCCCTGAGGAGCCTGTTCAGTACCCAACCACCATCTGGGGGAAGTACCTTTTTCTAATACCCAACCTAAACCGCCCCTGACACAACTTCAGGCCATTCCCTTGGGTTCTGTCACTTGTCACCACAGAGATCAGTGTCTGCCCCTCTTCTTCCCTTCACAAGGAAGAGACAATGTGTGAAAATCCCCCCAGAACTGATAAGCTTTAGCGACCAGTAGACCTGTTGAATTCACAAGAACAGATAAACTCAGTACACCAAGAATCTGCTAAATCCATACAAGGCCACCAGCACACAGAGGTAACAAAAGGTTGTGTAACTCGGACCACAGCTGAGAAGCAGTGACTATGGCTGCAAAACAGAAAAGAAGCAGAGGGCTATGTATGTGCCTGCCGAAAGAAGAGGAGCCTTCAAAGACCTTCTGAGCACCTTCGTAAGCAGCTGAGGTCAGCCTCCCAACTGTTACACAAACCAAGTAACTCAGTGTGGTGGGTGTAATCCAACCACGTGAATGCACTGTGTGGATAGTTATCTGCTCCTAACAGTAAAAACTGGACTCTGTAGATAACAACGTCTTAAATAATACAATGTGTCTTAAATATCGGTAGTGATTGTGACTTGAAAATCCGATTTACAAGCAGCACTGCCGCTGCCACATGCCACCAGGTGGCAACACCGACCTGTATTCAGCTGCGGGAGTCCTGACAAGGGGATCCGGCAGCCTATGGACTATTCAATATGAATGCTGCTCAGTCTTGAAACCGATTTGATCAAGAATAGGAAAAAAAAAAAAAAAATTAACTTTGTAAACCATCTTTTACTTCCCGTTGTCTAATTACTCCTAGAACTGTATCATGTATATTCAGTACCTTCCCCTAGAATGACAAGAGTGTCATGTTAAGAAGGGCCTTGGGAAGGTAATATCCAGATTCCAAAGGATCTGTTCACTCCTTTGTGCACATTCAGGAGGCTCTTCATTGAATGCCGTAGTCCAAAATCCACATCTACAATGCTGGTCATTTCTAGCTTAATTGTACCACCAATTAACTTAAACCACAACGGTGCAATGCATGTTAGCTGTAAGCAATAAACAGCTTTATAGTTTGGAAACAAACAGGATCCGGGAGTAATAAAATTGCTCTCTCTGAAGTGTTTGCCACCTGACTTGCACAGTTGCCATCTTTATCTCCGTGCCTACATCAGCCTCCAAGTGTGAGCAACCACAGTACTTACCTGACTGCAGTACTCCCATCTAATTTAAAATGCTTATATCAAGTGTTGCTGTTTTAACATTGCTTTTGTTAATTAACCAGTTATGTCTCTGTAAGTAAGCTCAGTGGCACAGTTCTGTGCACTCTTGCACGTACCTGTGCAGCCCTGTTTCATTCAGGTCCTTATTTCACAGGTTCCCTTCCAAAGTTTATCTGCTTTAGTATTCCAAATGTTTTGCTTTCTCACAGAATTAGAAAGAAGCCTAGGCCGCCTCCTCTAGAGCTTACAATAGAGAGGATACTTCTCAAATGAGGTCTTGGTTTATGTGTCACTCATCTTAACTCAGGTTTTGCTAAAGATGTCATTTCCAAGGATGTCCCTTGTGCAGGGCAACTCAGGGCTACAAACAAATGCTTACCTGATTCTGCATCCATTACGGGCACTAATGTGCTCTAATAGGCTTGACATTGAGTATTCTTATAGAAAGGAGTTGTTTTATTTGTTTCGAGTTGGGGTGGTGGGGGTGATTTTGTGGGGTTTGTTTGGTTGGGGTTTGTTTGTTTTTTCTCTTGGGTTTTTTTGTTTTGGTGGGGTGGGGGTGTTTTGGTAGTTTTAGAGGGTTGTTTGCTTGTTTGTTTGCTTTTGTGGTGCAGGCTTCATATTCATGCATCAATTTTCTGTGTCAAGTTTTCATTTTACCCAACAGACAGTCTCTGGCTTTGCCAATAAGGTTTGCAAATATAAGACCACATTTAGCTTTGGGAACTACAATAAAATAGCTAATGTATCCTTTGCATCTGGTTCAAAGAGTTGATAGCTGTACAAATACTCTGTTTTTACAACTTTGTCCCAATATTGCATTTTTAATCCAGGCTTTAGCAGCCAAAGCTTTACTTTGATACCAGAAAGGCTTCTAATAGGGCCGTATTTCCCAACCACAGTTTCTTTGTTCAACATTTTTTCACTTGGTATCCACTTCTTTTTTTTTTTAGGCTGTGTGTTTGTTTTCATGCTGAGAGAGGCAGGAACTCTCACAGTTTGGTAAATTATGAACGTGAGAAGACTGTCATCTCTTCATAGACGTGATGAGCCAGGTTTACATGATCATGTTAGAATGTGTTTGTTTACTGAGCCTCATCAGGACCTTATTGCAAAGATAGCTTCGTTACCTATATGGATATTAGTTGCCCTTTACATCTTTGAACTTAAACATAGTGGCTCCTTCCCACCACACCATGTTTCGGTGTTCCAGATCCCTTGCACTGTTACTGGTGTTTCAGCAGGTGAAAAATGAATTAGTTCAAGATTCTAAAAAGCAAAAATTCATCCCAGCAAAAAAGTTACTATTTTTTTCTCAGATCAGCACAGCAAAACAACTCAACTGCCCATGCACTCAGGGGTCAGTGCCAACACAGCAGCAAAACAGATCCATGGCAAGATGAAGGGTGGGATTGCAGCCACATTAATTTGTATCAGTTTAAGCTACCATAGCTCAGACTTTAATAAACAGTTTCACAACTGTGAATACTGTCCTGCACTCCAGATTTTACCCACCTACAAACAATGATGTCATGAAAATTTAACGACGATCAGTGATTCCTTTGGAGGCCATAAAATATTTCCTGATGTAATAAGCTATGACTTTGCCAAGATCTGAGCATTGTCTCAAGACAGTCCCGACCAGAACAGTCTAGTTTCACTGAAAGTGAAAGGCACTTTAAAAGAGATTTTAGATGAAAGCAAAAGCTGTCAAAAATTTTTTCCAACTGAAACAAATCTGAAGTCTATTTTGCTGTTCACTGCAATGGCATCCTTTTCTCTTCCAACATATGCAGTCCTTTTGAAATATTGAAAACCTGTAAATAACCTCTCTGTAACAGAGACAGAATATTGCAACATTTTGAATATTTGTGAGTATCCAGTGAGCAAGCTGATACAGTATAGCCTGTAACTCTCTTTAATAATGGTTGAGATTCTTCCTTCACAAGTTCTCTTCCCAAAATAAATAACATCTTTCTTAAGCAAAAGCCTGTTTCTGTGGATTTGATTTCACACTGTTATTCCTAAGATCATCACAGACTATTTGTAAATGTAACATTTCTTATTCAAAGCTTTTAGTATGCACCAGGATTTCCTTTAAATACAGGAAATGCACAGAAGGATGCTTAAAGCACTGCCTGTCTGCAAACGTGGCAGATGCATTGCATGAGCCAAAAGCCATCACTTCAGTTGCCACAGGCTTTACCCGGCTGTGAAAGTACTTTTAATCCTGTCCTTTATATCTATTTTTACTTGCCAACATATACACACTGTGAAAGACTAGACTGAACCTGTTATATTCTCCAGAGTATTTATCCATTTCTTCTGAGGGCTCCATTAGAAAAGAGTAGCTCATTTTAGTTTATCCTAGTCCACATAGGATATGTTTCTGCTTTTGCCCTTGCTACCCACCACCACCTCCTCACTCCACCCCTTTTTTTTTTTTTTTGCTATTTTGCTTCCCTGACTGCCTAGGCCTTCTTTCTTCCTCATCCTGTAATGATTCTTCCTTTTTTGTAACAGTCTCAAATACACAGCTGCCATCAAAACAATCCTCCTTTCCTGCATCTACATTCTTCACACAGGGCAACCTTTTCACACAGAGTTCAGAAATCTGGTCTTTTTGCTGTAATAGCCTATTCAATCACAATTAAACAAAGTAGTTCAATTGCCTAGAAGGGGAAAGTCTCTCTTTTACCCACAGTTCTGCCATCTGCATGAAAATTTCTCCCAAGTCGCAGTATAAGAGGCAGGGTTCCTATAATGCTCAGTAAGGGGTTTTGGGGCAATCTAGAGAACAAAGGCAGACAGTGTCTCCTGTTAATTTTCATGGATTTATTTTCTCATCACTCCAGAGTGTTCTCTGGTCTTGGTAAGAACATTTTAGGAAAGCCGAGACCCCTCCTGCACTTCATGGTGGACCGTCCACACTTATGAGTCTGAAAATAGCTAGGTAGATATTTTCTCATTTAAACATAAAACTACTGACTTCTTTTTCCATCTGTTTCTACAGGCCTTCCTGAGACCTTTATTTAAACTTAACATCCAAACTTCATCCTGGTTTCAGCAAGTCCTTTCTTTCAGAAAATTAAAATTAAAATTTAATAATGATTTGCTATTTCTGACCTGGAAGAAGCATGTCATAATCCTGATGTCAAAGAGATTAAGTTGAATTCCTGGCTGTTACAGATTTGGCTGTGTAATGTCACCAGGATCCTTCAGCTGTGCACAGGTAAACTCCTCCTAATTGCCATATAAATTCAAGCTTCTCACATGTGAGCTGAGTATTTGTCATTGTTTTGTATGAAAAATGAAGTAGATTTTTCTTAGCTTCTCAAAGTGATTAAGGCAATTAGAATAGAAATTTTGGCTCTT
>JAWWEU010000138.1:11957607-12046142 GCA_035583155.1 Acropternis orthonyx
TTTGTATGAAAAATGAAGTAGATTTTTCTTAGCTTCTCAAAGTGATTAAGGCAATTAGAATAGAAATTTTGGCTCTTTAAAAAAGTCATCTTTTCTGCTTCGGTATCTCCTCCCTCAGCTGCAAGGATTAATTGCTGACCTTGAGGAGCCATTGATACAATTACCTCACAAGCAAATCCTCACAAAAGGTTTGCCACTAATGCATATGTAGAGAGTAAGACTTAATTTACACCTCTGTAGACATCGTAAAATTATGTACTAGTCTTCAAACAGAAGATGAAAAGTAGCAAAAATGCAACTTTTAATGTGTGCTTTTGTGAATGACAGAGCAGAGAGAAACCTCTCTTCTGCCAAAAGAGAAGGGCAGGGGTTTGAACCAAAGCGAGCCTGTTTGTTGGCACCCCCGCTTTAGAAAAAGACAGTTTTATGTTTGCAAATAAATATGCCATTGGGTAGAATCCAGCCCTTCCACCAGTTACTTTCCTAAACAGGACACTTCCCTATGAGATGCTAGATGTGTGCTGCTGTTTCCCGAGGAGCTTAGTGCCAGAGGGCGTTGGTCTGTTTTCTGAAAGGGATTGACAGAGTTCTCCCTATGTGTCATGAGTGCTTTTGGTAAAATTAGATTCTGCCCTGTCCATAACAATAAAGGCCATACCCACATGCAGCTCACACAGTTCATATGCTTCCTGGAGCAAAACCACAGCAACGTTCAACTGTCTGTTTTCTTTTTTTATTTTCACAATGGCTCCTGCTTCGAAATCAGGTGTCTGCCCATTGAGTCTCACTGCCACTGGGAGCGCAGGGGTAACCAAGTGCGCAGCATGGACCAAACAAAATATACTTATCAGAGAAGCAGCACAGTGCAGACAGGTCAGCATCATTCTGTGGCCATGGTCAGGCTCCAGTTTTTGTAGTTAATTCTTTAAATAAGAGCAAAAAATCATGCTGCTCTGAGGATCTCTGTGCATTCCTCCATTAGACCTGATTTGTATGGTGAGGACAGGCTACTGAAAGGAAAAGAAGGGGCTGAATTATCCCCTGGGACTTTGCTAAATTTGTCCTTGTGAATGGAGAGTGAAATATTTGTCTGCGGGGGGGAGCGGGGTGGTAACTGTCAGGAACAGCTGGAACATATATACTGTGTCATGTCTTTTTGTGGCCCGGGCTTTTCTGCTTGCTGAGGGAATGCTGCAGAGGCATGTTAACATTCTGCTGAGTAAGTGTGGTGCAAGTTCCATATGTAAACAGGGATCAGTCGCTAGATGAGAGAAAAGGGCTGTTCTCGTAGGGCCATGCCTGTCTCTTGCCTGCACCTCAACCTTCACTACACCAGAATGGTGTTGTAAATTAAATGTGGGGCTAGATTCTCAGAAAAATATCTGCTTGTGGACATGTCAGTCTATATAATGCTAGTGTCTCTTCCTCCTTTAATACCTATACATTTGTGAATTAAATAAATCCTCCTGATTTTTCCCATCCTCTGCATCCTGTTTATTCACTTGGATTATCATCCACAGGGTAATAAGAACTTTCACTACTCTCAGTAATAATAATAACATCACCAGTTGTTCTGCAACATGGAAATTGACAGGCTTAAATAGCACACTTAACTTCTTTAAATCAGTGCTCTGTAGAGTCATGAAGGAGTTTCCCATCAGATGAAATTAGCCATTTTGTTCTCTTCTGGTTCATTAGTCGTCAAGTGTTGTTTTTCTCTGAAACATCAGTAGCTTAAGTTAGGAAATGAGAGGAGTAGACCTGTACTTTCATCCCTCTTAGGGATTTGGCTGATATGAATTGCACACACATCCAGGGTCAAACTGACCATGCCTGCTCTGATCTTTGCTAGTGGCATATGAGGTCAGTCTGGTGAGGGCCGTGTTTGGTTTGCGTGGAAAGGTTTTGATAGCAGAGGGGCTACAGGAGTGGCTTCTGTGAGAACTGCCAGGAGCTGCCCTCATGTCCAACAGAGACAATGCCAGCTGGTCCCAGGATGGACCTACTTCTGGCCAAGGCTGACCCCATCAGTAATGGTGGTAGCACCTCTGGGATAATGTACTCAGGAAGCAGGGAAAAAAACTGTGGAGTAGCAGTCTGTGATGAACTCACTGAAACCCCCATTCTCTATCTCCCTGCATCACTCAGCAGGAGGATGAGATGTTAGGAGTGAAATTGAGCAATGAAGAAGGGAGGGGTGAAGAGAAGGTGTTTTAACATTTAGTTTTTGATTCTAATTAATCCTATTCTGACTTGACTGGTTATAAATTAATTTCCCCAGGTTAAGTCTGTTTTGCCTGTACTGGTAATTGGTGAGTGATCGCTCCTGTGTTTGTCTCAACCCACAAGCCTTTTGTCATTGTTTCTCTCCCCTGACTAGCTGAGGAGGGGAGTGATAGAACAACTTTGGTGGGCACCTGGCACCCAGCCAGGATCAACTCCCCACAAGAAAAAACACTGGCAGGATCCAACCAAAGACAGATTCTTGAAATTAAATTGAGATATACCAAAACATTAGTGACCTGTACAATTTGTGCAGAAAAGAGCACAGTTTTACCTTCTGTGGTTTCAATTTTATGTTTTAAATTTTATTTATTTTTACTTTCTCTGCAATCATGTCTATGGTTTATATCCAGGAAGGCTTCTCAGCTTGGGATTTTATCCTGGGAAGTGTAACTTCAAGAAAAAAAATCTCCCTTGTCCGACTTTGAAGATTTGGTAAGACTGGCTCTGATCTCATAGAGAGAGAAAGGAAATTTTATCCTAACTGCAAGTCATCTTGGTTTGGGTTTTTTCAGTGATCCATCATTTTTGAGAACATTCCTGTAGCTCTGCCTACAGCAGATTTGGAGAGGCTGGTGTCACTGGCTGAAGTTATTGTTATATTGTTATTTCAGCATCTGTATTCAAAATACACTTGAAGTCCAAAACTAAATGCTAATGGATAAATGCAAAAGCTGGAACCAAAATAGAACACCCTAAGAGTTTCACAGAAATGTTCAGCTGAAATCAATTTCTCTCTTCTTTCCCCCTCACTTTCCATTCTTTTCCCAACCTCAATTTGCCCTCTACACATCTTCAACTCTAAGAATTTTAAAAGAAAGACCCTGTCATTCACCATCATGATGATGAATTTAAGTAAATAATCTTCTAATTTAAAAGTGGCTGAATAATTTGTTCATGGAGCAGTACAAAAGTGAAATCCCACTTCTTCCATCAGAATGAGATATCATTCATTTTTAGGCCTGTTATTATCAAACACGTGTGAGTGACACATTTTCAGCACAATGAAAGTCATCAGGATAAGAAAATAACTTTATTTGCTCTTTTAATGTTTGAAGCACAAATACCAAGACGGCACAGCAGCTTTCATAACAAACATGTTAGCCCCCGCATGTTCTGCTTAATTATGGCTTCCTGTATTTCTCCTCAGGCTACCGGCACCGTGAGTAAACTGGCACAGATTTTATTTATTCTGAATATGCTGAGTACAAGTAGTTGGGCAGGTGCTTTGCAAAAGCAGTTGAGCTGTTCCAGCAGTTCCAGAGGACAGGAGCCGTCTGAGAGAGGAATGACACATCGAGCTGGGAACAGAATCGCTGTACCCCTCCCTGTAACCATGGCTACCACTCAGCAGGCACTTTTTGGGCAAAAATGCCAATTTAAGCAACTGCTGATTTCTTATTATTGCCCCTACATCACCCCCTCCCTTGATCAGGTGCAAGTGTGTAGTAGGCCATGGCATTTATCAGATCAGGAAAGTAGTGCTGATCCAACTGGAAAATAGTCTCTCTTTTTTGACTCATTCTTTTCCAGTCAGTTTTGTGATTCAGTTCCTCATGCAGGCACACAAATAAACTGTGTCTGCAATGGAGGTGATGGCAGAAGGGCAGGGACCGTGACTTAAGAGATAGGGACGGTTGGTGATTTAAGCAGCACTATCACTGACCACAGCAAAGACAGAGCCAGAGCTCTCCTTAAGGTGTGGTTTGGTATTTAGTATTTAGATCCGTTTGATAGTCCAGGATCACACTTGTCCCTTTGTCCTGTTCCCTGCCCATGCCCTCTGCTGCCTTTCTGCAAGTGGTTATGCAGCTGCCCAAGGGAATCCAGCTGTCTGAAGGATAATCCAGTAAAAAATGAGTATTGTTAGGACACCACGGGGATAACACACAAAGTGTATCACAACTCATTTTATTTTGGCAAACTGATGTTTTAAAGCCTTTAGGTTTAAGGCTACAGCATCTGTCAGAATGACACAGGCAAGTCACATGTGGAAGGAAAGTATGACTTTCCTTCCCTAATTAAGTTCTATGGCTGAATGTATCTCTCCAAGGAAAAGCATTACAAAGCCTTGTTCACAAACCTGCTATTAAACATGTGAAGTTGTTAAAACATCACTGTGGATAAAGGATAAACGGAGTTGAGTGAAGGTGGTAGTAGAATGGAAGGTTGGGAATTAAATAATATTGCAAAGCTGCATGAAAGTTACTCATACAAAAACATACCTAAAGTTTGAGCACATTTGAAATAAATTGTTTATAGTTTATTCATGGCAGGTTTCATTTATGGTAGGATTCTTTTAAGACCAGTGATAATGTAAAGCACTAGCAACAGGGATGTTATGAGTTTGTACAGATTTATTTATATTTTTATATAAATGTACATAAGGGCATGTATTTATACATTGTATGCCATTTATAGTACATATTATATTAACTATACTAAATACATATTGCCACCATATCTTTGCTTATAAACTTTAAAAACACAGTTATGGTTTCTAGTTTGTGAGACTCCAGCAGTGACACAGCAAGCTGTTGTCAGCCTGCCCTGCCAAAGAGCCCCAGCAGAAATGTGAGAAATTCTGTAAAAGCATGAAACTCTCCCACAGGCCTGATGCTGCTGATCACACCCTGCAGAGTCAGGGGGCACCATGAGTGCCGCACCTGGGCAGGAGCACATGAGACTCCTGAAACTGCAGACTTGTGAAACCCAGTGAAGTATCACTGCGTCCAATTTAAGTCAAAGTTTAAAAAGACTTCTTAAAAATGAACACAAGCTGCCCTGTCCTTGAAAAGGTAGGAATTTCCCATCCTGGAAAGAGGCATTAGCTACAAGGATATCAGCAAAGTTATGCACTCTGTTGGAGTATTTTTCAGTTGTTACAGTGGAATGGCAACCTGTCTCCTTGAAGTCACTTCTGAAAAACGCTGTTTTTTTAAAAAATATGTGATGATGTGAGAAGAAAAATAATGTTTATTCCTATTGAATTCATACAGGGGACTATGTCCTACTGAAAAACCTTTAAATCCACAGACTGATGAAGTTTGGTAGGTGGTGGAAGCTGCAGTGGAGGTTTCAGTGGGGACAGCAGCAGTGGGGACTGGCCCAGTCAGCACTGGCCGTGCCTCCCTCTCAGGCCAGAGCCCTTCTCCGGCCACCGCGTCCAACCCAGCCGGGTCACCGCGGTACTTCACGAGGACCACCGTGGTCACTGCTCCCTGCGGCGCTCCCACGGCACAGCCGTGGGGCTAGCTCCGCCGGGCAGGGGGGTCCAGCATTCCCAGGGCTCCGGGCAGGGGGGTCCAACATCCCTATGGCTCCGGGTGGGGGACGGCCAGCATCCCGGAGCCTCTGGGCAGGGATGACCAGCATCCCCATGGCTCCGGGCCGGGGCAGGCAGCATCCCCGGTGCGCGGGGCCGGGCTGTCCGGGCGATGCGCGGCCCCGCTGCCGGTGCCGGAGCCGGTACCGAGGGTGTCGCAGCCGGCGGCAGAGAGCCCCGGCCGCCCATCACGTGCTCGGTGTGTTGCATTGTGCTGGCGGCGGAGGGAGGGCTGGCCGTGTCAGTGATCAATGTCATGACTTCCTCCGCGGGCTGGAGCCGCGGCAGAGCGCAGCTGAAGGAAGCTGATTGCTGCGGGTGCGAATTGGCTGGGAACAATACACACACCCACGCACCCGCACGGGCGGACACGCACCCGCACACACCCGCGTACGAGCGCACCCGCACTCGGACCCGCGCACACGGGCACACTCCCGCGGGCGGGCGCACACGCACACGCAGCCCGCACCCTGGATCCCGCGTCGCCGCTCCGCGCCGGGGGGGAAGATGAGTTCAGGGGACGTGGTTTGCACTGGATGGCTCATCAAATCACCCCCCGAGAAGAAACTCAAGAGATACGTAAGTGCAGAGGCTTTGCTGATATTTTTATTTTCCCTCGCTAAAGGGATTTCGGCATGTGCTCGCTGTCTCGCTGTCCCTTTGAAAGCTCTCGCCTGTTTCGGCTTCGCCTTGGACCAAAACAAAAAGATTTCCAAGTCCGTGCGCTTATGGAGTATTTTAGTTCTCTCCGACATTCTTGTGCCCTTTGGAATTAACCTTTCCCGTCTCGTAAGATTATAATACTTCAGTTGTTATGCAACATATCTTAGGCTAAAAACCACATTTCGGTTTCAGTTAATGTTGCCGTAACTAACAGAATTTTTGTAATAGTATTGCAGATGTCACTTTTCCAGGGACAGGCAAGAACATCCTTAAAAAAAAAAAAAAAAAAAAAAAAAAAAAAGGCTAAACCACAAACAAAAAAGCCAAAAGCCTAATAGTTTAAATTCTGAAGCTCAGCTTTGTTAAGATGCTCTGTTATTGCTGTGACACTTGCTAAAGGCAACATCTGCAATAGTTTTATTTACCAGCGCCAGATGCAGTTGCTAGCAGAAAGCTTCAGTTTTGGTCCGTGATAAAGAGGTGCTGGAAGATGCTGTGCTGTAAAGTTCCTGATAGCTGGCAGGTGAAGGGGGCTGGCGAGAAGAAGCGAGTCCTGCATGGAAAGCTGCAACTGCGCTATGTGTGAAGGGGGCCCCTTGTTTCGTTCTCTGCCTGCCTGTTTGTCTGGGGAAAAAAAAAAAAAAAAAAAAAAAGGATGTGTGTTGCAAACATAGGAAACTGTCTCGTTGCAGGGCTGTGAGGAAGGCACTCCGGTTAGGAATAAATGACCCTTAAAAATTTGCTTGGGACAGCATTAAAAATGTAAGCCCATCGTGGGCCATTTTGCGTACTCATTTGTGATGGTTCTTCATCAGGCATGTTGATATGTTGTCCTGCTGTTACACTTTTGGATTCGGTAATACCCGTTTGAGTCATGCCCTTCTAACCTAACTTACCCCCGAACTCCGCTCTGTCCTAGAAGGATGCCACCGTCCGTGTCTCTCGCTGCCGAGCCGTATGCATGGCTTACATCATTTGTCGTATTCACTTCTGTTTATCAGCATTTTCTCCGGACTGCTGATGGTAGCTTTTTCGAGTAATATGAGGCATAACTGTCTCGTGAAGAATGTGGTGGATATAATTTGGTAGCATATTTTTTCTCAGCACTTAAAACTAGCTGAAAGGATAATTTACTGATGTCAGAATTTACTCCTAACTTATTCTAAGCCAGAGTTTCTTCTTTTAGACTGCAGTATTGCATTGAAATGGCTGAATATTTGCTTTGTTTGGTTAGTATTTTCCAATCCTAAAATAATCGCTATGATGTATCTCAGGGGAGCTGCAAATAAAATATGGGTATCTAATTTTTGCTATATTTTGTAATGACTGTACTAATAGGACTGTATAGCAGACACAGTGTAAGAGCCACTGATTCACCCAGCTGGTATCATTAGTAACTCTGTCAGTGAAGCTATTTTTGATGACTCAATATTCATAAAAGGGCAAAGTAGAGAAAACAGAATGTGATAAAGCTGGGATTTGAAAGCCCCCATTATACAGTCAAGATAATAGTCACAACAGGGGCTCTGATCAACTCACAAGACTAGTTACAGGCTGCTCTGCTCAGATTTTGCACAACAAAACTAAGGGAAATTTAGTCTGTGTTATTCTCCAAACATGAACCACTAGATTAGCCAGATCTCGGCAGATTAGGCTCTGTTTTCTGGTTAGGAGGATAAGCTGCTCTTTTGTCCAGCATAAAGCAGAAAGAAATCTGCTGCAAGTACAGCAAAGCTTAATATCCTTCCTCATATGACTGGTTACATAGTGGATGCTGCAAACAAAATGGAAATTGTCTCTCACCTCCCGTAAACTATTTTTTCCTCACTTTTTGTAAAGTTTCACCAGCATGGCAACTTGTGCATCTTGCACTGGGATGGCAGACAGCTCAGTCTGAACCACAGTGACTGCTTAAAAACAACAGAGCTTTAAAACAATGACTGTTTAAACTGACTTCAGTAGGTGTCAAGTGTCAGCTGCTTACAGGAGAATGGTGTTGGCTCTGGTTCTGAACTGACAACATACATAAATCCCCAAACTGTATACCACCCTTTGTGTTCAGCTGGCAAAGCCCACGGGCTGAGCTGTAGCTTCCAGGGAGCTTCAGATGCCAGCTTGGTCTGCTGCTCATGGTACCTCCCCTACACTACCGAGCCTTCCTTGCTCTCACGGGATTGTCTCCCAGTTTACATTTTCCTGAGTTCAGCATTCAGCCTTTGTAAGGTCCGACCTGAGGGTCGCCTTGTTTTACACACAAATTCTTAAATCTGCATCTATTACAATCACTAAGAACATCCAATTAATTTCAGTTGAATCTGTAGTTAAGCAGTTAGAAAAAGCAGTGAATTCAAGTTCTGAGACTAACAACTGCAGATAGTCTCACTGAAGCCACTGAGAATATTTACAGTGTTTATAAAATTAAACAAGTTAATCTTTCCAAGACTAGAGCCTAAAGACCAAAGTATACCATCATTTATGCTTGTTCTCTGATAAAAGCATTAGGTTTTCTGTGCATAAACAAGTCAGTATTTGGCTCTATGTAAGCAGAATATTATTTTCAAAACTTTGAAAGGCAAAAAGCAGGTGTTAAAAATCTATATTTTTCCTGTAATGTCTTACAAAGTTGATGCTCTTAGTAAGACTATTCTTAGAAGTGTCTTATCATTCCCTAACAAAGGCTGCTCCCTTGCATGTGCAGGAAACGAACATGAGATTAATTACCCAAGTGTAACTTTCTGTAAAAACAGAGAGCTTAATGCTAAACACAGAGAATTCATTAGAAAGCACAGGGAGTCTTGCTACAGCAGGCAAATACTCTAATAGTGGTTAAGTAGCATGGGCAAGGCTTTTCCCTTTGTCTGATACTTGAACCATGAAACCACCACGTCAGCCTATCTAAAGAGGCAGTTGTGCAAGGAGTCTCCCAGGAGAGTATTTGGTGTGTGTTGCAGTTTTTTGTCCTCTAAGTGTGACCTGAAAGCTGTGCTGCTCTCATTTCCCCACTTAGTTCCAGCTTTTCTCGCTGATCAGGGCTGTGTGGCTGTGAGGGGTGCCAGGGAATGCCCAAAGCTTTGGGGGGAGCTGGGTGTGGGGTGAGAGAGAGAGAGAGGAAGAAGCTGCTGATGAAAACGAAGAAGTGGTGGTGATGGAGGTGAAGTCCATCCTGCTATAGACCAAAAATGCGAAGTTTCAGGCATAGCTTGGCATTCAGCCCCACAGGAGGAAAATCTGCCCCCACTGGAGATTTCTGTATTGGTGTTAGTGGATCATGAGTACCTGCCTCTGTAGGAAATCAGAGGTCATGGGAGAATCTGCTTCACTTTTGATGGGTTTCACAGTTCCTAATATTAGTGCTGAATACATCTGTCCCAATTGTGTAATGTCAGCATTGAACAGCTGGTTCTTTTGATACTTTTCATTTGGAAATATATCTGATTGCTGATGGTTATTATTTGTTTTCTGTTTATTGGTGGAGATGGAAGGAAGGAATGGTTTCATGGCCTAGAAAACAAAGGACTTACCACAGCCAGTGCAAGAAATCACTCTGAGAGGAGAAATAACATGGAAGGAGGCACAAAGGATGTCTAATGAAATAAGAGACTAGTGCCGTTGAGAAGACACATGGCTCATGCGCTGATAAGAAGATGGGATTTTTAACACACAGCTATTTGCAACCTGTCCTCAAACCACTGTTCCATAGTTTGTCACACCAGTGAGGAACAGCAGCAGTAGCTCTGCTGAATGACACACCAGTGTTTACTTAGTGGTGGTGTTAAGTTACATGGCTTGCAGTAGTAAAAGGCTATATACAGATGCTTGCTTGTTGTGAGTCAGTGTAGCTCCGTTTAAGTCAATGCTGCACAGCTGTACCCCAGCTGAAGAGCTATTTTTAATCTTCAGTACTATACAAACTGATGAGGGAAGACCACTTGCTCAAAAAAAAGGCAAGTTTCCCACTTTACTTGAGTGACTGATTACTTCAAACATTGTTGAAAATCAAAATTCCTTGTCAGCATCTCTAGAACAAGAGTCCAGAATTTACCCCATATTAGAAAACGTAGCCTTGCACTTCCTACCACAGTTCTTCTCGGAATGTCCAGTCTGGAAAGACAAATAGAGGTGTAAATTAATGTACCAGATGGAAAAAAGTGAGTAAAGCAGTGTCTGCTCCTGGTACCTCTGTGCTTTGGGCTGTCAGAGGGGCCCAGAACATCTGACCGTTGGGGGATCTGCCAGGACCCGACCGCAGCACCCCATGGCCAGGGGCTTAGGAGATAAGAGAATGTAGGCGACTTCTCCATTTTTAGCTGAAGTTCTGGTATTTATCAGGAGGGCAAACGGGAAGTTACTGGCCACTAAGAAGAAAAAGTAAAGTAGAATTATGGAAGAGTTTGCTGAAGTAATAGGAACAAGGGTCGCAGAGCGCTCTTCGGGTGGGTGGGATGCAGAGTGCCTGCTCTCGGAGCTGGCTTTTGGCTGCTGTCAGCACAGGACACTGCCACCCTCCCCTAAAGAAATCCCCAGGGGCTATGTGAGGTCAAGTACCTCTTCTGCTGGTTTGGGGCTTGGGGGGAAGTTTCCAAAAAGTAACTATCAAATTGAAATCTGAACTTAATTTTTATCCATAAGTCTTTTTATTTCCAAATGCTTTCTACAAAGCCTCACCTCTTGAGTCCTGTCCCTCCAAACAGAGAATTATGGCTACCCTTCATACCTTTCTGGAATCAATATCCCAAGTTCTCATGGAAATAACTGACTTTATTTAACTAGTTTGCACAGGCTTTGTAACTCTGGTTCATAGTCTGGGTGGAAATAGGAGTCCCATGTGATGGAGAAAGGTGTCAGAGCCTGTAGCTTGTTCTAGTTGTAAGGTTTGTACCTGTGTTTTTTTCTGTTGTTACTTCATTTTAAAATGCATTGTATGTTCTGTCTCTCTGGTTTGTATATCAAGGAAGAACTGAATTTTGAGAAAATGAATGCTTTCAAATAGAAACTCCACTATTGCAGTCTACACATTCCTTTCTCTGCAAAATCCTGTACAAATTGATCTCACTGGTAAAATAACAGCAGAATATTTATGTTAGGGAGGAGTTTCCATCATTGGAGTAAAACATTTGCAATTAGCTACGTGCAAATCAGACCGTTTTCCACACTTAACCTTGTTTTGGTAGGTTAAGTGCGATGTTTATTCTAGATTGTTTTCTTCCATTTTAACAGTGTTTTGACAGTTTAAATGCAATGTTTCATGAGATAGGTTGACTTCTAAGAAAGAAATAATTTCGAAAAAACACTGCTGTTCTTGGCAACCTGTGTATCAGAATAATTTCCCTTGGACTATTTATTTGGGTGGAGCCCTAATAGTCCTGAAGCCCCAGTTTAATCTTTGACTACATGTTTTCAGTGCACAGGAATGTCCAGCTATGGGTTTCTCTGCAAAACAGAAACCCACAAGTTATCAGGTCTTTGCATTCAAAAATAGAGACTTTGAAAACTACAAAAACAAGCTAGTTTGAAATAGAGAAGGAGATGCTAACTTGGGTGGGAGTCGAACTAGTGATGCAGCCAAACAGGGCCTAGAGGAAAAGGCACTGCAAGTCATACTTTGGTGAACTCCTTGCTGTAGCATGAAAACTATGGATAAACACATTACTTCTACAAATGATGCATTAAATTGCTGTGAATGTGCATTATGGAAGTTTGATGGGTTTTTAGGGAAGGGGACAAGTTTGCTCCTAAAGTGTTACTCAGTAGAGAAACAGTAGTTTTATTGGCTTTCCTGTTCTTTTCATTTGATTTGGAAATGAATTAGTAGTGTGATAAGACAAGGAAAAAATGATGGTTTTGAATAAAATTTGCATGTCAAAACATTGCATCCAGCCAGATAAAATATATTTTCTTCTCTTCCATTTAATTGCTGAATAAAATGCAATACTTGAACTTTTAAATTTTTTTTCTGCTTTAGAATAGTATCCTTGACTTGTTTCAATTTGTGTTGCAGCAGGAAAACCAACAAACAAACCAACCAACAAACATATAGCTATGCAAAACTCAGTTTTAAAATCTGCTGCGACTTAGTATTTGCTAAAAAAAACCCCAACAAACTAAGGTCTAGTCTTTGTGGCAGAAAAATAGTCCCTTTCTGAGGCTAACTCATTCATAGCTTTGTAATTGTTAGAATGAGACAACTGTTCCTAGAGATTTTGTTATTCCCTTCCCTTCTGATGCCAAAAACCCCACCTGACCCTTGCAGTCAAAACTGCTTTGTAGCGTTCCACAAAAGCCCTGAACAGAACATTTCAGTTATCCATGATCCCTTCCCGTAGAGGATTTTACAGAAAGGCAGCAAAAGTTGTTATTCATATGAATTTGAAATTATTTAAATGAGAATAATTTAGATGGAACTTAGATTGTTGTATGAAAGTTTTTGACTTGTTTTTTACAGGTTTTTTTAAAAAGAAAATGGTTTCTTTGAGCCCCGTTAGTGATAAATATTCATCCTGTGACTCCCAAGTCTCAGGGACTGGGGGTTATGTATTCATATTTCTGTTGGACAGAATAATGGCCATAAGGGGACACTTTCTAACTTCACAACTGTTGTAGTGCCAGCAGAGCACATAGTTTCTGAACAATCTGTTTTTACATACCAGACTTGCAGTTTGTAGAAGTTCAAGGATTTTACAGTTGTGAAGCCGTTTTTTTCAAGCTGACATGAACTGGTCGTGCCAAGGAGAAGCCAATAGTTCAGAACAAGCATGAACTATGTTTTACTTGCAGACTTTACAAACTGTGCAGTGAAGCCACTAAGTTTACCAAAGAACTGTGTTTATAGGCACTGGGGAGGCTGACAGTGTGTGTCCCTGCTGTAAAGCTGAGCGTCCAAGGTCTGCTGGCGATTCCACAGAATTCAGAGGTGACTGTGCTGATCAGATCCCCATGAGAGAAGAAAAAACATCTGAAGAGGTGCCAGCTGAGTTTACAGTAGCAATGAAGAAACAATTTCAGAAGTCATACACTCCTTGTCCAAGTGCTCACTGCTATTCCAGCTACACCATCTGTATTGTTTACTAATATTTATAGTGGAAGCTTTGCAAGCTTAAGAAGTTTTATTTTTAATAAGTTCAACATTCTGAGCCCATCATAAGGAAATAACTGCGTTCTCACCAAGACCTTAGGTTTAAAACTAAGAAGCACTCAAGTAGCTCGGGGAATTGGGGAGTTTTTTTAGATTTTTAGGTGCGTTGCTCCGACTGAAATCAGATTTGCAACATGTTTTCACTGGGACCTCCCCTTACAGGTCTTCACTGGTTAACTTTCCCTGTGAAACAGTGGGATTCAGCTCCAACTCTACTTTATATTTTTAAAATGTTCCTTTCTGACAGATAACTCTGAGCGTCATATCACCCTTGAGCTGTGGATTATAAAATAATGGTGCGCTGTTTTTGAAAGGAGAGGGAAAAACACCAGATAAATCTCATCATTATTTCAGTATCCTCCCCAAACTCCCGCTTTCTTCTGTGCTGAGCCTGAGAAATAGCCAAGCTGAAACATCTTTAAGACAAACAAACAGAAAGGTTAGGGGACAGTTGGATTGGCATAGGAAGAACTGGCTTTGTGGTGATGACTCTGCTTTGGTTCCCCTGTGCATCCTTCTTCTTTGGGTTGGGAGACTGGAAAACTAATAAATCTGGCATTTAAAGAAAAAAAAGAAGTATTTATTGAAGCGTTACTAGACTGTAATGCTTTAACAGTTTTAACATGTTCATATGTTCTTTTTTTTTCCCTTCTTTTTTTTTTAAAAAATCACAACTGAAAGTACTGTTGCTATGTTACTGTAATGGTGTGTAGGCTGCTAAATAAATAGAAGGAGTTTAGTCCATGCCAGAAATAGAAAGCCAGGTCAGAGGTGACATTTGGGACATGTTGAGAAAAAAAGAGAATATATAATTATTTCTTTCCTTCCTATCATTCTCTTCAGTCTCATTAACCCCCAACTATTTAGAAGGAAATTACAACAGAATTTCTGAGCATGTGAGAGTACTAAAAAAATGACACCTTGGGAGTTCTGCTAAGCCTTTTGGCTTTGTTCTTTGCAAAATCAAATTTGCAAGGGAAACTGGTAAAACCGTGGCACCTCACTCCCTTGTGAATTGAGTAGCTACTTGGAGGTATCAAAAGACATGGGGAGGTGGTGTAAATTTGGTCTGCAAAGGCTTGCTCTGAAGGGAAAATCCAACAGAGGGAACAAGCTTTGAGAAAATGTGCTCCTGTGAAGCCAGAAACAGGAAATTTGAGTCCATTGTCCTTTATGGAGTAGTCTGGCAGGTTACCAAGGACCAGATATACAAAACCGTGCTTAGGTTCTTTGTGAGTAGCCCCAGGTACCTGCCTGCACCTTCAGCTGCCTGAACATCTCTTTGAGCCTGGCTTGTGATCGTGCAGGAGTGCAGGGTCGTTTCATCCCTCTTCTGCTGCGGCATGTGCTCCCAATGTACCTTGGCAGTATGAGTTTAAGCTCCAGGGGCTGAATCAGTAAATGGTGGGAACTGCAAGCCACTAATACGAAAACTAGAGCCTAGCCCTCCCTCCATCCGTGTCAGTCACAGAATCACAGAATATTCTGGATTTGAAGGGACCCAGAAGGATTTTCGAGTCCAAGTGAATGGCCCACACGGGAGTGGAACCCCATCGGAGCAGATGCAGCCCTTATCCTAGGGATGAGCCCAGCCGCCTCGGTACTTGCAGAGAGCAGCCTCTGACTTTATTTCCAAAGTGTTATTGCAGATGCTGGAAGCTCTGGGCTCTGTTCCTCTAGCACAAAGCCCCTCACCCCTCGCAGTGCCGCGGTGGGCAGGCACAGCGCCCTGGCGATCCTGCCTTGCCCTTGGCCCCGCTGCTCTCGTGGAAGCACTGGCAGCTCTGGGTCCACAGCAGAGCAGCTGCAAAGTGTCAGACCTTCCCGCTGGCAGGAGGTGGGACACAGCAATGGGACCAAGCTCACTCATGTATGAGTTACTTTAGTGGATTTGTAATTAATCTGGAAGATCTTTTCTTTAAATATATTTGTTTACTTATAAACAAGTTATCCATGTGACACGAGGCCCCTAATTTCTTTGTGAAGATGGGAAGAAGCCCACAGCCATAATCTAAACCAGTTCAGTGCATACAATCCCTTTAGAGATTTCTTGGTGTTATTTTTGTAGTTCCACAAATCTGTTACTTTTCTGCAAAGAAACAAGCAAATGTTCCCCCTACTCAAGAAACCTTTGGATTTGAGGCATTCCTGAAAATTCCACATTTAGCAGGAAAATCCACCTATAGAGGAGGATTAAATTAGAGGGTACAATAAGAGCCAATGATGCTAAGTATAACTAGTGTTGATCCTAAATTGCAAGTGTTTTTAAATTTTTTCTTTGTTAATAGTCCTTGGATGAAGGGATGGAAGTTGAATGACTTAGGAGCATTTCCTAACATGACAGATGTGAATAGCTGGTTTAACAAGAAACTTTTCTGATTCTCAGCCCCAAGCCAACTCCTAGTGCCTTAGTCCTTGAGAGATGTCTGCAGAATTCCTGACTTTCTGTGTTAGAAAACAAACGAGTAATTTAGGCTCCATCAGGGTTGTTTATTTACTTACATCAGAAGTTGCTGCTGCTGAGATTGGAGACACTGGTTGTTTTCTAGCACAACCAGTATTCAGCCTCACACTGAAAGAGTGGGTGTTAGAGGCTTTCTGTCCCCTGTGGAGTTCAAACCCTCATTTGGACTCTGTCAAATCCTTTACCCTTGCCAGAGACTGCATTTATCTCAAACCCTAAAGTGCAATTATTATGATTTATCTGTCTTTGGAGTGAGTAAGATTTTACCAGGCATTTTCTACACAGAAGTCTCCAGCTGGGAGAAGTGCAACCTACAGCCCATCCTTCCAGAGCTATGTTGCATATGCTCAACAAACTGCCGAGTTTTAACCCCCAGCAGCAGCATTGCTAAATGGAATGAAGGATGACTTATGCTCCCTGCAGTTCTGTTATGTTATCCTCCTAAGGGACATATTTGTCTTTCATTATATTTCCAGGTCCTTGAAATGATCTTCTAAAATTTGTAAGTAAACTTGGTTTGCTGGCTGGTAGATTAAAGCAGTTTACCCATTAGAGCACTCCAAATGTGCTGCAGTGATGTTTGCCTGTGCTCTTTGTTGGGGCAAACAGCTTGATTGTTAAACTGAATGAAATTATGTCAAGGCAGAAAATGTCAGACACGGCCAGGTTTCATGTAAGATATAGTTAGATGGATGAAGATTAAGTACATTTACATTTACTTTGCTGCTTTAAATCACTAAGAACTCCCCTCACTGTGGCACTTACCTTGTTGTGGGATCAGAGATGCTTTAGTGGAACTTGTCATTTGAGAGCAGGTGACACAAGTTTGTGAGGTGAAGAGACAGAGGGATCCTGTGCAGTGCTTTCCAGAATACCGGGATGGAGAGGGATGGTCACAGAGATGCACCCCAGTGATATGTCTCAGGAGCATTTCCAGGCAAATGATTTGCATGTAGTTTAGCAACCTGAGCTGTGTGAAGACTTCAGCAGTGACAACCCTAATTCTCATATGCTCAGAACTTACTGTGCACCCACAGGCAGGTTTCAGTTTGACTTGTTCCTCAGGTTTACTGGATTTGGAAATGGGATCTCTATATGAGCATATTGTTGTAGATTTTAGTTAAGAGATTGGGAGGTTTTTTTAGAAAGCAACTATTTTATGTGCCATTTATGCATAGGAATAAAAGGAGCAGAGGAAAGCACTCGGATATAAGACCTTGCACTATTAATGGACACGCAGACTAAGATCGGTTTATTGTGGGGCAGCTGGTCACTTCTGACTTGCACCTGGGGTTTTGCTGTGGCCAAGGTACTTGTTTTGAGTGGGAACCAGAAGCTAAATAATGGGGTCTCAAATTCTAACCCATGATGACCATATTTATGGGGAACATTTAAATGATCTGAGCTGTTTTCCCTACATATTCCTTACTCTGTAAGTGGTGATCTCTTGTCTTCATTAAACGCCAAATTTGAATATCAGAGTTGAACTTGAGTCTTTTCTCTTCAGCTTTTGTATGAACTGGCTGGATGCAGATCAAACACAGAGCCATGGCCTTCAGAAACAAGGGAATGAGAAAAGTAGACAGGAGGATTTTGCCTCCCAAGGGAAATTCCCAGATCTGCCATTATCAGAGCTCCTGGTAGCTCCAGTGACAATGGGAGAGATGGTATATGGTATGGGAACTGCAGCTTGTACCAGCTTGTAATTGGAAACTGAAGACAACAAATGCATGTGAATATATTAAAATGCACAATTTCACTTCATTCTGTGTAACATCTCTCTCACAAAACTTTCCCCAAAAAGATATTTCAGCCAGATAGAATGATGGTGAAAAATAAAAGCAAAGTTGCAGAGAAATTGGTAACTTCTTAAAAAGAGTAAACTGTCACTGAAAGATCTCACTTTCTATTTGAGAGATAAAATCTATGCATGGTGCAGCCATTTTTGCTTTGCCTGGCATAAGATTTGCATGACTCATGGCCAGCAGTATGCTGAGAACTTAGAAATAAAGAATACGAAAGCAGATGCTGGCTTCTGGCTGGGAGATTTCTGCACCATCTTTGAAATGGTGACCCTCTTTGATGGGGCAACACACAGGGTGCAGGCAAGGGTATATAATGCTTCTCCCAGGTGAGGTTGTTGACCTGAAGGATGAGAGACAGTGCAAAGGTTGCTAAACACCTGCTGTCCTAGCCGGCAGTCCCAGCTGGTGAGGATGGATGATGTAATGGATCAAGCAGGAGATGAAAATTTTCAGTTAGGAGGGTGTAAAATTTGAAAGGCTGCCTGTAGGAACGAGGAGTCGCAGTCCTAATTCAGTACGCTGAGAGCTCAGCAGATGGGCCAGCAGATGAGTTGCTATGCACCACGGCATGTGTGAACACAGAATCAGAGAGTGCCTTGGGTTGGAAGGGACCTTGCAGATCGTCTCATTCCAGCCCCCCTGCCATGGGCAGGGATGCCACCCACTAGATCAAGTTGCTCAGCGCCCCATCCAACCTGGCTTCGAACACTTCCAGGGATGAGGCAGCAACAGCTTCTCTGGGCAACGTGTTCCAGTTCCTCACCACCCTCAGAGTAAAGAACTTCTTCCTAACATATTATCTAAACATGAGGGTAATGCACCACACAGAAACAAAGCCCTGCCCTGGGCATGGTCAAGGGTAACATCAGATGCCATGTTCCTTACCCCAGCTGGGCCCTGCCTCCCCTGTCTGGAGGCTTTGCTGATTTGCATACCAAGTTCTCCACAACAGTATTTCATTTTGCTGCTCTGCATTAGAGGGATTTCCTCCCCCATGCTTTGCCTTCGCTGTCCAAACAGAGCGGAGCCATCCCCAGACCTGGAGGTCCTTGTCAGCTGTGCTGACACCAGCATCACGTTGCTGACTCCTCCTGCCTTAGGCTGCAGTGCTCAGGCTGAGCTGGCAAATCTCTCAGAGGGGAAAACCTCCCGCTTCAGGCCACCGAACAGCCTCACTGGCATGTTTTGGGTTTATTTCCTACAATTCCAGTTCCTCTAGCAGTGCAGTCCAGTGACCAGAGAGATTTCATGTGCATCCTGTGTGACTTTCACCTTCCTTAACAACTGCAGCTCACTGGGAATTTTAGGAAAAAACTTCAGAAAATCTCCAAAAATCCATTCTGTGTTTAAGACCTGGGCGGTTTACACCTGACTTTCTCCAGAGTATCTGTTTTGCTGCTTACTATTTGTGAGTCTTTGGGGCTCCATTTGCAAATCATCAAAGCACTTACTGCTGAATCCTGGAGAAGGCATCTTTACCACTAATAGTTTAGAGTGGCCATTGCCACCTCACAGTCACTTTGTGATGCCACTCAGCATATCAGTGTTAGACGCTTCTTCTTTTCCAGTGGTTTTCTAACAAACTGCTGTTAATACAGAGCAGTATATTCATATGGGAAATTCCAATAATCCTTATTTTGTTATACAGCAGAAATCTGTCTCACTAACCAGTTTGTGTGTAATACTGATGAAATGACTGCCAGTAAGTTGTTTCAAGAAGCTTCATTTCTGGTGTAATCTGTAGGAAAATCACATAGATATATCATGATGCATGAGCTCAAATCACTCTATAATTATGCTGATAAACATCTTCTTAGATATTCTTGGGGTGAGTGACATCTTTTTCATTTATCTTAAACTGCTTCTGAGGCAATATAAACCAACCTGGGAACAATGTTCTTTTTATCAATATCAGAGCGTTCCCATGGCATGCTTGTGCCAGCAGATACATGGCATCTCAGCTATGCTAGTAAAAACGCAGACAACCTTCAGATTCAAGCAGCAGGGACATAAGCAGTGGTAATCCCTGCTTTCCCACACACTATCCTGTCAGATTACTTTTATTATCTTGCACACTTAAGAGCACAGTTCAGGGTTTGTGTCTCCTTTGCCCTTGGTGTATTTACTCGAATTGCAAACAAAGAGATTCTTTAATCTCTCCTATTTTTGCTATGGTCTCTTGGAGCCTGAACTGAGACTACCCAATGCACTGAGTGTGTCCAAGGATACTGTCTTCCATTGTGGGTGCCAGTCATTGGGAAACAGTAATTTTGTGAGTCTCCCATGAAGATTCTTTGGACCAAGTGGTGGACTAGGATACACAGTCTAGGATATTACATGGTCAAGGATATTTCACTATTGAATCTTTACAAAGTATTTAGCAAGAAGAATGTCCTGATCTTCCATAATTCAATTCTGTATGTACAGAAACCAACCAACAACAAAAAATCCGGTTCTATATGCACTGTTTGTAACATCAGACTCTCTGAAATATCTCTCAGCATAAGGACTGTGAGTCAAAGTGGAAAGCTTTAAGTTAGTAAGGGGAAAAATTAAACATCATAATCACCTGTCTTATTGTAAAGAAGTAGATGGATGTTTAAAATTGCTATGCTGGCTCTTTTTTTTTTCTACAAAGATTGTTGGGGGGACATTGTACATGCTTACAGCAAAACAGTTAAATAAGAAATAGTGAAATCCACTATGATATTGCATAACTTTTGCATTCGTAACATACTTGTGCAATAGAATAGTCAGAGAGCAATAATCAAACTATGTTTTTTCCATGGTTGAACATCAGTGGTTGTCTGGAAAATTGCGTGTTCCCTATATTCAGTGAGTTGGCTGAGTAAGGAAGTCACCTTCAAGGAAACTAGAATTAGTTTTATGTGTCTGGGTAGGTTGACTTTTCCAGGAAGAAGCATTAAGAGGACCAAAAAAATCTTGTTTGCTACCGTTCCTCCTCGGAGATGGTGTCATTTGGCACCAGGGTGCTAACACTGCTCATAGACCCAGTCCACAGACTCGCCCAGGGACTGCCCTCAACTAGGGATGGTGGCAACAGGCCTGGCATGTTTCTGCCAAAGAGACTCGAGGAGCCTCCAGAGCAGCAAAGGGAAATGCCCAGGTGCTGGAAACAATCTTATCCTTTTGTAGGAAGATCTTGTAGGAAACACAATCCACTTCTGGCAAGGGTCCTGTCAGTGCAGATACCTTTTCTGCTGGTAGCAACTTACTTGAAAAACTTTGCCTGAAACGGCCAGATAGCGCTCTGCTGGTGCAGGGTGTTGCCCCTTCTGTTCCCAGGAAAAACTCTGAGCCGTGGATGGGGTCTGTTCTGGGAAGAGGCTGCAGATGCTCTTGTTAGTCAGCAATTACCAGAGCCCCAGGGCAGGGTGTCAGCAACAGGGAACAGGGAGAGGGGGACTCGTCCAGTGCCTGTTGGTAATCCAGTTACTAAAAATAAATGTTGACTTGATGAACTTCTAAGCAAACACCTGTTATGTCAGAAGGGAGCTTTGCTAACGCTCCCCTCCCGCAGCCGGAGGTGTAACTGTTGTAAACGCTGGCGACATCTCAGCTGGGTGGAAGGAACACTTGAGCTATCCAGCTACTTGTGAAACTACAGAAGGCCTTGGCAACTCTTCCCCCTGTTCTTTTGAAACCCATGTCTGACAGTGTTGTACATTTGACTTCCTATTATTTCTGTATTTGCTCAGCTTTTCGTGAAAATGTCATCAATTACTAATTTAGTTCAGTGAAATGAGACCAACGGTGTATGTGTAGTGCATTTAGTGGTTCCAGTCCTGAGCCTGTAATTGCTCTTTCCTGCATATGATGCTGTTGGGAAAATTCTTAGTTTCACAGTGTCAAGCCATGAATTAATCAAGGACCAAACCAGAAGCAGAGCACTATGGAGAGGATTCTTAGATATCGGAAGTCACTGATATTAAATCTTTGTGGAAATGGTGCTTGGCTGTGGCTGGGGAACACACTCCCATGGCTGTAATGCAAGCCTGATACTCTTTCCCTGGGCCAAGACAAGGCTCAGCCACCAAGTCTGTGCTCAGTCACAGAGTCACAGATCTCTGCTCAGCTCTGTCTGACATGGGACACTGGATCAGGGCAGAGGCAGCAGCTTTGTGGTGTGGGAACGCAGGACACACGCACAAAACCCCCCAGAAGAGTCTTAGGCTCAGTGCAGCCCAGAACCTGAATGTCTCTTGAGAGGCCTTTGGCTTTCCTGTTTTTGATTATGTCCAGCCAGCTCCACCTCTGCTGCGTTCTTCCTTTGGGGGTTTTCATGGCTAACCCTCAGCATCCATGCAAGTGCTTCCCTGGCCTCCTTGAGTGGCTGTGGCCCATGCTAGCCCACAAAAAAGCAAAGTAGCCACAGGCTTAGGAAATGGCAGATGAGGGAGAAGACCTCTCCATGGTGTTTCTTTGCCTTGAACAGCAGCTTCTTTAATCCCAGGCTGTAAAACAGGTGCTGTGGAGCAGAGTCACTTTGCCTGTGAGTGGGGCTGTGAGCTGGAGCTCTAGGGGAGCTGAGCTACATCTCCCAGAAAGTTTTCTAACACGGAGCACATGACATCTGTCACATAATGTCATGAGGAGACGGTGTTTCTACCTCAGAGCTGAAGCAATTTGCAAAGTGAAATTAATCATAGCTATATGTGATTTTTGGGTTTAAATGTGGATTCGAAAGTGTGCAAGCAGCAGTCTGTTTCTAAAGACATTGACTCTTTACAGCAAAAGAATGAAAGTGAAAATATCTTGATAACCAATAAAACTAAGAGCACTCTGGCCTGCAAAAAATACCAATTTTTTGATTTGGATGCAAGAAATGGTACGGGAAAGGGGCATGGGATGGTTTTAGTGCTTCATTCATCTTCAGATTGTACCTTATGGGTCTGGTTTTGCACATAATTTCACATTCAAGAAAATCTTAATTCCCCTTTTAACTGTCAAATAGGAACAAACACAAAATCATCCATGAAGAAGGAGCCTTGGATCAAACAAACACAAAGGTCTACTACAGCTGGATTCAAGGCAATTGGAATATTTTGCCTAATTTTAGTAAGAATCGAAATAAACCATAATGGAGAGGAGACTCAGGTTACAGGATCAAAATTAACCTTCAAAGAGATGGACAGAGATGTCCTATGGCGTATTTAAAGTACTAGCAGGGTAGACTTCTACTGGATTTATTAAAATATGACTACTCAAGTACCTCAAATTCCTAGATAGGCTTTAAATTCTGCCTTCTTTTTTTTATTTTTAAATAAGACATCATGTAAGTTATGTGCATTGTAACTTCATGACAGCAGCAGTGCAATAATATTAAGCACTGCCATTCTCAAGTAATAAGAAAGTCACAGAATAAAATATGAACATATGTGATGGGTTTAAAAAAACTACTTCAAAGAATCAGTAAGACCAGAAGCTCCCTACGTGCCAAATTATTGTTGCAGTAATATTCTTTTTATCAGTGGGTCATAATTTCCAAGAAACGGGTGAAAAATGTAAACACTTCCAAGCATTTGTCTCTTTGGGCACAGTGTGTATTAAACAACAAAAAAAACCCCCCAAACTTCAGGGACAGAAAAGAATTGTTGGCCAGGGCATTTTAGACAGAAGCAAATAATGCCTAACTTGGTGAACAAGCAAGGAGAAAAAACTTACAAATGGTTTTATTACCTGATTCATGGAAGTTCTCCATTCAACTGAGTTTTAAAATTAAATTCCCTTCAAGTTTAAAGAAACAAACTGGAAACCTTTTTCTGTACCAGAGTTCAAAGCAGGAGATGGTTGCAGTAAATAGTAAATACTCTGAGGTGAAAAACCACAGAGCTGGAAATCGTGCCTCTACTAAGTTGTGTTAGATTCTGTGCTTGATTACACTGCATGAATAAATTATTGGAAGACACATTTCAAACTCTTTTTTTCAGAAGTGAAAAAAATAATGCAATTCTTACTTTTGTAGAGCAGGGTGAAGTATGCAAAAGAGAGTGGCATCATTACTTGGCTGCATTATTGGTTTAAAGGTGCTCTTTTGAGGTACAAATTTTCCATTGCTCCCATGCTAGATTGTACTATTTGTAAGATGGTATAAGTTATTTAAGCATCTAAATCTGTTTTGATTCCTATGTGAGTTCTTTGGTGGTGGTTTGATCCCACAATAAAAACTTAGTGGGTGTATCAAAGATAGGCTGAACATTCATGATAGGGTAAGGGAAAACCAGCATCACACAATCTTTCATGGGTATGAACATTAATTAGTGGCATTAGGATTGTTCCATCTAAACAAGAAGCACACTGGGATGCCATAAAAATCAGTAAGGCTGATTTTTCTTCAAAATCTCCAGGAACCCAGCTGAGCAAACACTGTAAGTTTTGGAGCTGCCTGGCAATAGTAATGCTTCATGTTTCACCTCAAGCCTTCATCTCTCCAACCTCTGCTCTGATTTGCACACAGAAGTAGCTATGGCAGCACCACAGGGAGGACCAAAGTCAGAGCCAAATTCTTCGAGTTGTACCTGATACAGACCAAATCCTTCAGAAACCACCAATTCCAGGCAGTGTTGAGTGTGAAACCAGAAAGTGACTGCAGCTTTTTTGTCTGTTGCAATCCTTGAAATTTCCCCAGGAAAATACAGTTTCCTGGGCAAGAAGTTGTGTCATAAAAATCTCCGTAGCCTTCCTTGGAAGCTTTTTCAGTTTTCCTCTACATCTTACAGTCAATCCACCTGGATGCATTATTTTCCAGCAGGCTTCCATGGTTTGAGGCATCACATTGTATCACTTACCTTTACCCATGCACATTATGTGTGGCTTTTGTGTGTGTGTGATTATTCTTGTAACCTGCTGAAGTCAGAAGAGGAATTTTCCCCCTTGTTTCACTAAGGCCAGAATGCCATTCTTCATCTTTCTCTGTGATACTGTTCTCTTGCTCTACAGTCTTCGCTCTCGATCAGAGTCTTTAGGAACAAAAGAGTCACTTCCCTTGACATACCCCTGGAAAACAGCTCCCTAGGATTTTGCAATGACTTTTAACACAAACATCAAGACAGCATTGCCATATGACTCTTCCTGGGCTTTGTAAATTATTAAAAATATACCTTCCACTAAGAAAATGCTTTCCTATCTGCTGAAGGGCTAGATCAATCATTAAACTCTCTCACAAGTTCATGCCTGCCTTTTGCCATCTCTCTCAGCCTGCCTTTTAAAGGCCTCCTAAAACCACCAGCTCTGTGCCAATGCCCTCTGAATGGCAGCATCTGTGCTACAGCCACCCTTACTCTGTGGCTGAAAAACCCACATAAACTCAGGTTTTAGATTCTGCTTACTTCTGGCTGATGTAGCATCACTGGTTTTGGAACACAAATCTTTGTCCTGACCAGGGGATGTTTTACCTCCCAAATGGTTTCATTTAAATCTAGCAATTAGATTTAACATGTTAGTCACTGCATCAGCAACACACAGCCTCGCGAGGCTACTGACCAGGACGTACATCATACATGTTACTTGTTACACTTTATCCTGACGAGTCACATTTACAAACTCCTTCTCTGAAAAACATGGTAAGAAAGAGTCATAAGTGAAGGAGAAGAGTAGGAGTAATTCCGCATTCAGATCTAAATTTGTGTCAAGTGTGGGATGAAGTTTAAAATAAGAAAAGATAATAGTTGGGGTTCTGCCGTTTCTTTCCACCTCTTAGAAAAGTCAGTTTTGATCATATACTTTGCTTCTTTAAAAATGTAAAATCAAGTGATGGATCTTTACTAAAGTGTTTCATGAGTTAAAATTAAACTTGAAAGTTAGCAGGAGGTGTTACTTGTTCTTTCATTTATTTCTACGGTATTTTTCGTGTCTGACCAGAAAAGGGTAACATGCAAATGTCTCTTTGTGGTTTAAAAAAAATAAGCCATGAAATCTAAAAAAGGAAAGCAGTTACTGCTTTCTGTGTACAACCACTGCTTTCAGAAGTCTCTTTTATATCTGCTGCCTGCGACTATGACTCCATTTTTACTCAACAATATTCTGCATTGTTGGGGTAGGAGGGATCAGAGGAAGGGATTTTACTAGCTTGGTTTTCTCCTTGAAGGGAACTTCTGCAGTATTTCTCCCCTGGAAATCAGCAAGGATGTGGGGAATGGCACAAGGATGAACCTTGTCTTTCCCTACAAAGTGTGAAAAATTTGTTATTCAAAATGTCAGTTAATCCACAGTAGAAAGCTGTAAAGGTTCTGAACATGGTGCCCATCCCTGAATGCTCCTGACAACACCCGTGGTTTTACAGCCGTCCTTTCTGTGCACTGTTCCCTGCACTGTTACTGTGCGCAACACCCAGGCAACAAGGGCAACACCTTAAAGAAAGTCCCTCTTCGCATTCAGGGCCACCCGTCTGAGGTATCATGTGCAAGAATTATCTCAGCCTACACAGGACAGAATTTCTCTCCTCTGTGCAACTCTGGCTTCGTGTCTATAGACAGGACTTTGCACTGGTCTGTTCTAATGAAAGCCAGAAGAAACAATAGCTTCATTATATCTTTCCTTTTTGTCTTTAGTGTATTAGGGTTTTTTTGTCAACTTTGAGCTTTTGGATTTAATTTAGTTTAGATCTTGTTAAGATGAGGCACAGGGCTTTAGAGGACTGGGAGATCTCACCAAGTTAGCTTGGCTGCTCCTGTTACACATTTTATTAGTCCTTGTTCTTCTGGAAGGTTTGATGCTTCCAAACTGGTGGGTTTTTTTCTCATGGTTTATTAGTGAATCATAAAGGTCTTGTATTCTGGTCTGTTTTATTTACTGAGGATACATACCTCATGGCCCTCTAGTTTAGCAACATGGCTTTTATAGAAAATAAGTAAAACAGAAACACAACTGAAGGATCAATGACCATTCCATTTGTTTAAAGGATGTATTATCCTCTATAATATATTTGTTCTTCATTTGTGATTAATCTGGTTTCTCACATTGCACTTTAGCCTTTGGCTTATGTACTTGGAAAGTGTTTGGTTAGTGAGCTCCCTTCTTTACAATATGCTAAAAAATCAAAAGGGATGGTAAATTTTGACTTTTTCTTAGAATGCGAATGGAGTTAAAGAAGCCCCTTGTGGTGAAGCAGCAACACAATGCAGCCTTGAATAAGCAAATGCATTTTGGTTAAAAATAAAATGTGAAGTTTTTGAGATACAAGGTAGTTAATTTGACTGCATTGGGGCTTCTTCTAGAAGAGCCTACCCATTCCTACATGAAGTTTCTAATTACTGATGCAGCTGATGGTGAACTGACTGCTGCTGCAGGAATAGGAAGACTGAAAGTGTAAGGAAGGTCTAGAGCCTGAACAAAGTCTTCCTCCTAACTTCCGAAAATAATATAAACCCTAATGGAGCTCTCTGAAACATGCAGGTTACAAATACACAGAAGATCAGCTCACAGTATTCATACAGTTCTTCAGCCTCCAGTGCATTAACAAAATGTGACGGATGCTATTCTGTCTGGGGCTGCCTGTTGCCAAAGGAAGCTGTGCAGCATCCACCCCTCAGCATCTCCCGTGGAAGGAGTGAGCAGGTAACACCACCTGCTCTGAGCTTTTCTGCATGAGCATCTTCCAGGGAGCTGGGAAATGTTATCCAAGCTTAAATTCCTTTTCATAACTACAGGTAAAAAATAAGTGTGTGATTCAGTGTTTGGCTTCAGCTGACCCCCGGGTCGAGCTGCTGTTGTTTGTTTTTGTAATTACTATAGTTACCCTGGAAGCACTCTGGGCATTTAGGTATTTTGACTGCCAAAAGCCAGAAATAACTAGTTGGAATAAAAGTGTTAATAGTCTGATGGCTGTGCGTGAGTCATAGCCACAGTGGCCTTTGAGACAAAAGAGAGATTGCTCTGAGTGCAGCAGTACAGAAGGCCCTTCCTCTGTGCAGCGTTACACACTCATTGCAGGTCAAATTTAAACTTCCTTACTCAGAGCATAAACAGCTCTTCTATTTACACAGTCCAAGCTCCCATACCCCATGATCCCTTATCACAGAATCATAGAACCATTTAAGTTGGAAAAAATCCTTCAAAATCATTGAGTCCAACCATTAACTCAGCACTGCCAAGCCCACCACTAAACCATGTCTCCAAGCAGCACATCTACACATCTTTTAAACAACCTTCAGGGATGGTGACTCCACCATTTCCAAAGAAATACTTAAGGGATCATTGCAAGTCTTGCAGGAGCAAACCCTGCCTTGCTCTCTCTGCTGAACCTGGGAGAGATCTCTTCCCAGGCAGCTCCCAGACAGGGCGAGGTTAATCATGCTTCTGGCTCTGCATGGTACATTTGCAAATCAAAATTTGTGGACATCAAACATTCAACACCCAATAAGATTTCCATGTCCCTCTCATGCACACATTCATGTATGGTGCTTATTTGCCTCTCAGTGCTGCATGGCTTTTGCATTAGAAGAGGAAGTGTCCCCTCAGTTTCATGCCATACACAATGTCTGTGTGTCAAATTCAAATACTGTGAAATACCATTTTTCAGAAAGAAAATCTTCGTTGCCTTTGAAGTGAGAAGAAGAAGGTTAAATAGGAGCACATCACCTAGTTGAAGTTGAGAGTCTCCCTTCATCTTGCCAAGCAGTGCTTAGAGTTTGGACAGTGAAAATGACAGAAAAAATTTGGACAACAGCCAAAAAAAATGTGGGCTCAATTTCTTAAAAATATTTTAGTTTAAATGAGGTTAAAGGCTATTCCTGAGCTTGCTGTGAAGCAAGTGCTCAAGTGCTTTCTGTAACTGGGATCTAAACTTGGAGGGCAAATTGTTTGGTTATAAATGATTGAACTTCTTTTTGGTACCCTCAGCAAACAGCCTTTGACAGAAAAGTTTCTGTCAGGCTGAATTTCAGAGGTTATCTTTTGGACATGAGAGATAGGGACCCTTCTAATTGTGCTACCCTCTCTGGAGTCTCACGATCAAAGTGCTCTATCTAGAGTGTTTGTTTGCTCAAACAGCCCTTATCTCACATCACTTTTTGTGGGATTCAGTTAGCAAAACCAGTGACTGTGAACTTCACGCTTCTGCTTACAGCTCCTGCCACCATCAGTGCTCTGAAGACAGAGCAGATCGTGCTGAGTTTGGTTGTCAGGTGAAGATACAGTACCAGGGGCTGTGGCATTGCAGTGGCACAGTTTCCCGCTCTGCAGGCAAGCCTGGAGCTGGGTCAAACGGCAACAGCAAGAGGTTGTTGAAGTGTTAGAAGACATGTACCTTCAGGAATGGGGCAGGAAGCTCTCAGCTCTGTAGCCAACCTGCAGACCACGTTTTGCAAAGAATTCCAGAAACTTCATGAGAATGCACATAGAAATTCAAGATGATCTAACAGTTTTGCTGACATGATATTTGTCTGTTATTATGAGAAAGCATCCTGATGCAGAAGGACTACGCAGGGCCATAGTGTGGGACAGCTATGAGGTTTGTGTTGTAGTGTGGGGTGCCTATCCAGGTTTGTGTCAGAGGCCCAAGAACTCTGGATGGAAAAATAAACAAACCCTGGGGTGCTTTGTGGTGGGGAGAGAAAATGTAAAGAAAAAGAGCTGAACTTTTAATCAAGTTTGAGTAACAGGCTCTCTATTCTGGGCATTGGTTTTCTGGTGTAGTAGAGAAACAGCCTAAGCCCACAGAGACCTGAGCTGCAGTGTTTTGCATCTTTTTCTGGTGTTGTTTATTTAGGGGATTTGTTGTTGGTTTCAGTTCAGTAAGACTGCTCTCACACTTACACACCTAGACAGTCTCACCACTAGCCTACTTTACATGTGCTCATCAAATAGTGAACTATTACATACACACTGTGACCTGGTCTTCAGTGGTATCACATATATTTGCGTATCTGTTCTTATAAAGTCTAGGTGTGACCTTAGTCACCAGCTCAGAGTCTGCCAACAGCGAGAGCAGGGGTAAAACCAACATGTATGGGAACCTCCAGAGAATCCGTTAACATGCACTGTTCTCATGGCCTTGTGAAAAGGCCTGGTGGGTTGTTACTGTACCACAAGTGAAATAACAGGGTTGAAATGCTGGAATTGAGGTGTGGTGAGAAAGACTAATTAGTCAGCCCTTGGATACCTTTTAAACGAAGGAGGAACAGGTGCCCCATGTTTTGACAGTCCATCACTGCCTTTTTGGCCTCTGTGACTGAAGGTAGAAGAAGAGTATTTCATGCAACACCATTGATCACAGGCTACCAGTTTCATTCAGTCTGGGAGCGCTAGTAGTTTTGTTTTTAATTTCAACAGCTTCCCTTACAATACTTCCCCAGTCTAGTCCAATCACCTTGAGGAAACTTCCCTATACAGAGTATTAATTCTCATAAAGCAGTGTTAAGACTGATTTTTACAGTAATTTAACTGAGAAGGTAGAAAACTTTGAATTAATGTCAATTTTTTCCCCAAGTAGCTTTCATTTATCTCCTTGAAATACACTTTCATTAGTTGCTATGCAATGATTTACCACTAAATGGAGATTTTAGAATACATGTAGCACTTTGCTAACAGGGATACTTTGTATCCATCCATAAATATCAACACATTGGTGTAGCCTAATATACAATTACTTACATTCTTTATGTTATACTTTTGATATTAAAGAGGTATCACTATGGAAAGCTTGCTTTTTCTCAGCAAGGCTTACTTTATATGATTTGTAACCTCTCCATTTGAATGGAATTGAAATTCAGTAAAAATGCACAAAAAAGGATTTTATAGTAATTAATTATGTGAAATTACCTATGTATAAACAAGGCAGTTTTTCTTTGTTAAATTTTCACTCTGTTTGGATTGTAGTTCTTACATACATACATACATACATACATACATATATATATATATATATGTAAAACATGTTCAAATGCATAATTCCAATTTCTTTGACACTACCTATTTAGAAAGCAGTAAGTGCAATACATTTAGGAGTCAGAACTTCATGCAAACAGAGAAGCAGTGCAGTGCAGTACCACTTCCTTCTGCTATTTAAGAGACCTGCTGTGCACTGAAGCTCAAAGGCATGTTGTTACCCTCTCTCCATATTATGCAATGACATTTTAAATCACATTTGGTGATACATATCACTAACACCCTGAATTCCCTTGAGGCTGAAAACCTGTGAATGGTGTCCATGCACAGAAGTGTTAAGTATGTTGAACTTGTATGTTAGGACTTGTTCACAACAGAAACATGACTTGGCTTTGGGACAGCTCTGCTTTTGCTGGGCAGGAAGAGCCAAATCTTTTATTTCTTACCTGCGATGAAACACACTCATGGATCAGGAAAAGCACAGGTTCAACCACCAGCTGCAGAGGTGGGGAGAGCTGTTGTCCCAGTCCTGTCCAAGCAGGGAGGGCTGACACCAGCAACAAATGCCTGCAGAGAGACAACTGAGGAGGAGACGGGTCTTACAGCTGGGTTGAACTGGATGTGGCCTGAGTGTTCCCTGGTATGTGCCGGGGCATTCCCAGCTGGCACTGCTGTTGGCCAGAAGAGTACAAATTACCATTTTCAGCCAAGGATGCAGCTCACCAGGTGCTGTATGTTCAGTGGTTCAAAGCAATATCAGGAAAAGGCCAGGATCGTTCCTACTCCAGATTTTAAATAATACTTAGAAGCAGCCAGTCTGTGGTGAGTCACACAGGAATACACTAGCACACATTTTGTATGTAGTGATTTTGCCTACTGATGAGTAAAATACAAGAAACAACTAAAAGCTTGCTTTAAACCTTTATGTTGAAGGTTGTCAAAGAGTATTGCAATAGTATGCCTAGTACACCCTTTTTTGAGTTCTCAGGTATGCATAGGTTTGTCAGACTGTAGGGGTTAGTGTCTTTCATGGTCAGCAAGAGAGTGGTGCAGTGCCTTTCTCCAGGTGTCCTCTCACCCCAGCCAGTGCCAGTGGTGTCAGCCTAGCAAGGGTGAGGAGGCTCCTCCTTCTTTTCAGGCAAACGGTTGTGCTTGTAACAGCTCACTGGCAATATCACCTGTAAAGGCTGCTAGAAGTCAACTAAAGATGGAACAAAACAGATGCAGAAGAGTGTCAAAAGATGCAGGAAAAGCAGAGCAGCCCGCACCTCATCCTCAGTGTCTGCTCGGTGTCGCTGCCTGTGCTGGCAGCAGAGGCAGAGGAACGCTGGAGGAGGAGGAAGAGGCAGCTTGCACAGCTATTGCTTACTCTCATCATCCCAAAGGATCAATTTTCAGACCATTACCTACTTTCCCACACATGCAGACACACATACGTCACTGATCCAGAGAGGATTTATAAGTTACCATCTGAGGAATCACTATCAAAACACAGACACCATTTGCTTTAGGGCTTGTTTGTGGTTCTCCAGTAATGGCTAAATGCCCAAACCCAGAAGCAGCCCAGGCCCAGTTGTCCTGCTGGGAACAGTGTATGGTGCTTTCAGCTTATTTTTCTCTAAGGCACAGCTGGTGTCTTTAGGCTCCTTTAAATCTGTCTTCGGCTTAGTCACAGAGCAGAGGCTTTCTCCATTCCTGAGCCAGCCCGACAGACACAGCTATCTAGCAAGCCAGACTAGCCCTCTCCAGCACAATCGCAGGAAGTTATTCCAAGCCTCAGACAAATCCCATTTCTATCTCTGGAAGAGTAAAAGGTCAAAAAACACGAGGCTGTAGCTCTGCCAGCAGCACCAGCCCCAGCCGTCACAGCCCATGGCGGGGCTGAGCAGAGGGGACGCAAGGCCAGCGGCTGCCTCCCACCACAGCTCTGCCCTCCTCACAGGATCAGTGGCTCTTGCCCACACATCTCTGGGAGGTGTGTGGGGCTCCAAAATGGCTTCACAGGCTGTGTCATTCCGCAAGAAATCCCAGGAGAGGGAAGAAAGAAAGCATAAGTACCAGGTTACCAAAGCAGACTTTCCCTGGGAGTCAGCGTAGCCCTCTGATCCCGCCTACCAGATTACCCTTGGCATCCAGCCACATCCCCATCCTCTCCCAGCAATAGGCAGCCTAATTAGTAGAAGTCCTGATTAGCTCTTGCCCTCTGCTTGCAGCATACTAGCGAAACAGGAGGTTTCTAAGGCTCTCTGCAGGTCTTTAGCAGCAGCCAGAGGTGCTCCGGAGCCAGCTCTCCGAGCTGCCCTGGCCAGCCATGCCCTCCACACAGCGCTTTGGACACTGTGCTGTTGCAGTGGCAACTCCTGCACTCAAAGCAGGGATGTGAACCATAGTCTATCATCATTCCTCACAGTTCTCATAGGATTTTACTAACGGACTCTTCCCTCCTGTTGCTTTGCTGGCTTTTCTGCTTGGCTTTAGCAAAGAAGATACCTCATAACAATGCGTACAGTGGCCAGCCCTCAGCCCGATGATTCAGAATGTGATGGGGTTACTCCACCCATAGTAAAAACTCGAGTCTAATTTTGAGAAACCCTTGCTGGAGGAGCCATGGCTTCCTCATCCTGGGGTCAGGGATTTGCTATCAGCCTTCTGCAGGTTGTGGCAATGGAGCTGCTGGGGATGGAGCTGGTCCTCAATGACATCCTGCCTATACAGCTGCAGAGCCCAGTCCTTTCTCTTCATGGTGATTCCAACAGTTCGTTTTTAATTTGTCCATCTTCCTTCAGCTTTCCTGTTCCTCCCATCCTTCCAATTTTCTTGCCCATTTGGGACTCCCCCACTATCTCTTTTTAGTTCTCCCTTTAACTCTCCCTTTGAAAACACTTACTATCACTCTACTCTTGCTTTGCTCCTAGAACATAAACACCCTTGAAATGACCTCTCTTTAAACAAAGCCTGCATCCCTTCTCCCATCGCTCCCTACAAGCACCAACAGGCCTGTGATACTTATATGCTGTCACTCCTAAATTAATTGGGCAGGAGCATAAATGGCAGAACCAAGGAGAAAAATATTGCCTGCTAAATGAGAAGTGGATTTGAGACTTGTTAAAAAAAGACTGAGTCCCCCATGGCTCCCAAACACCACATTACAACTGAGGGCAGCCACGGGGAAAGTCTTTGTTTTTCTCTAATAGGCTGAACACTGTAGGTTCAGTGCAGAGCTGAGGATGTTGCATACAGTTGATTGTAAATTTGTGTCTGTCCACACCCTCCCTGAAACTGCTCTGAGTAGGAGTTTCTTAGCCAGTGCAAAGGCACTGGCTGTCCAGGATCTGCACCCTTTGAAGCAAGCTGAGAGCAAATTGTAGGGCACAAACTTTCAGTTATTTAACCATTCTGTGGCTGGGGTATCAGTGGTGGGAGGAAGAGGAGAATCCAGCAGTGGAAGGGAATGCAGTGTCCTCAACACAGAAGGGAGAGAACCCTGTGGATTAACTCTGCTTGCACATTCAGCTAATCAGGAAATGGTTATATCTGTGAAGAATTTGGAGTTTTTATGTGTATACATTATGGTTGGAGCAGATCTCAGTGTAAAAGGCTGTCTTGGCATTTCTGCTGCTAGTTTCTCTGTCTTCATGGATCTTTCCCATAGGATTAGAAGCAATAAAACCCACTTAAAAACTGAAAATGAGGTTATACGATTTCAAAAATCAGCAGAGGAGCTCCAAGCCAGCCAGAATTTCACTTCAACTCCTGTTTTGCAGTTCAAGTTGACAGCATTCAAGCAGCTTAAGCATGAGCTTCAGCCACTTACATTCTCTTTCTTGAGAAGCATATGCAAGCACTGCAGACTGGGCAGAGGACTGTATGCTTTCAGTTTTGAAGATTTATAAAAGTTGGGCTTGGTTTTAAGCCAATTGACCAACTCTGCCTAGCAGACGAAGCAGAACACAGACTCCTTGGTCATTACCAAAATCGAGTGGGGGCCTTTCACCTCAAGTTCAGGTGAGGCAGTGTAATGGGGAGGAAGTGGGATGGCCAAGGAGCTAATGGGCCTCTTTGTATTCCCCATTTGCTTTCAGCCTTGGCATAGGAGAGGGTGGCTGGGTGGAGGCATGACAGTCCCTTCCAGCCTCATGATCATGGGACAGAGCAGTCTAGGTCTGAAAGATCCCTCATTCTTTGGCTGCAGACATCAGAGGGCACAAGGAGGCACCTCTCCCTGCAGCAGCATCCTGCTTGTCCCTGGGAAGCACCGATGCCCAGTGTTTCTGCAATGTCTGTTGAACCAGCGCCAGCAGCAGAGGGGCTGAGACATACCCACACAGCAGCAGTCCAGTCTGAATGCCTTCTCCTCCTTCCTGGTCCTTTCCCTGGCTGCCTTCAGGGAGCCCTGGTGTGGGGAGGCAGCTGGCAGTGTGCACACAGCAAATGATGCAGTCACAGACTGCATCCACATCCTTACTGCTCCCTGGTGACCTCATTCTCTGGGTGTAGCTCAGAGTGCATAAACCACAAAAAAAAAAAAAAAAAAAAAAAAAAAAAAAGAAAAACAAAAGGGATAGGGAAGGGAGGAGAAGAGATAGAGAAGAAGTTGCAGAAAAGCAGAAATAAACGCTATAGTTTTGAAAATGCCTGTGGAAAAACCCAGCTGGCTCATTGTCCTCACTTTTGTAACAGTAACATTGATCCTATTTCACCATCCCACAAGCAAATACTCTTCTGATAGTTTTATGTTTAAAAAAAGATGTAGATCCAGATAGGCTGCACAACACCACTGCCTTCAACCACGTTTACCAGTTTACATTTACTAATAATCTGGCTTTTGGTGTTTCATAGATTAGTGTGCTGACAGGTTGAAAAATGATAGAAAGGGAGCTATTACCCTTCTCCCACATTGCTCATATTTAAGACATTGCTGAGCACATTAATTGCACGTTGTTCCCAATAGATCAAGCTGAACTTTCATTTCTGAAATCTGTTTTTACTCCCAAACTGTTCCACTATTTGTGGAGTTTGGCAGTGAGTTTTACTCCTGCTGTACTCGCAAAAAATCTGCATTACAATTCCCTGACAACGAGCTGAACATAACTCCAAAGAGAAGGCACCTGCTCAGGAAAGCCGGCCTGTCCTTTCATGAACTGCAGCTTCATCAGCTCACAGCAATGAACCCTTCTGGATGTGAAAACCACAGGGTTCTGCAGAAATGAGCAGTTCTTTTTTATTCTCTCTCCTTTCCATTTGGGGAGCCCCTGCCGCCCTCCCTGGCACCCAGCAGCCCTCACGGGATTTCACATGCATACGACCTGGCTTTTCACGTGACATCGCACCTCATGCTTTTAGTGCCACATTTAATTTGTGCTTTCTACACCACGAGGACAGCAGGACACTACCCAGTGCAAGGTTAGGCACATTCCTGAGTGGCACCATTCAGCCCCCTGGCCAGCAATAGGAAGCTTGTTTGGGACATCCTGAAGTTCCTGCCTGGGTGTACATTGTGTGACCACCTTAAATCCACACTGTACAGGCAAAGCTGGTGTTTGACAAGTCTGGGCAGTTTCCTAGGAAATAAATCATGGTCCCTAGTTGTTCCTAAGGCTGCTGTGAGCAGAGCGCAAGCCTGTAAAAATGCAGGGATGCCAGAATTCTGAGTGTTAAGGATAAAGTGTGCAACATGCCAAAAGTAATTGTTTTCCTTCTGCAGCCCGTTATATTCAGATGTTAAGGAAATGATTTAATATTTCTGAATATGTTGTGATTTCATCATTTGGTTCAGCAAGGGAAGTTTGAGAAGTCATGCAAATGAAGATAAACATTAAATGTGCTGTTGGGGCTTGCCTTGCTTTGTGTTTTTGATAGCAGTGCTACAGAGCGTATGCCAGCCCTGGGCACATCAGTGTCTCCACAGCCAGACAAAAGCTGCAGTGGTAATGGGACTGAAAAAGCCTAACCTACGTGTGGCTCACAATTGGAAAAACCTGCCTCAGGAGGTGAAAAGAAAAAGGACTGAGGATGCTTCCTCATGAGGGGAAGAAGAGGGGCAGGCACTGATCTCTCTGATAACCAGTGAGAGGATCAAGGGAAACAACACGAAGCTGTGTTGGGGACGGGGTTAGGCTGGATATTAGGAAAAGGTTCTTCACCCAGAGAATGGTTAAGCACTGAACAGTCTCCCCAGGACAGTGGTCACAGCACCAAAGCCTGTTCCAAGTTCAAGAAGCGTTTAGATAATGCTCTCAGGCACATGATGTGGCTCTTGGGGATGGTCCTGTGCAGGGCCAGGAGTTGGAGTCGATGATCCTTGTGGGTCGCCTCCAGATCAGGCTATTCCATGATTCTACCACCAATACAGCTCAGGATCCAGGCACACAGTCCCGAGCTTGTTCCAGAGGCCCTGGGTTTGCACCCTGGTGCTCATTCCCAGCTCCCTTGGAACATTGTGCTCCACAGGCCGGTGTGAAATAGGCAGAGCACTGAGAAAAAAGCACAGGTCTGCAGAATTTCACAGGCAGCGTTGCCTTCCCACAGCAGAGCAGGGGAACACACAGTTATCTCCTGAGCATGGGAAGTTTACACAATGAATGTTTGGATACTCAAGCTGTCTTTAACCAGCTGACTTTGTGAAAAGCACCTAAACCATGAAGGAAAGCGAAGCTCACAGTGTGCTATTTCTTCAAGCAATTTAGTCCTGAAACCCTGTTTTCTTGGATGAAACACGGGGTGCAACAGCAGTAAAAGAAATTCTGACAACTCAGAGAGAATTCTTAAACAAACAAAAGAAAACCTGGCACAAGGAGCATTGTTTATATTTTTCCTAACATTTATGTATTCTAAAATAAAAAATGACAGGCAGTGGATGCTGTATATAATGAGCCATATGAGTGATGACCACTTTTACACAAACTAAGGAGAAGGAAAAAATAAGTCTAAAAATGTTTAACAACCAGCTCCACCTCCTCTGAAGTGCAAAGCAGAAACTAATTTAAGACAGCTTTTAAAGAAGAAGAAAACCCAGGTCTGGAGATGAAACACCACCTAGCAGAATACCTAAGTGTTAAACATTAGAATTTAGTTGATGAGAAGAGAGCTGAAAGGAGCAGAACTGCAATCAAAAGAGATTTTGGAATTCCTTAGTGTAGTTTGTTTTCTAATAATGTATTTTGGAGTGAGCCAGTAAAATCAGCTATTGAGCACTTGGATGTTGTAGCAGTTCAACTCAACCCCATTTAAAGGAATCATGGGCCACCTAAAGGTAACCTCTTTAAAACACATCTGTACTTGCATACATGCAATGCAGCAACAGACCTCATCCAACGCATTCCACCGTCTGTTTTGGTTTGTGTCTTACCCACACACTTGGTGTACTCTTAAATACAATTATAGTATTTACTAAATAGGTCTGACAAATAACTCTTAGTTTATAATGTGGTTTGTTTTCTGTAAATATTCAGCAAGGGAATCTGGCCAGTGATGACTGGCTTCGGCTGATCATCTGAATCACGGTGTACTGGTTCCAGTTTGAAGCTGGAGAGACCCAATTTCTCCAGTCTGTGACAAACACAGACCCTTCCTAAATCCAGCTTGTTTCACCGTAATTCATTTGTTTTCCGGTTGCATTCTGGCAGCCCTCACACTGCGCCAGACACTCTCTGCTCCCACAGGAGCCCTGGCAGCCTGCTGTGGTACCCAGCCCGCTGCTCTGCCCTGGGTTGCTGCCAGTTGGTGTTTGTTCTGCATGATGCCTGCCCTGACCAGGCATGACCAGGGGAAGAGCTGTGAGGGCAGCTTGCCTACGCCCAGGCCAGGGCTTTTACCATGCCTGAAGTCACTAGTAGATGTTTGCTGGAAAAAAATCAGTGTTGAGGGCAGCCTGTGTGCAACCCACACAACCCAGGCTAGACCCACAAAGGGAGAGTTCATCTTCTGATGTGGTCCATCAAAATGCTCCTCATCAGTCCAGAGGCAGATTTTTCTTTATTTAGATACTTTCTTCATATCATGTTTCCGTTTTTGGGAATCTGCATTTCTCAGAGCTTCCTGTCAAGAGGAGGACCTGGCCCCCTCGGAGCAAATGGGAGCTTTGCCATTTACATCAGTGGAGTTTAAATGTCACCGCAAAGGCCGGGTGGTTCCCGTGGGACTGGTTTCAAGCCAATACATAGATCCCAGCAGAGATCTTTGAGTCTGTATAGCGAGAAGCATGCAGTGAAATCAATGCCCCCCTCCACATGCCTATAACCAGAGCTCATCTGGATCCTAGGTGGTTGCTGTTATGATACTGAACCTATTCCTATTTTTTTTCTGTCTTTGTACATATGCGCAGAGAGCTTGGTTCTTACTTTCAACAAAAGTGACCTGTTCTCTAAAACAAGTCCTCCCACACATGTGTGCCTCCTCCCTGTTTTTCTGCTTGCGTCCTGCACACTTCCTTTCTCCAGGCAGTTTTAAGAGTGAAATGAAGTGCAAAGGTCAAACTCTTTGCAGCCTGTAGCCGTGAAGTCAATAAGGATGTAAAAAAGAACAGTCCAGATTTGGCTCAAAGTGGATGTGGAGGATACAGTTTTCTACCCCTGTGAGCACACAGATCAGCTGAGCCGAACACTGGTGCATTTCCTGACGCTGAACCGCATTGCTATGATCAGGCAAAAGTGTTACAGCCTAAACATTTGTGGCTTTTGTTCTGAGCCTGCTGCTCTGCTTTTCTTCACTAGGTCTGACAGCGTGTTGTTGAAGGGTTTAGTTTGTTTTTTTTTTTTTTAAAGAAAAGCGGTGTTGTGGTCCCCTAGTAAAGGAGTCACTTGCCCAATTTCCTGTTTATGCTGGAGCCGTGGCATCATGTGAGCACAGACAGTTGTAGATAGGCTGGCGACTGTTGCTGACCTCACACCACATGTTCAGTTAACAAGGTGAAACAGCAATATTTGCTCTGTTTGTTTAAAGAATACTGAGAAAACTGCCAGTTCCAAGTAAAATAGAGGGAAAGGGACTCCCGATAGCCTAAGGCAGGGCACAATCTCCAGGCAGTTCTTTTTAGTCTTTAACTGCTTTTCACATCTGTATTCGCATCGTGCTTGCGAGTGACAAGAAAGAGGATTAGCCCCAACTCCATTTCTTTCCTTAGCAAGCAGGTTTGGAGTCCTTCCATGAAAACTATTAGTTTAGCACATTCACTCAAAATTTGTTCAAACTTCAGTCCCTTTAATATATATAAATTTTCCTGTACTTGCTTCTAAAAATGACTGAAGACTCCTCTGACTTAACTACCTTCAGTTATCCAGCAGATGTTTATACCCAGCATTTGTATTTCAGATCTGTTGTTTCTTAAACAACCTGGGAGCAACCTGTTTTTTATTAAAATCTCAAGGATCCATGCAGAGTCTTCTAAAAATCCTGTAAGATTATTCAAGACTTTTGGAGTAAAACCATTCTAAGAAGTCGAAATTTACCTCTCTTTGAGATTATATCGGACTACTAAAGTTGGTATTAAAGAATTTATTGTGAACAAGTACGCGCTTCCAAGCCATTTTACACAAGTAGCTTTCATGTAACACTAGGAGTTCCTATCGGGCAAACATAAGGTTTAGTGGTGCTTTTCCCACTAACAGAAAACAAAGTTAATTGTTAAATCCAGGAAGACCTGTGTCAGTGTATTAAGTTTCTCCTTTCTCTGTTTTCAGCTTGTTTCTTTAAAAGGCCCAATTCTGCATCCTGAGAAATCCAAATTTTATTTTTTAACTGATCAGAGGAGTGGCACCGAACCAGATCAGCAGTTGTCTGTCCATCAACCTCTGCTACCTTATGCAGGTAGAAAAGGATTTCAGATGCAAAAGTTGCACTGCATATTGTCTGAAGCCAAACACACAGGTGGGAGTGCATCCCTGTGGGTGTACGGAGAAGCATCCCAATTATCAGGAAGACAGTGTAACTGCAGAGGCAGGTGTATCCCAGTGACAGGTCAACAAATCACAGCATATGCAGGCTGTAATGATCATATACCAATTGTCAAGTGCTTTAGGATTCAAAGGTGAAACAAAGCACTCCAGAAATTCAAGCTGCATTCAGGATGATAATAATGTCATTGTAGATACTACATATAAACATGCTGTGAGGGAAATATGGAACTAAAACTCTTGGCTAGCTGGAGAGGCTGTAAACATCCTCACATAAAGAGTCCTGCCTGTAAGTCTTCACTGTCAGGGAGCTTAAATGCCTGCAAAAATGTAGCGGCAATCAGGTGGTGTCATTTGGGGGGCAACTTAAAGGAATTAATGTTTCACTGTGCCTGCCCTCAGAAAGAAAAAAATGTGCAGGAGGAGTGGAGAGTTCTGGGTGGGAGGAGGTCTTTAAATGGCTTAATCACTCCAGTGCTGTCTTCTGCTGTTGGGACCTCTTGTCTGAGCTGCAACCTACTTTGCATCCCCATTAAAAGTGAAAAAGACAGACAAAATGAAACAGAGAATATGAGGATGCACACGGTGTGAGTCATGTCCCCCCCTGGTGCCCCACGGTTTGGTACCCCCACAGAGCGTCAGGGCTGCTCGGGCTGCAGGTGGGATGGGGTCCACCTGCCTGCCCAGCACAGAGCCAAAGTCAGCTGGCCAAAATCAGCTTCCTTCCACCCAGGGCTTTTTTTCACCCATCACAGAATCCTCTTGATGAGAGCTGGTGGCCCAGTGGCAGCACTGGCAGCCCAGATGGAAGGTGACCATCCCGAGGCCAAGGCTATTCCACTGTGCAGATCTCACACCACAGCTGGCTGCCTTTTCCTTAGCCAGATTTTTCGTCAGTTCTCCAGATCCCGTTAGGCACAGCTTTACAGTGATGCCGAGTCACAAAAATTCCGGTTGTTTCCTGAAAACGTGTGAGAACATCTTTACCGTCTTGTTAGTCCCAATGAAACACAGCCAAGTGCAGCTGGGGAGTTACTTCATTTTTTTATTAATACCAACTGTGTCTTTTTCCTGATGCCCTGTAGATGCTGCCGAGATTGCCGGCTGGCCCTGGTCTCTTGGTGCTCCTGACAAACCCCACTCAGTCCCTTCCTGGGATGTGCAGCCCTCCAGGGCACAGCTGGGGTCCTGCCCTGTGGTGGAAATCAGCTGTAATTGCATAATGACTGATCCTTGCCTGTTCTATAAATGAGCTCAAAGAGGCCTGCACATATTTGCAGGAGAGCTGATAATAAGGAAAGCTCTGAGCTTTCAGCACCATTGTTGTTAAAACAGGAGGAATAGAGAAGTGATGCCCTGGGCTGGCAGTCAGGAGGGCAGCTCATTGACTCCATGCCAGTATTAGGATGTCACTCTTAAAGAAATATTCTGAAATAGGATTGTCACCCTGCCACCACTCCTTTGGTGTTTTGTTGCTGTGTATGTCACAGGTAAGGCTTGATCAGCCCAATGGCATTTCCATAGCCACAGGACAGTAGGAAGCAGTGAGTTCTGTGAAGCCTTGGTGGGACAGTGGGGTCTTGCCTACCCCACATGCCCCAGGGCAGGACCCTTCGAAGCCATATGACACATTGCAGCCCTCCTAGGCAAGGTGGAGCTGTTGTGTTTTTCTGCTGTGTTAGGATTTATTGTAGCTAGGATCAAAGTCCATCAAGGATTTTTCGCTATAGCAAGATCCTGTGGGATGAGATGCTCCATCAGCACCTTCCCCTACAAAATGCAGGGACCCATCTGAGCAGCACAACCACAGCACCAGCATTTCTTCTCTGCAGGAGAGCCCCTTGAGACCCACCTGCCAGGAGCCATGGGAAAAGCAAGGTGAGCACAGCAGTGCTGATCCCCTTCTGCCAGCAGTGTCCTGTGGAGCAATTCCTACTCACATGAGGAACAAGGGGGATGCTCTGTCACCTTGCCAGTGTCCTCAGAGGAAACCTGTAATCAAAATGTCTGTGAGAAACACGGTTCTCCTTTCTTTGCTGCTCTTACTAAAGGACAGGGGACATGATTGAAATGACATTTCTTCATCCAAGTGTCTGGCTCCTTTTGCCCTCCCCAAAATGAAGTGGTTTTATTTTTAACTTTATTTTCAGAACTTGCTTTCTTATATTCCACAAGGTTTTCAAGAACTTAGAACTCCCAAGTTTTTTGGGTCACTATGAGTTTGACCCTTCATGCCCAAACAAACCCCATTAGCATTACAAAGAATCTGCATGTTTATTAAATAGCAGTGACTCATTCAGTTGCAGATGTTTGTATATGTAAAGCCCTGTAAATATTATGGATTAAGATGGAGAGCAGGCAACAGGAATGTGTGTAAGTTAGCAGGCAACATATGACTGGGATTTTTTTTCTCCTTTTTTTAAGTGTGTGTCATTTTTTCTTCACAAACCACAGGTTTCTTTTTTGTAAAAAACAGAACAAAGGAAACCTGTCTGCCTCTACAGGATGTCCTCTTAGAATCTTTATTACAGAGCTCTCATTGCACTTGCAGTGCAGGAAATTTTTTGACTGGTGTTTTTCATCAGTTTATGTGGCTGCATCACCTTGAATGGAAGAAGGTATTTCCCCTTGCACTGTTCACCCATCACATCTCCTCTGAGGAAGACTCATGCTGACTTTCTTGAAAAAAGGTTCATTTAGAGTCATACTGAAACTACCACGGTCGGAAAGACAAGTGACTCAGTAAAGGACTCATGACATAGCAGATGGAAATACAGTGTTAGGCTGTGTTCTGTCCTGAACTCGTTGTGCGATGGCCCTTTGCACAGGATGAGCCAGACTGTGCCAGTCTGTGTGGAAAGTTGTTTTGTATGGAAACACTGGTTACTCAAACCTTTTTCCCACCAGAGCTGAACCCTAACCTGGAAAAACCAAAGGTGCAGTGGGCATGAACAGGCAGGGGAAGGGAGAGCTGATGCCTTTCCAGCACTCCCAGGAATGGACCTCAACTTCCAGGCACCCAAACAAAGGGATAAAAATGACGGCAGAAAATATCTCCTCCTATTCTCTCTGTTAAATAGAATTATGTGCCTGTGGAGGCACATGAAGGGCCTAAGGGAGGAGTATCCCTCTCTGAGATTGAATAATTATTGATTTTTCTTTCCCAGTCATAAATGATGGGTTTCAGCCTCTCATGCTGAAGAAGTTTGTGAGAGTTGAGCAGAAAATAAGGGAGACAAAATCTAAGAGAAGCATTAAACCAGTAGGTGATGGGCAATGAGCTCATCTGCTTCCAGAGCACTGTGTGGGGACACAGTGGAAGGGCCAAGCAGGCAGCCTCATCAAGGAGAGATTTATTATGCAGAGCTGATGGGTGCTGCAGATCAACAACCACAACTGAAACAGCAAAGCCATAACTCCAGCTGGGGGACAGGCTGAGTGGTTTAAGAGGTCTTTCTCATCTCAAATTTCTGCAAGTGAGTAAATCAAGTGTTACTACTGAGCTCTGCAGGCTGCCGAGCAGAAGGCAAGAGCCCTCCTGCAAGGGTCTTGCAGTCCAAGTGGTGTGAGTGGCATGAGGTTGCTCTTGAAAGAATGGCACAAAGAGCTCCCAACAATGTTCTCTTTGAATGCAAGTATGTGTGCTGGGAGCTGGTCCTGATTCCTTCCTGGTACAGGCCCCTCCTGCAGGGACTGTACTCTGTGGTCCCAACACCTCCCGCTCTGTGCATGCAGGGAAACCCTGTTAACATATATGGTCTCAATGGGCATAGAGTCAGCTGCTTACAAGCCTGTCTACATATGAATTTTAACTTCCTCTTTAAAGTCGTTTATAGGAAATGCTGTAAAGTTCCGCCTAACTTTTTTTCTTTCCATGGGAATAGGTTTAAAAACTGTTTTTTGAAAAGGGCAAGCTGTGAAAACTTGTCTCAAGTGCTGGGACTCCTGCAGGACTATCATCCTGCAGCTCAGCTCGTTCTCTTGCCCCTAGAATGCCTTGTGGCTCAAGACACAGGCCCAGAGTGAGTGGCAGGAGGAGCTCTGTGCACACCAGCACTCCCAGCCCTCAAACAGCTGTGGGAGGGAATCTCTGCCAGACCCTTCACTGGTGGTATTTTCTGATTTTCTCTCTCCAAGGGATTTTGTGGGATGAGAGCAATCCCAAATGGTCCAACTTTTTGCAGTCATCCCCACCACTGGGCTCTCAAACTCTTCTTTCCGCCAGAGCTCCCCACAACAGGCCTGGGGACCAGCACTTGTCCTGGTCTCAAAGCACAGCTGCAAGGCCACCAAGCAGGCAAGGAATAGGCACACATGAACCCTTCCTTCTGCTTCCTTTTGCCATCCCCTTTGCTGTGTTCTGTAAAATGAAGACTATCCTCATGGGGGAGTCATGAGCATTAATAACAGTCGGCCAAGAATTTCAAGTTTATTGGCTATTCTGTGTTTAGTTACTAAAACCTGAAAAAATCACACACACACACACACCCAAGGTAAAATTATGTTTTAGGCCAACTTACCTCACTGAGCCTGTGTGTGCTGTAATTAGTTATTTAGAACTCAAATACTGGATATTTTATACAAACAAATGAGAACATGGTCCTCAGGTAGACGGTAAGCAATGAAGGTCCTTGTCAAAACCTGTCCAGCTCTCATTCTGCCTCGTTCACTAGCCAGATGTTTTTCAGCACAGAATAGGTTTGCTCATGGCCTGTTTTATCTGAGATTGTTGTCAGATCAAATACTCACAGGTAAGAGCCACCCTCTAAACCTCACACCTCTTACTCAGCAGAAGCAGAGACGCCAGGCTGTGGAAGGAGCAATTGCTTTCCTAGAAACCCTACTGAAATGGAAACAGAGCTATTCCTCTTCTTCCCTTCATAAGTGGCTCTGGAATCCTGGAGTAAAAAATTCAGGATCAAGATGAAAAGTCACAAGGGTCTGAAAACATCAGTGCTTCCCAGGTTTGGTTTGGATTGATGGTGCCTCTGTAAATAATCATCCCTTTGCAAGGTGTTGAAATTTTCTCTTTCATTTTTAGCACTGCAACTTCCTTAAAGTTTGTTCTGGGCTTTCAGAAGTAACTGGCAGATCATTAGCAGCTTTTTATTAGCACTGAAAACCACAGGAGGGAAGCTGCACAGGTCATCTGGAACCCTTGGCTTTGCTGGGCAAAAGGCACTTGTCTCCAGATATGTGCAGTCCTAGGTGTTTTGATTTCATGAAGAAAAAGGTGTTACAATCTCTTACATGGATGACATGGTAAAGTATCAGATCATTTGGATTACACCATACGGGCAGGCTGCGGGGAACAGAGAAGTCTTGCTCCTCTTGACCTCCAAAGGGACAACCCTCTGCCTTTTTTTCTTGTCTCAAATGCCAGCTGATAACAAACACATCAAATCAAAGGCATAATTATCAAAACAACTGTAAAACCTGAAAGAAAATAAGTATGGAGCACAAGTCCTATAGGGAGTGGCTGAGGGAACTGGGCTTGGGGAGACCAGGCTGAGGGGAGACCTTTTTATTATCTATAACCACTTGAAAGGAGGTAGTAGCCAGCTGGCTGGGCAGACTCTTCTCCCAGGTAACAAGCCACGGAATGAGAGGAAACAGCCTCAAGTTGTGTCAGGGGAGGTTTCATTTGGACATTAGGAAAAATTTCTTCTCTGAAAGGGTGGTCTGTCATTGGAACAGGCTGCCCAGGGCAATGGTGGAGTCGCCATCCCTGGAAATCTACAAAAAAAACCATGCAGATGTGTTTATGGACATGGTTTAGTGATGGGCTTGGCAGTGCTGTGTTGATGGTTGGGCTCGATGCGCTTAGAGGTCTTTTCCAACCTTAACGATTCTGTGTGTGGGCTGGTTGATGTGTTACATGTTTGGCACTAAAAGAGCCCTGTTTGTGCCACCTGCAGGCGTGGAGGAAGCGCTGGTTCGTGCTGCGCAGAGGCCGCATGAGCGGGAACCCCGATGTGCTGGAGTACTACAGGAACAACCACTCCAAAAAGCCCATCCGGATCATCGACCTCAATGAGTGCGAAGTGCTGAAGCACTCAGGGCCCAACTTCATCAAGAAGGAATTTCAGAACAACTTTGTCTTCATTGTGAGGACCACCTACCGCACCTTCTACCTGGTAGCCAAGACTGAGGAGGAGATGCAGATCTGGGTGCACAATATCAGCCAGATCTGTAACTTTGGGCATCTGGAAGATGGCACAGGTAGGATCATGCTCATCTCGGGTGCTGGGACCATGCCCAGGAGTTACAGGAGGCATGGACCTTCCTGGCTGGTTGGGCTGGGCAGGTGGGACTGGCCATGATGCCTATAACTCCACACAGCACTGAGATGCTGCTAAACCCTGATCTGAAGGTTCTCAGGGATCTCACTGCTGCTGGGTGGAAATACTAGTTGGTTGCTCAGTCTCACTTTGATGAAGCAATGGCTGCTAGAACAAACAGCAGGTCCTTAATAAGAAAAGGTACTGTTTATGTGAAAAGCTGACTGAGTGTTATCTTCTGGGGCCATTTATTTCATTACATGTCCTATATTTATTTAGTTTGGCTTAATGTAGGACACCTGTTCCAGTAGAGTCCTGCGAAAATCCCGTTTTCTCAGGCTTTACTGGATGTGGAATGTGCACAGACTTGGGTGTATATGCATGTGCATAAATCAATGACAGAAATAGTAAGCTGCCTTAGTCTGTTAATAAGACAAAATAAAGAAAAAGCAGAGGATAGGAGAGTGTTAGAAGCGTGTGTCTAGACTTAAGAGATGGTCCTGCTAGTGAAGCATAAGAGCAGCTGTTTTGCCAGGCCCTGCACCTGTATATACTCAGCAGGGTGAATTTCTTGGAAAGCTTCCAGGAATTAGCCACTCCAAGATGGATGTAGCCAGTAATTAAAGTCAGGACCTGTATCATCATTAACTTACCTTTTAAATGAGACAATCGGGCTCAGATAACAGCAATTTGTCTTTCCCTTGACATTTCCAAGGGGTGGATACGGCAGCAATCTGAGAGTTTCAGAGGAAGTGAGTCAGAATGAAGTCCTTCAATGTGATAAGTGCCAGTGCAAGAGTAGAAAAGGGTGGCAGTGGAGGGACTTGATCCCAAGGGCAGTAGTATGTTTGGGGCTGTTGTGGTATGGCCAGGCAGGTTATCCTGCCATGGTCTCTGTGCTGCTGCACTCAGAGTGCTGCTGGTGTCTGTAACTGCTGCACAGCCACACCATTACCTCCTAACTTGAAAGGAAACTAAAGGCTATAGGAAAGGTTTTGTTTTAATCTATCACAGTCCCTGGCATTCCTTAACCTTCTCTTGTCTTCTGGGGGAAATGGGAGTGTGAAGAACGCTGTCCTGTTACAAATGTGATGTCCCTGCTTTTCCTATTTGCTTTAGAAACCACAAGGAAAACATGCTGACAGATTTTTGTGTCAGTACAAGCTGCCCATGAATACAAATTCCAAACTAGAGCTGGTAGCTTTGAGGGACTGGCATAACAACTTTTTGGAGCTTGAATGTAATTAGGGATATTCAGGAACCACCTTCCTGTTGTTCTGCCCTTGTTGACACTGAGACATTGCTCTTGCATTGTTACTTCTGGTGCGGGATTATTTTAGATATAGTTTTACCAATTACTCAGAAATTAAGGCAAGCTCTTCCATGTAAAACAGAAAAGAAAAAAATAATTTTTGTCTGTCAGATGTGTAGGCAGACTTCTCCTGGCACTGTGTGAGGATATGCATAGGGGGATGTGATCTGTGGCAGAGGACCTAAGACACTGGATGGCCATGGATAGAGACATATTCTTCCTGGTACAATGCTTCATTGCATGTAAGACTTGCACATGAACAGTACTCACAGTAGTACAAAGTGGTGTTTCTCTCCCAGGAAAAATTGCCAGTGTGAACACTCCTGGGTGGGAAATGACAGCTCTAGCAGCAGGAGCTGGGAAAGCAGACACCCCAGTTTTCCAAGGCAGATATTGCCCACAAGAAGTTCAGCAGTGCAGAGCCTTTGCCTTGGTTCAGTGGAAAGTCTGGCACCTGAACTTACAGCCCTCATCACGGATGGCGTGAGCTAAGCCTCCAGACATGCACTTACTGTATCTCTAATGCCAAATAGCTCATAAGAGCTTCTATTTATCCTGCAGCTCATGCCGGTGAGCTCAAGTCTGGGGGGTATTCAGGTCAGGCTGCCGGGCACATTCAGATCCTCTGATTTAAATCCACACAGCTCCACAAGTTGCACATCACATTTCAAACAGTTGCTAATTGCTTCATCTTTTCTGGAGCTCCTAAATCCCCCAAGAGCCTGTAGATTTAAACAAATTACCCTTAAAAACTAACATTAGAAGAGAAAAGCCCTATTAAATGCCATATGTTTTTTTAACTTGAATGCTACTGTGTTAAAAAACAATAGAATAATAGTCCCATATATGAATCATCAGCAAAAAGACAGAATTGCAGAAAATTTTAGTAAGCTGTTCTGCATATTCAAGTGAAGCTAAAAGACAATATTATATACTGTGAAATCAATCACTCTTAATCTGTGCAACTCTAAAATTTGCTGTGACTTTGAGGCCAAAACCCAATCTGCTGCTCTTTCTGCTTAATGCACAAAGTGCACCCGCAGGTTTAGGCAGTGACTCAGCTTTAAACACTGTCCTGTTGTTCCCAGTTAGTCCCTTCCAGTAGCAAAGAAGCTGGATGAGCAGCTGGTTCCCCAGCACCAGAGGCCTCCTGTCTGTGGTGTTAGCAGCCAGATGCAGAGGGAAGTTACCAAAGCTGTGGCTCCTGTGAGGACAACTTACAGTCAACAGGAGAGGGGGTGGCTGAGAGACAGAGGCGAAATACAAGCTCCAGGCAGATGTCAGGAAGCACCTGGAAGGGCGGCTGTCGGGGAGGGCTTGCCAGCAGCACTCAGCACGCTGCAGCACTCAACTGCCACAAGAAACCATGGTACTGGCTGTGCTGGAAATGACAGGGGAGCTGGCACCTTCAGGGGAGTCAGCTGGGTGAGAGAGGAAGCCTTGCTCCCTGTTTTCCTGCCATTTCTATGTAAAATCTTGCTTTCCCCTTTGGAGAAATCACCCAATAAAACCATCATTCCCCAACCCTGTGGGACCCATGGCCATGCAGGGGCATCAAGAGGATTCTTGGCCCATGTGGCTGGGGCAGGGGAGGGGGTGAAATGAAGTGGCTGTGGGCTATCACAGGCACAGTTTATGCCATGTGCAAGCTGAAACCATGACTAATTGACACAATCCAACATAGCAACTTTCATTGGAGAAATGCTGTTTTGTTAGGAAGCCTTACTGTTAAAGATGGTGCTCTCCCAGGCTGTGTCTTGGCAGGCATCTTTTCATTGGCAGGCAGCTCCCCAGCCCAGCAGGGGCCTTTTGTCTTGAGTTTCACCTTCACTCCTTCCACAGGTTCCAGATGTTGTTCCACATCTGATGTAAAGACCTTGCTCATTCCGGATGCATCCCTTTCCTGAAGATCCCAGCTGATCTCCATATCTTCCCTGCTGCTCTACTCTCTCCCACAGCATCCAGGGCCACAGTGGAGCAGGATGTCCCTGGAGAGACTCCCTCACTGGTGCCCTCCCTGCACAGCAGATGGACCAGGATATTGGCAGAATCACATTAAGGGACAGGTTATCTTTGGGTCCCTCTTGGCTGCTGGCAGTTGAATTACAGCATTTCTGCTCCTCCACCTCTCCCTCACCTCTGGTTGCTCTGTTGTTCACACCCATCCTCACCCATTGCTGGGAACTTCTTCCATTCTGCTCCTCAGATGGTTTCTTTGCCTCCTCAAATGCGTCTCCATTTTATTTTTCTTTTGCCAATGTGTACAGACATTGCACATGGGAAAGGGATGGTTTGATGCCCCAGGGCCTTGCTGCAGCCACACTGGAGAGCATCTCTCCCAGCCAGGGCAGCATACTGGGAGCAAGGGCAGCCAGGGTCTACTCCCTCCGCACTCACCTCTCTATGGAAGAAAATCCCTTTTCAGCTGCACACACTCAAGGCCAGGAGCGGTGGGTGGCATTTCTACCTCCTTGGTATGGCTGTGTAGCCTTGTGGGAGGGTTGCTTTGGGCACAACCTCCCTATATCACCATGTCCCTGCACTGCTGTTGCACCGTAACAATTCTTGGGGAGTGGACTGGGGTCTGTAGCAGAGGCGAAAAGCCGTCTGTTTCTCCAAACAATGGCCCTGCATTGATGGGAAAAGTCACCGTGGAGGATGCTCTGCATCCTCTGTGGTGACTTCCCCATGATTGCGGGGCAGAAAGTTTTGGGGTTAGTATCCACCGAAGCAGTTATTTTGGCAACTGAAGCCTCCTGCTGTCTCTCTGGCAAAGGGGAGAGCAGGCACCAAACCTATTCTCTGCCTTTTTGCTGTTGAAAGTATCCATGCATAATTTATCCTGCCCAGCTGCTTTTGCGGTACAGCTCTAATGCACACCGATTGGGTTACCAGCAGCGCTGGCAGGGACAGGGGCAGTCTGTTAGGAGCTGGCTGCAGGTCCCTGAGCCCCTGAAGGTTAGAAGAGGGCAGGTCTGTGCGGTCCCCATCCCTCCCTGCTGCTCACAACCGTTGCCATGTGGTCTGCAGCTCACAGCCTTTCCTGATGGGATAATCCATGGCTAAACCCTGTGAGTACCAGATGGAGTTCAGGCCTGTTCGTTCTCTGTGTTAATAACCCAGAATGTCATTAATTTTTTTTCTTATGCATTGTGGCAGTTTTAGTTGTTGGAGTTTTTTTTAAAAATGTAGTCAGATGGTGATGTGAACATGCTTTTCTGAGATCCCTAGGGAGTTAGCCAGTGCATATTTGATCATCGTCAGCTTGCAAGACAGCTCTCCAAGTCCAAGATTTGAAAGCAGAGTTACTGGCTGAGCCAGCACGATGAAAAAAAGTTATTTTTCAGATGGGAAGGCTGCAGCCCTCAGCTCTGCTTTGCAAATGTGAAACCTTGTAAAAGCCATTCCTTCCAGATGCTCACTGTGGAAACCCTGCTGCTATAAGCACCTGCTCAAAATTAAAGCAAATCCTTTGCTTAAGCTTGAATTTAAGCATGTGCTTATGTGGTTTGCTGACTTGAGGCCCACCACTGCCCCAGAGCTCCAAAGCTAACGGGAGGAAGCAGCAGTGAGGGAATACTGGTAGATGGGAAGCACAGAGGCAGCTCTCTCCCCAGTTCAAAGGGATGAGGTGTGGAATGGTGCAGGGATGGAAGATGAGTTGTTTAATTCTTCTTCTGACTGCAATCAGAAAGATGAGGTGTGAAGGCTGCTGTGGCTGGTGTGGGACTCTGGGTCATGAGAATCGTAGAATATCCTCAGTTGGAAGGGACTCAGAAGGATCATGGAGCCAGACTCCTGGCCCTGTAAATAACAGACCCAAGAACTGCACTGTGAGAGGGTTTAGTTTGTGTTTAGTGATATTGCTGTCTAACCACCCAAGTCTTGGCAGCCCTCTCCATCGCTCCTGATCTGTTTGTACATATACCCAGCACCTCCCAGGGTTGAGAAGTGACTACAGCAACCTGGTACAGTGCCAAGGCTTGTGGCTCTGTTGAGCTGAGGACTAGGTTGGACCTGCTGGAGGATCTCAGGACCTCATCACACAGTGCAGGATCTGGCCTTCAGGCTGCATGCAGCTGGTCAGGGACTCTTTCCCAGCATTTCCAGCAAATTCTGGATATCAGCATTAGAGAAAACTGCCATCCTGCTATGCTCTGAAGGCATGTTTAAGTTTGGTGTGTTTTTATCAGCAGTAGCTGTTTTCTTGTGTATGTTTTTGCTGCGCGGTTTTTTTGTTTTGAAGAAGGGTTTTGTGGCTTTGACTCAGGCAGTGTCTGCACATCAGCCAGAGAGATGGGAACCCACTGCCGAGCCCTGCAGGTGTTGGGGACAGTTGGGGCACCCAGTGAGCGCTGCCTGGTCCCTGCACTGCTCTGGTGAGGGAACTGCCATACAGCAGCTTGAAACTTCATTAGAAAAATCATATTCTCTAACAGAGGGCTTGTGCTCTTGGTGCTGCTGTTTGAGCTTCCTGCCAGGAGCAGAAGCTTCTGGGGAGCTGCTCTGCAAAGACACCCTTCCCACTCCACTGCTACCAATGGCAGGAAGTCCATCTTGCACCGAGGACTTATTTTTTGCATTGAAATGCCCCAAAAGCTGCGTGAGAGGCTGTGTTTAGCCTTAAGTCTGTGTGGCTCAGTCATCACTCCTTCATCCCTCCAGCCCAGTGTCCTCAGCTCTCTAGCAAGGGACAGAGGCTGGGAGAGGAACAGAACTAGCCTTGTCTGAGCTGCCTGGCAGTTCCTAGGCCAGATGGGCCTCAGTGCCTCGGCCACATGCTGCCAGTGAAGGGTGGCCTTGGTGGTCTGAGCAGGCAGCCAGCTCTGGCTCCTCTCCTACTGCCACCCTGCTGTGTGCCAGGGTGACTGGAGTGTTATGCCCAGGGAAGGTATCACTGAGCACAGGCTCCCCTGTGCCTTGTGGCCTCCAGAAAAGTAGTGTTACTTTTCTCAGCAGAGCCAAGAAGCCTCCGACTGGGCAGTGACAGCTATACTACAGTTTCCATGGCTTTGATGTCCAGCCCAGAGAGGCATAAGGAGTTTGCAGACAAGTTCAGAGCTTGTCTGGCTACTCCATGAGCTGCAAAGCTCAGTTTTGTCCACTAAGATTTAGAAAGTGGGAAGAAATCAATCGCTTTCCTTGTCACCATTAATTTGAAGTGTTGGAGATGAATAATTAATTATTTGCGTTAGATACTATACTAAAAAAGTACTTCATCAAGCAGGCTGCTGTGCCTTGGCTCTTTCTTCAGCAGGGGTTGTCTTCATTGCTGGCTGCAGGAGGGACACCACAGCCCTGCAGGAGTCGGGGACCCCAGAACAAGAGGGTCTGCACCTCCTGCAGCCTTTCAATTTGACAGCCTGGATGGGGGGAGCAGCTGCAAAATCAGGCTTCCCTCTCCCCAGAACCTGCTTTTGCCTTGTCTCACTGCCCCTTTGGGGTAAAAAAAGCAAGGTGGGGACAGCCAGAAGAGGCAGTGGGCCAGGGCAGGTCAGAGCTGTCCCTCAGCCGGGGCCATCCGTTCCCATTGCAGGTTCAGTGGAGAGCCTGTCTCACACCACCTCGTCCCCACAGCCGTCGCCGGCCGCCTCCACCCACACCTCCCGCATCGCCGACCCCTCCTTCTCAGTGGACCACGCTGCTGCCGACGCGTCTGCCGCCGAGGAGACCCCCAGTGAGTCGGAGTCAGTCTTCCTCCCCGACTACCTCTTCCTCTCCAACTGCGAGTCGGGCAAGCTCAGCCACAACAGGTAAGTCTGGGGTATGCCAGATGCGTTGGGCTGGAGTCACCTTCTGCATGCCCAGTGAGGAAACTGGGGCACACTGGTCCTTGAGCCCTGCTACTCGGGGCAGGCTCCTGAGCACAACAGGGGTCCACCAGCCTAATCCAATTTACAGGGTGCTTTTCATAGCACAGATTAGCGGTCGAGCATCATATGTTGGTCCTGCCGCTTTCCACAGTGGGTGGCTGGGGACCTCACACACAGTTCCCTCCAGACACCTGCTGCTGTCCAAGGTGCTCCACAAAGTGTCCCACCCTCCAGTCCAGCTCAAAGGGCACCCTCCACTGTCATAGGGAAGGGTCAGATTTTGTCCTGAACTGTGGGGTTGGGGGTTTTTTTGGTGTTCTTGTAACCAGGAGAAAAGGAAAGCTTAGTTCCCAACTCTGTCTCTTGCAGGTGTGACAGCTGGTCAAATTCAGACAGATCTCTGGAGCAAACATCATCTGACGATGTTTTTGTTGACTCCTTGCAATCCCAGCCCTCCTTGTACCTTGTACAGCCGACCAGTGCTGGCACTGTGCACCAGGACGGGGTCCCGCTGGCAAATCCCAGCACCGTTTCCAGGAACACAGACATTAGTGGGCCATCCAGTGACTTTTCCTCCTCTTCTCCACTGCTGGGGACGCCGCTGACACCGACCTTTCAGATGGACAAGAGCCAAAACGCACTGCCCTACGGTGTAACCCAGCTGGACATCCTGTCCAACACACCCCCACCACGACCCCCCAAGCCAACCCACTTCTCGGACAGGAGAGGGGATGAGGTGGGCGGCGGGACCCTCCAGAACGGGCATGCAGGGATCTGCAGGGCTCAGGTTGCTCTGGTGCCCAGGAGGATCTCCTTGTCCAGCTTAGACAACATGAGGAACTGGAAAGGTGAGTGTATTACCCATGAAGCAGGACCAGGGTGAGGGATGGAGCTGCCCACAAGCACAGCGTGGGTGCCGAACTTCCAGTTGTGCCTTTCTGTCCTCCCTTCTGTGGAATCACACACCACCCAAAGCAACACAAAATGCTTCTGTCAAATGAGTTAGCAAGCAGGATTCAGGCCTGTTCCTCACAGGGTTCAGCTGTTCCCTTCCCCGTTCAGCTCCTGCTCTATAGAAGCCCGACAGTGTCTGGGCACATGGGCAGCAACTGGCTGTGATCCTTCAGGGTGCCTCTTGACTTGCTAGTTTTTCATGTCCCCTTCCTCTCCAAGAGGGAAAGCAGTAGATAAATGAAAAATCAGACACTGACTCTGGCAATGCCGAACTCTCTGTTTATGCAGGTCAAAGTGTGGGCTTGCACATGGGAAATTCCTTTGGAGCTGTGCTGCTTCGCTACATCCAGCCCATTCCATCAGAGCAGCATGTCTTTTTGCAGCTTAAAGACCAGGAAGTCAGGGAGACGCTGGGGATGGGATGTAATCCTGGTTGAACCAGGGACTCTGTGTGTCCTTGAACAAATCCCACTCTGTCCTTGCACTTCAGTCAGAGTAGTCTGAAAACCTGCTGTTACAGAGTGAAGCTCAGCTGCAAAGCAGGCTCTACTCTGAGCTGAGCTGGCTTTTCCACTTGTTCCTGAAACACCATCATCAGAAACAAAAATAACAGTCAGAAACCCAGAACACCATGGTATCAAAAACCAGCCTACACTATATGGGAAAGCTTTATTATGTGGAGCCACAGAACAGAGGGAGGCAGCTGGGATACCTGGCTGGAAATCATCAAGTATATTGCTGTGATATGAAGGCCTTCAGTTTTGATGAGGGAAAAAAATGTAGATTTTTAAGGACAAGCATCCTTTAGACTCCTGCAGTTTGAATGACCAGACAGTATTTGGGGCTGTTAGATCTTGCTCTTAAAGCTCAGAAGATAAAGCAAGGAGGTCTCTGTCCAGCCTGTTTATCAATGTACAAACAACTCTTGTAAGATTTCTGGAGAAACACCCATCAGTGGAACTGCTATTCTTAATTATCAGCTACGCTTGATTGCTCCCTGAAAGGTGCTGCTCTTGCTTCTGCTGCTCCAACATCACCAGCGCTTGAGCTGCTTTCATGTTCCTCCAACCCCATTTACACCAAAATGTTTTAAGAGGATTAAGTGGCCAAATGTCATGTTGTGCCGTTATACTGCAGAGTTATCTCTGCCTGACGGGGGCAGTAATGAATTAATAAGTGCTGCCACTTTTTCTTACCCTAAGTGCAGCTGAAACTGTTTGAAAGGTTAAACTCCAAATTAAAATGTGTTTAACAAGAAAGATCAGAAAAAGAAACAGAGAGAAAGCAGCTCTTCCTCACCAGCTCCCACAGTGAGCCCACTCAAGTTATTTACTTCACTTTTTGCCCTTGGCAACCTGCAAAAGATGCACAGGTGTAATTAACCCAGTGTGAAGGCAACGGGTGCTGATGGAAGTGCCATGAAGGGGCATGAGCTGTACACGTGTAAGGCACCTGTATCCTGGCATCTGATGGAGCCTTGTGCCTGAATGTCACTTTGCCAAAACAATAAATAAATATAGCTGTCCCAGGACAGTGACTGTGTCTGAATATATATCTGCACTAACAGTATTGCTTTGTCCTTGTCTGGCCTTTTTTGCTGGTACCACCACAAGTGCCCCCAGCTGCAGTGCAGTACTGACATCTCCATCATAAGAGCAGAGAGTGGATTAACATGGTTGCAGGGTTTTAAGGCATTCCCATAGAAAAGCCATTTTCTGCACAGAAAATCCCTTTCCATAAAAGGATGGTGTTTGTAAGCACTTCCCACTGCTGATCTTCTATGCGCTGGGTGCTGGATTTTAGGTTTTTTGGTTTTTGCTTGAAAAATAAAACGGACCTGTGCCAAGACAAAGTCTCACCTGCACAAGGGGACATTGAGATTGGTGACTGTTTCTCTGGCTTTTTGTTCCCCATCAGCTCGAGCCACTTGCACCACATTAGCGCTTCTGGATGACAAAGCAAAGATCTTTTCTCCTCCCGTTATGTTTCCCCATGCACTACTCTCTATACAATAACACTTACATACATGGCACCTTACATACCAGGCTCCTAAATAACCTTCCAAGCAATAATGAAATAATATTCCCTCCAGTCTCTTTTCATACAGTTCCCCCAGTGTGACAGATGGGAAAACAGAGAGCGACTAGAGCAGGAGCTGGGTTTAGATTTTTGCTTGCTTGCTGCCACACCAGCCACTCTCCCCAACTGCTTGTGTTACAGGAAGCGTAAGTTACAGCTGGATTATACATGACCATGTTCCTCAGTTTCGTCATACTTAAAATGGGTGTAATCACTCTTGAAACGCTACTGAGTTGGATCTGGTCTTAAGTGTCATTGGATTTCCTCATTTAAGAGTTATGGAATCTTTATAAAACTCTTAATTATTTTAGAGCCATATGTTTTACTCCAGAATTATCTCCGTAAGGTTGCACTGCCTTATCACATTTTTAATCACTTCTTTTTTCCTTGCAGCAGACATGGAAGGCAGTTCCTTAAGAAGTCGAGATAAGAGGCTTAGCTTGAATTTGGTAAGTACTCTGCTTGCACAAATTTAAAACACCGGCACAAGACAAACTTCGGAGAGTGAATCATTTTACATCCCGATATTCAATCATTCCTCTCCTGTAGTCAGCAGAAGAATTAAAAAAATAGAAGAAGCACTTGGCTTTGGGCAACTTCTGTGCTGCTGCTTTGTGGCCTCAGTAAGCCTTTGATGGAGGAGGGAAGAGCAGGCCACAATACTGAGCACCCTGTTTTTAAAGCAGATGAAGCTGCATCTGTTACAAAAAGGGTTACAGTAGCCTCAAGAACTAAACTGATGACCAAAAGCACCAAAGAAAATGTCTTAGCTCTTGAGAAATGGGTCTAAAGAAGTCTAAAATTTCACGATCCTGAGGGATATCTCTTCTTCAGGACATAGGAAAGTGTCTGCTCTCAAAGTGTCTGTGATTGAGGGCTCTGTCAGTCCAAAGCTTCCTGCCTCAGCCTTGGACAGACATGGTTCTGTGTAGCACCATGTCACATCAAACAACCAGTCTTATGCCTGGTGCTGGATACTGTCTTCTGTGGGAGATCTTTTGCTGTGTGTATGTAAGTTCTGATGCTGGGCAACTTACAGTTTTCTCCCCCGTGAAAGCTTGCAAGGTCTGTAATCACTCCTTGTTGCCTTTCAGCCAGCACTAGCTTGCATGAAATTATTTTCTAGTGCTTATTCTCAGCGATCAGAAGCAACTTGGAAAGTCTGTGTCTGCTCTCTCAGCTTCCACATTTGCAAAAATCTAGTTCATCAGATGTTCTCTTTTCAGACTTTTTTTTTGTTGGAAGGAGCATCCCTCATTTTATAGGTCAGAATTACTGCTGGGAGGGGCAAGTGCAACCTCACTGAAGTTGGGGGATTTAACCTACTGAAGTCACAAATAAGTTTGGTTCTAGTTTCCAGCAGTGAGTTGGGAAGCTCAGAAGTGGTGGTGTGGTGTGCATCTGAACTCATACATTTGACTCTTGTCTTTCCATCTTGCACCTCTCTGAAAGGTCCTGTCAGAGCTCCCCTGGACTGGGCTTGGCTCAGATCTATTCCCAGCTCGCAGCACCTCCTGGCTTGCAGGGGATTGGTTGTGCCTTTATCAACTCATTTCTTTCTTTTCCTCCTTTGGTTCTGAAGCCCTGTCGGTTCTCCCCACTCTACTCAACTGCCTCAGACAGCACAGAGGACAGCTATGTGCCCATGCGCCCCAGCACCTCTCCCTCTGCTCCTGCCTCCGACTGTTCCCCCGATGGCTACATCCCCATGAGCCCTGGCTCGGCCACCTTTACCTTCCCTGTCGTCAGCACAGAAAAACTCACCAGCCCATTGCCTGAGCTGCCCTCGGACGTGGAACCCCCTCCGGTGAACCGAGACCTCAAGCCTCGTAGGAAATGTAAGCCCAGACCTAAAGTGCAAGTGGCAGCCAGGGGGTCCTGGTGGTGGGGACGTGGGTGGCCTCCTTTGATAGTGTCCTTGGCATGTTTTAAAGTGATTCCCATTCTAGAAGATGGGCTGAAATGCTGCGTAAGTGACTTACAATAGTGTAACCTGGGATGTGCCTTCAGACTGGTTTGTGAGCAGAGGAAGGGCATCCATGGCTGCTTTCACAGTCAAAGCCGAGGTGGCTGCATTAGCCTGGCTTCAGATTCCCTCCAACTGCAAACAGCCAAAGGGATGCAGCCTTGGGGAGACAGCAGACTAAATCCTGCTGCTCTGAAGTACGTGTACTGCTGTCTCACCAGCTCCCTGACCTTCCAGGAATGGGACATCCAAACACTCAAATACTCAAACTTGATGTGTGGGCTGTTGGTTAAACCTCTGTCGGGTAGGCACAGATGTCTTGGTTTAATTAGGAATTTCCTGCAGATGCTTTTGCTGATGGTAATTTTCCACTCCTGGTTTTCATGGCATCTCCAAAACCTGGGTTGCACTTCTAGAGAATATACTGGGGACAAAATTCAGGTTTGCAGTGGAGAAATTGCTTAAACCTAGCTTACAGTGAAGCTCTTAGGTCTGCAGGGACACAGGGCTACTCAGACAGTGGTACAGGAAATGCTACTGTAAAGTGGGAACAAACATTTAGACCATTTCTATGAAGTGAAGCAAGCTCATGTCCTTTCTTAAAGGGTTTTGAGAGTGGAGGACATGTGTACATTGACTGGCAATAGGAATGATCTTGGATACCTGTGTAGGACCTTTTTGTTTAGAACTGAGCCCAAAACCTGTTATGACCTGTAGGCTGAACCAGCCTCTTGAAGGCAGTGTATGCACAGCAGATCTGGGGCAAGGTCACAGATCTTGTGGGGCATTTGCTCTCCTTATGTCCTTTGTACTTATTCTGTTATTGAGGTGATTGAGAGACTTTTCTTTCCAGCAATGACCAAAGAGGTCATTTGTTACTGATTTCTGTCTTGGTTATGTTCTGTGAAATACTCTGTTAGTTTCTTTCTGTTAATATAAAACTGCATTTTTCCAAACAGTCTGTACTTTTCATTAGCCCTGCTATTAGAAATGTAGTTGCTTTTGTATCTCCTTACAGCACGCCCACCTCCTCTGGACCTGAGGAACCTCTCCACAATCCGGGAGCATGCTGCCGTGACCAGGATGTGGACTGTGCCTTAGTAAGTCAAGAAGAAACCTGTCATTCCAATCTTTTCAGCATTAGCATTGTGGATTAGAGTTAAAAATAACTTATCACATCCCACAAGAAACGGTTTCCTGGCAAAGTCCACAAACAAATTCCCCAGGGTTCCTTTCAACATCCCCCAGGCTTTTGCTGTCTCTAAAAAGCAAGGCTCCCTTTCACGATGGGTAGCTCCAGTGCATTCAGCCTCATGCAGTGATGCTCAGTCTGTTTTGAAGGTTCCTTTGAGCAGCCTGGAGCTGCTCTGCACTCTGCTGTGGCTGCTGTAGTGGCTAAAAGCTTTATGTGCCTGAACTAGTTTTTTTCAAAGTGAAAGAGCCATTTTTGTTCCTGAAAATTCGTACAGCAAGGGAGAACCAGATGAGAAAGATCAGCCTGACTTGTAGCACTGCCACACAGACATTCAGACTTGAAACTCTTGGTGTGACCTTTTCTCACTGGAAATTAGGTGTTGGTAAAACAAATGCTTTTGATCCTGAAGCCCAGGTAGTACGAACAGAGGATACTGTTGGGCTCCAGTGGCAGCAGAAGACTCATTTTCAGGGAACTCGTGAGAAGGGGAGGACTGCAGCCTGCTGGCTGAGGGGATCTTGGCACTAAGGGGAAAGCAGCTGTGCTGGTGTGTGCATGTAAAAGCCAGGAATTCCCACCAAGCTCCTCTGCACGCCCCAGGCACTCCAGGAAATGTGGGATTTTGCTAGTGTGAGTGCCAGGCAGGGCATTTCCACTCCCCCACCTCGGGTTGTCATGAGAAGGGCAAAAGAGATTCAAGACGGGCAGTTTTGCAGTGTCAGACCCCTCTCTCAGCCATCAAGTCCAAAGCTGGCTAAGCCTTTCGGCGCTGCCTCCCAGGGAAAGCCAATAGCCTGCCTCCCAAGCATCCCAGCCAGAGCACTGGGGTTAATCAGTGCTGACACAGTGCAGAGTCCTGGAACATAATGAGCTTAGGGGGAGTATGCATGTTTTACGCTAACAAAACTAAAAAAGAAGTATGCCCGGAACTAATAAAGCAAAAGGAATCGTGCTGTTCATGCTGCTCTAAGTGGCCATCTCATTTCCTACTGACTAACCCCATTGTGCTCACCTGAGGTAATTTATTCTCCACGTAACTCTGACAGTTATGTAGTGGAAGAAATTTCTTGTACAAGGGCTGAGTCACAGTCATCTCCAGGGCACAGATAGCATGTGTGCAAAGCCAGACAAGTTCCTCTGCATGGACCTCCAGTAGCTGATTAATTCCCATCAAACTCCAAAATGTGGATACTCACACAGCTAAGTAACTGCCCCCTGACAAACACCCAAATAACACCCAAATGAATGATAGCTGTCTCTGTGCCCCATGTTGGACAATTGCTTCAATGTTTTATGCTTTCTCTCATACCAGATAGCAAATTTTCATAAATCCCAGAAAAAAAAATCAACAAAACCACTCATAGCAATATAGCACACTATTTCTGGAACTAAGGAGTGGTTTTGGACATCCTCTCCATAAAGACTGCAGCGTTAGTGTGAGCTTATTCACCATATGGACTGTGTCAGGCTTTGGCTTCATTTCAGAGCATCTGTAAGATGCTTCCTTAACCTCTCCTGTGTTTTTCTTCATAGCAATCGAATGAGCTTTATCTCACCAGAAAGAGACGGTATTAATTCAGCAAGAATATTTGCCAATTCAGTTTCCGGAGAAGAGGAAGAAAGTTACATTCATATGGTAATCTTCATTTTCACACAGCCATCCTTTGCTTTATTCTGCTCTGTCACATTGATGGAGAATGCAGAAGTTTGTTTTCTAAGAAAAAACGTTGAGGAGGTTTGTCCTTTGCCTTCTGGGTTTTTTTAAATGATGAAACGGTTTTAAACCAAAGACACTGGGACCAATTTATGGAGAGATAAGGGAAGCCCTTTTCCTGCTCTGCAGAACTCAGCTGTTCGCCCACGAATGTTGCCGAGCAGCTCCAAGAGATCACAGGGATCAGCCATATTTACATGAGAACTCATTAAGGCAAAGGAAAATTAAATCTTTTCACCTTTTAAAAGTGTGCCCTGCAAAATCTCCTAGGAAATGACAGAAAGCCGTTAGTGCACTTCCTAAAGAAACACACCAAATATTGTGCAGAAACAGAACTCCCATTAAAGTCTCTTACTGCTTCTGCTTTGGCTGGTGGCACTAACCCCACTTCCCATCCCATGAAAGAAGAACATCTGGCTTCGTGGTTTCCTTTTCTTCATTTACTCTTTAGCCATATCTTCCAAAAGACCAAAATCTTCATTTCCTTTGAATTTTAGGTGGAAATGGATCTCAAATCTCTTGGTCTGAGCCAATGTCTACAGGTCTGGCTCCATAGCCAAAGCCCAAGAGTAATGTCGATAAAAATATATTGCAAAACTGGCCACGGTCTCCATGAAACATAGTCTCAAAATTTGACCCACATCTCTACCAGGTCAAAATGTGCTCAGGAGGGCAGTTCCAGTTGCAACCACTCCCCATTTGATTTTCTGGTCAAATAAAACCTGTGCTCAGGAGGACAGTTCCAGTTGTAACCACTGCCTATTTGATTTTTCTGATCAAATAAAACCTTTCATACATTTGTGGTCATCTCTGGTTTTCATTAGATTAATTTTCAGTTGCTAGATTTGAACAGAATTTTCAAAATTTCTTCAAATACATTGAATGATGATGTTTAAGAGGGCACCCCTGCAAACCTGAGCCTTCCAAGGGCTTGGGTTGAGAAGCTGGGCACAAGTCCTTCTTGATAAAATTGAATATATATCAGCCTGATTTGTTTGTTTTGCCATAATTACCAGGAGAAAAAAGCTCTCTCAGTTTCTTATGTCATCCCACATTTATCAGTTATGCTGTGCTTAGTAACCAAATGCACCCTTGGCATAGGAAATTACATGGGTCCTGACTGTCCTCACTCACATTCTACCAGGCGAATCTCACCGTTGTGGTCCTGCTTCGTTTTAGGATCATGTTCTAAGAGCATTAAAAGTTTTTCTTCTTTCCTGACAGGAACACAGACAGGCAACATCTCCATACAGTGGTGCTTTTCCATGGACAAGAAAATCTAACCTTGATTACTTAGCACTGGACTTTAATTCTGCTTCCCCATCCCCTGTGCAGAAGGTACGAGTCACCTGAAAAACCCTCACAGCCTCCTGTCTTTTTCGTCTGCTGGGAGGATATCAAGGCCCCGGGTCACATTTTGCTAGGTGCCCTAAGTGTCATGATGAAATCAGTCATGTTTCCAGCTGACTATATTTGTGGCAGGCTCAAGATTAATATAATAAAAGCACAATTAGGGTGATGACAAGGTGTCCTTAGTGTGACTCATAGGCATGCTGTTAACATGAGCTCGGCACAGCGCATGAGACAGTGCTGGGATGTGCAGCCATGAGGGCTTTTGGGCAAGCTGGTTAATGCCTGCAGGATCTCTGCATGCTCTTTCATTTTCATCAAGTCTCCACAAAGCCTTTCCTGCTAGCTTCCCCCCAAATCTCTCTGTAGTTACAAATTTATGGCCCAAGATAAATTCATGGGGTAAAACTGTAGCATCTCTTACACCATGGCAAAACGTGCACCTTTATTCTTGCATCACCAAAACCATTTCAATTTCCTTTGCAATGCTGAGAAAATACATTCTTTGTTTCAAAGAGCTTCTAACCTGCCCAGGTGGTGGGGAGATACCACTGCAAAGAAATGAACTGTTGTCAGTTTGGGTCATTTTATGTCCTGTGTATCATTTTCCCCATCAGCCAATACTCCCAGATGCAAAAGACTCAAGACTCTCAAGCATTCTTATTTAAACCCTCCCTGTAGCTAAAATGCAGTTGGGTTATCCCTGCAGCAGGATCACTCAGATGAAGAGAGAATGATTATCTGCATGGAAATAGCCAGCACAGCACGTTTCCCTCGCTCACTGTGCTGGGCTGAGTGACAGGGTAACAGATGGATAATTATAGCTAAAGCGGGCTGTAAAGCAATGCTTTTGTCAGCTGATGTCACTGTGAGCTTCAAGGTGAAGTGAAGCAATCAAGGAATGAGGGAAAAGGAAAACAGAAAATCAAGACAAGTTTCACTAGCTTTCCTTTTCAGCCTGAAAATTAATACGATGTTTTATTTCTCTCTGTCCCACAGAAACCTTTTCTGTCTGAGGAGCAGAGAGTGGACTATGTCCAGGTAGATGAACAGAAGACTCAAGCTTTACAGAACACTAAGCAGGAATGGACAGATGAAAGACAATCAAAAGTCTAAAGGAAGAAGATTTGGGATGTGGAAGATTTAATTTTGTTTTTGCACTGGAACCACGATGTTAATGAAGCAGCTATCACAGTAGAGTTCAAAGGCAGAGAGAGTTGTAAGATGCTAACAATCTGTAGAGACATTTTTACTGGAAACCTTTGATTTCAGCTGGAAATAGTATGTTGAGTGAGTGGTTCACTGATGATTAAAGTCATGCATTACCCTTTTTACTGCCCTTACCACTAAGCTACATGGTACCATTTTCTGGCATGATTCTGCAATGAGTCATACACTTAACATTAACAAATCCACTACAAGTTGCATTAATCTAGTTTGTCCTGCCTTCTCCCTCAGTTGTATAATTCCTAGTTGCTAAAGCTATTTTTTGATCTTCCTACAAACACTGCAGGTGCTTGGAGTGCTCTTATGGCAGCAGGCATCTGACAGGTATTGGTGACTAATCAACTAAGGGCTAAAATACTGAAACAATAAAAAGAACTTTTTGAATATATAGTGCTTAAACAAAGAGAATTTTGAAAAATATTTTTCCCCTGGGTTTAAAAGGTCTGACTGTGAGATGATGCTTGTCAGAACTCCAAACAGGACTACGTATCCCTACGACTGGAACTCATGGTCTTTGACCCTCTGGACGATGGTCATTGTATTAAGCTTCTTCCCTCCATTGTGGCTCATACTTGTCGCCCTTCTGTCTGATTCCTACTGATGTTTTCTCCCCTATCTTGAGAAGTGTCTTTCGGCACGGCACAGCACAGCTGCTCTTCTAGCAGGAGGCTGCAGCCACACAGCTCTTGGCTGGCCAAAAAATAGAAAGCGAAGCTGTGAGCCTGTTTCTGCAAGTCTTGAGAGAACTGGCAAAGGATCAAGAATGCTTTCATCTGAACAGCAGAAGAAATGCCATTGGAGTTGCTGGTAGCAGTCGTCAATATGATTGTTTCACTAGACCCACCCAAAAAAAAAAAAGAGAGCATTAGGAAGTGCAGCGCGCTCCGAGAGGGGTCAGGAGCCTGCCAAAACACAACAACAATGCGCTCACGCGGCATGAGGACCTCTGTGTTCAGGAAGCTTGTCTACCCTGGGACTTGTCACAGGCACTATCTCAGGATCACATATGTGTATAGTTTATAAGATATTGAACTTTAAATGCTTGGCTGCAGTCTTTATTTTAAAGTGGCACACAGCCACTTGACTCATGGAAGTAGGCAGTGACGCTGAGTGACCCACACTGCATTTGGTCTCCCAGGCTTTGCTCCTGTAGGTAAGTCCCAGTAGCCATAAGAGTTCTGATCCTGTCAACATGGACAGACAGACAGGACCTTTATGAAAGATTTCTTCTCCGACAGTGCCAAGTCACTGGCCTCCCTTTGTGTGCCTGTTGTTACCACATTGCATTACTGTAACCTGACATCCCAAAAATGCTGATTTACCAAACAGAGGTCATAGAAATGTCATTGCAGAAACCACTGGCATTTCAAGGCTCCTGCTCAGCTTCCTCCCTGCACTCACTCTGCTCCAACCATTCGGGCACTCTGGGAGGCTGAGAGATGTGCCTGAGTCGCACATCCTGTGGGAGAGGCAGCGTAGCCAACAGAAACACAGTTTTCCTCCTACCTCAAGAGAGCTGAAGGGCTTGCAAGTCTCACTGTTTCTTTAGCCCAAGCCCTGGGGTCTGTGGTGACCAGGCTGTCATTAACTTACCCTGCAAGAACAAGGTTCACCAGCGCCTTTATTGACTCTGGGGCACACTGGGCATCCAGGCCTGCAGGCACAAAGTGTCCTGGACTAGAGCTGCTTGGAAAACTGGGGTTAATCCTACAGATAGCTGACCTGCTGTTCCCTCCTACTCTGCTCCTCCCTGCCCCCTCACCAAAGCTCTAAAGAGAAAGTTGATGTTCATAAAAATCTTGAAAATAATTCCAACTTTTTTGTATACATCTCATCTGTCTGCTGTGAAAATTAGTTTGTTAAAACCCAGAGTTTTGTCCGCAAACTGATTTAGCAGAGCTGTGAGCAACCCTGCCCTGGGAGCAGTATTGCAACAAGTATTGCAGTGGTTTGGGGGAGAGGCTGTGGAGAGTTCCATCTCCACAGAGATGCCAGAGAGAGGGAAGCATGGAAGGGCCACACACACTGAGACCTTTGACCTTCTGCTCAAAAGAAATGCCATTCTGTCAAGGTGTACAAATAATGTGTCACTGAACGCTCTTGGTGTATGCTGATGTACTGAAAGGCATAAAAGGCCAGCTAAGAGGTGCATTACCTTAGGGTCACAAAACCTCCACAAAGGGCAGGTGAAATTACGTTCTGCTACTGCAGACCGTGGATTGCAGAGTGATGTCGGGCCAGGCTCCGATGTGGATCAGAATCGCATACAGATCCACTCGTGTTTGACTGGAGTGTTTCTTTTCAGGCTGTCAGAAAATCTTCTGAAGTGGAAAAACACCAAGTTATTGGAGACAACTGACTCACTTGTTATTCTAGTTTATTGTAAAAATATTTAAACTTCAACAAACCTGGCTAAGGGATCATTCAGAAGTTTTGGGAAGAAAAATCTATCTCAGTATTTTTAGTCCACCAAAAGGACATAAACACATGGCTTGGCAGGGACTGTCCTTGGATTGGAATGGCCCCTTGCAACTTCCCGTGTCCCCTGCTTGCCCCCACCTCCCCCTTATCCTGATCAAACGCTGCTTACTGGTCTCTAATTTTCACTTTTTAACTAAAAGCCAAGTTTAAGGGTTTACTCAGATTTTCCGTGTAAGGTCTGTTTTTGCCCTCTGCTCCATGGTCCATGATATGCATTTTTGTGCCAGTACAACACATGAAAAAGGAGCAATTGAAAAAATACAACAAAAAAACCCCTAATTGAAAAGCAGAGCAGTACTTCCCCGAGACATTTTCTTTTGTTTTTGTCAAATTTCACAATACTTCAAGGAGGGTAAAGAGGAGGAAGATGGAGGGAAGATGGCAACGGCCAGATTTGCTGTGGCCACCCCGTCACTAAGGATTTGGGTGTAAATGGAGCTGCAGCAGCCCCTGCTCTAGCACATGACTGACAAACCTGTGGGCCACTACCCATAGAGCCAACAGGTGGGAGAGGAGAGGTGTTACAGTGCAAAAAGGAGCCACTGTTTAGTTAAGTCTGTTCTTAAATCCTGATTCCTTGGCCAAAGAGGAAAGTAAACCTGAGAACTGAGTCAGCTTTTGACAGTGTCATGTCTGAAAACACAGCCCAGCCCAGAGCCCTTGGGTAGCACTGGCTCTGGGGCCAGCCAGGCTCACTGCTGGTGGTGCCACCTTTTTGCCATGGATCAAAAGTGTCATGAGACCTGATGCAGAGAAAGGCTGTGCACCTAAATGAGCATAGGGTGGCCAATGGTCCCTTGGGAAACTCTTGCCTTCTGGGGAAACTGGCATTGCCCAGATCAGGACTACAGTGCCTTGTCCAGCACTGCTGGGGCTTCTCATTTAAAATGGAGAGAAGCGCCAAGTGAGCAGAATAGTTTTTGTTTAATTGGAAATGTCACCCTATGGACTCGCCAAATGAAGCTTGGTTGCAGGATGATGTGGAAAATAACCAAGTTCAAGGCCTTGAGTTCTGTGGTTGTTGTTGGGGCCACCGTCTGGTTCCCCTCACTGATGGGTTTAATTTGGCCTCATTCTGCACTCCTTCAATGACCGCACATTTGAGCAAGGCACAGCAGGATCCACAACTCATTTGCTTTTTGGACTAAACTGCATTTTACATTTATAATTCCCTTATTACAGGAGGCAGCATTAATGTCCTTACTGGCAGATACAAACCTGAGAAATGTCAACAGCCATTTAACTGGAGCCAGGTGTTTTCAGCCAGCTCACTTTGCCAATGGTAGTGCCCGCTTTCTTCCATGTCACTAACTACATCATAGATGTAGGTTTTGGAGTTGCATTCACTTGAACTGGTTTAGTAATTCAAAGACCATCAGATGCTGTGATGAGAACGAAGCACAGGGCAATGCCTTCCCTTTGTATCCCTGTTCCACAAAACTTGCTCAGGTTTAAAAAAAATAAAAAGCCACCAAAATAGCAGACTTTTGCCATGTCAAAGCCAGAATATTTTTTTCAAATAAAAATAAACTTTTGTCTTGTGCAAATGAAGCATTATACATGTGTTTTGTTTTGTTTTGTTTTGTTTTTTGGTGTGTGTGTATTTGTAAATCTGTGGGGAAGCATTAAACAGTCATCTCTGTTATGAAGGAGTAAATCATTGATAGAGGGAAGGGACTTGCCTTCCTCATGTTTCATTGTATTGTTTGGTGTATATATTTGCACATTAAACTGTATCTTTTTTCTAATAAATTAATATAAAAGGTAGCTGTGGTCTTTAGTTATTTTGATAAGCAAAGGTCCTCATGGGAAAAAAACTTCCGCATTTTTCATTTAATGCTTTTCCTGTTTTTTAAATCTCTTATTACGCAGTTACTTGTTCACATAGATTATTTGCAGAATAATGAAGAACTATGATGTTGTGACTTGGACTCATGTCTACATCCCCCTGGGGCCAGGGTAGGTCGCAGCCCCTCAGCCCCAGCTCCTGAGCATATCCCTGCTGCTGCCACAGCCAAGGGGCAGGAAGGGGCCACGCTTACTGAGAAACAATTTAGACCACAAGCACAAATTTGTTCAGCACATGGTCTGGGATTGCATACAAAGACTAGTTGTTATTTAACCTGATCCTTTAATTGCTCTGTGCTGAGGAGTGTAGTTGCTGTTAATATAATTTCCACATGCAGCAAGCTGGGACGTGGGATCCTTTCAGTGTGCACATCTTGGGATTTGAAAGATGAAATGAGGCAGTCCATGGGAGCAGAGCTGAGCAAGCCTTGCTGCTAACAAGCCAGGTAGTTTGGAAATAGTTTATTTATTGCTCCAGGCTAGTGTCACTTTTGGATCTGAATGCTTTGTAATCCTGGCCAGATACCCACTGTGGTGCATCAAGGCCTTAGAGAGCCACTGATGGAAAATTGGCTGCACGACTCAAGACACAGACACGGGTAATTCAGATAAACCTCCGCCTGTGGGCTTGATAGAACTGCATGACATTTTGTGTTCAGTCTTCTAGGGAGGGCAGGTCAGAAAAATTAAAGGTCAGATAAGATCTGACTTGTGGTTCAGAGCTGCTTCCAAGTCCTCTGCCCAGCAGAGATGGGAGTGGCCCTTTCATCAGTGAGCACTCCCCAGAGAAGTGACTTCCCTCTGCTGCACAAGCTCCCAGGGCCTCAGATGAAACCAACCATGCCAAAGCCACCATCACCCCTGCCACCAGGGAGTGAGCCAGGAAGCTCTCAGACTTCTCACACCTCTGTGCATAGTACTTTGGTGATTGGACAATAATAAGGTGGGAAAACTGACAGCAAAAGGCCTGGCTGAGTAAGCACTTGGTAGAAGTTGGCCTCTCTAATCACACCTGCAGTTTCAAACCACATCAAATAACTTCTCTGAAGCAAAAAGCCACAAAGTAGCCAGCCAGGTACCAAAACCAGATAATCTTCATGGGGCATGAAACACAAACACCTCCAAAAAGGCAGCAATCCCCTATCAAAGAATCAAAGAATATATCCTGAGTTGGAAGAGACCCACAAGGATCACCAAAGTCCCAATTCCTGCTTCTGCACAGGACAGCCCCAGGAAAACCACCATGTGCCTGAGAGTGTTGTCCAAATGCTTCTTGAACTGTGGCAGGCATGGTGCCATGACGACTTCCCTGGGGAGTCTGTTCCAGTGCCCAACCACCCTCTGGGGGAAGAACCTTTTCCCAATATCCAACCTATTGCCCCAGTGCTTTTTGCCTCTGTTTTGGTTAAGAGTGCAATTGCTTTAGTCGTTTTTAGCCAGACAAGCTGATTAGAGCATTGCCTTAAAAATGGGCATTGCTGTGTAATCCAGCCTGCACTGAGTACTTTATCAGCCCAAGGATACAGGTCTTGGGCCACAGTAGTGGTAGCTCGTTTCTGTCCAGGAGATCTCCAGGAGCTTTGGCAAAGGACCCTCATTTTATTTCTAATTTTTCATGTGGGCTTTACAGGACAGTGACTCCCCCCAGGCCAGTGGCAGCAGCAAAGACAACACTAAGTTTGTGGGGTCTTAGTCCTGTACTTTTGCCAGCAACTAAAGCAGGCTGCATGCTGTGTTTTGACAGGTCTTAAGATCTGTATTTCCCCATCAAACAGCATCTAAAGCTCCTCTTCCAGTTTTTTAGGGCAGAGAGTGTAGAGGGATTTGGCTCTATGGTTATACATATTTATGGGAGCACACTGGGTGCCAGGGTACCACATCCAGCACAAAACAAAGGATGCAGCCCCTCCCCACCTGGGGAGCTGATCCCAGACCCTGTTGTAATGCAGGACCAAGCAGGGAGCAACCCAACCTTTCATTCACTGTCCTGTTTTGTTCTACTTTGATATTTGACTTTCCTTTCACATCCGATTTTAGCATAAGCTCATTGTTAAACAGCCCCAAGATGCTGCTCTGACAGCTTGGGGATCTGAGCACAGGCAAATCCATCACTGTGTAAGAGCCTGAAAAGCCCTTACTCTCTGGTGGGCTCTCACTGAGGTCTGTAAAGCTTAGTTCAGTTTGGGGGTGCTTTCCTTGCATGTGTTTGTGCAGTTCAGTTTGTTTTTTCATCCAGAAATGCTCGTTTTTTTGTGCAGGAGCTCAGTTCCTTGGAATCGCCTCCGACTATGCTGTTATGTTCAGGTGCTTGGGTTTTACTACTGCTGCTGTAATTTCTTAGCATCCTTCCCCACATGAGCAGCACAGAGCAAGGGGGCAGACCTGCTCTGTATTTTTCGCCATAGCATCCATTCTGTCACATACTCCAGGAGAATATTGCTCTGTCAGCACCTTGGTTTTCTCTGGGAAGGCACAGAGTGTTTTGTAGAGTTACACAGCAATGGAAAAGGCAAGACATCAAATGAAGGCAACGCTTGCAGGTGTCTACAAGTGCTTGAGGAGGTGCAAATACAGCTTTTGCTTTTAGGTTTCCAGATCAAAGTTCAGGACAAGCTTTAAGTGCAACCTTTTGTACAGCCTGAGAGAGAAAATTCCTCTACAGAGAGAGCTGGAGGATTGAGCAATACAGGGATTCATAAAGTCCCTGAGGTCTCGGTAACTCTTTGGTCTCTCTGTTTAGTATTCATGTAGCTTTTGGGAAGCAGCCAGCCTTACCGGCAACGGGAGATGAAGTTTCCAAAAGGGGTCCTAATGGGGCTTGGGTGCCTCCACCAGTAGGGCATCCAGCTGAGATCCCTGTTAACAGCTGGAATTTCAGGGACACTGAGCTGTTCCCCTTCAAAACTGAGCTGCCTTACGACATGCCTGACCATGGACTGTTATCCCAGCATGGCTGTGCCAGGATGCAGGCAGTCCTGGGAGGGCTGGAGGGACAGGTTGACCATCTCCCGCCTCCTGCTGCTGCTGCTTCTCCTGTCAAGCAGACTGACATCCACAGGGCTGTGCCCAGGCTCCTTGGGGCCCCAGAAATCCAGAGGCTGAGAGATCTGCCCTTTTTCAGTCACATCTTAGGATATGTTCGTTCAGACTATGAATGATTCATTTCAAGCACTGAGCAAGCCCAAATTACTGACAGTGGAAAATGAAGCTCCCCCAAAAGCATAAGGGCTTCCCAGCAGAAAATGTATCTGACCTTTGGTGTGTATTTTATCCATGAAGATGAAGCAGACAGCGGGACAGCAGGCAGGCTGTTTACAGTTAAAAAATAAGAGATGTCCTTTTAAAAGTGTTTTTAAAATGAAAAACAGAAGATTCATCATTTCTTTGGTTTAACTTCCTCCACAGTTAGTCAGAAATCATCAGGAAATGGCACCAAAGGAAATCCGTCCTGTTCTGCCTGGTCAGCACAAGGAACACGCTCACACAGAGGAGAATGGTGAGGGGGGCCCTGGCTCTTCCCAGGCAGAGCTGAGCAACACAGCAGAAACAGCTCAAGAGCAAACTTGCATGACATGTAAAGACAAAATGACAGGGAGACAAAAAAATGATGGATTTCCACAACCAGCAAACCCAGAAGCTGACTTTTTCACCAAATTTAAATTTGGAATAACTCCAGAAATGTCAGTAATTCTTTTTTCCATGCTTACATATAGCAAAAAAACTCCACATTTTTAACTACCATAGACCTCTTCAGACTTTGCTTTTCTCTAAACAGCTCTGACAGTTAAATGGTACACAAAGCTCACCAAATAGCTTTATTTCTACTGCAGACTAGCCTATCTCCCTGTGCTTCTCTCACCAGTGACCACACTGCCACTTCCTCCACAATCCACAGCTGGACTGGCTCAAAAAATTCTTCAGTGTTGCTGTTTACCTCCAGCCTCTCTGGATCAAGTTGGGAGAAAGGAGTGCTTTGGTCTTATTCCATCAGGTATGGTTGGTTGGCTGCACATTTGTGGCTGCAAAAACAGAGACATCTAAGAAAGAGCACCATCCTTTTCCTTTGGCAGCATAATGTTAATCCTCCTAAGGAGCTCTTGCTAACTCTTCTGACCACAGTTGACTGAAAACATAGAGGGAGGAGTGTGTAGAGTGGCTGGTCTGTACTGGGAGGAGGTGAGAAACTGTGATGTACTGGAGTTTGAAGCAAAGAGAGGAGCAGCTCTATCTATGAGGTTTGTTTCAATCCTGCACATGAGACACTGCACAGAAAAGGTTAAGCAGGTGAACAACCCCAAACCTCACTTATACAAACCAGTACAAAGTCAGTATCTTTTCTAGAAAGAGATGATCCTATGCAGAACTGCACCTGTAGTATGCAGCTACCTGCATTACTCTACAGCATGAGTAAACTGTGCCAGGTTAACGCATCCTGCCTTGACTCTGTCATCACTCTTTAACTCTCAGCCTTGTGCTTCCCCAGAGGAGGCAGACACTGCCACCCTCACCCTCAGGATGTCTTTGTTGTCCCAGAGAGCAGAGCCAGACCCATCCCATGCTGCCAGGGCCCCAAGCTGTTCCAAGACAGAAAAGGAAAACAACCTCTACAGGCAGAGAAGCAAGCATGTCCCAGCCTGAATCCAAAGTCTACAATCAAAAAGAAAAAATGGCTCTAAATTGCATCTTGTGTTTATCAGGATTATTTTTGCTATGGGTGTCTTTGATCCTGCTTCCTGGGGAAGCAGCAGGTTCAAGGTGCTCTGTGGCATAAGGAAACCCCTGAGGTCCTTCTGCTGAGGAAAAGCTCAGCATGTGCCCACCAGCTCCAGTATGAGGGCATTGTCTTTGTTTGACAAACCCATAAGCTGTTGCTTTTGCTTGGAATCCCTGTGCAAGCTCCTTTTGCTGTGTGGATCATGAGGAAAATACACCCAGCTGCTCACACCCAAGGGGAAGTCTCAGCCTTTTACCTGGGGAAGGGAAACCTGCAGCCAAAAAACACATTCCACTGGAAGCCTTGCCTACAATCTTAGCGGCTGGTGGGGTGTGCTTCCGCAATATCCTTTGAATTCTGAATGGTCAGAACATACTTAAAAATCAGATTTCTCTGATAACTCTGACACTTGCACTGTAGCCAAGTGGAGTCCTCTGCCTGGAAAATGTTCACGCAAAGGTTTCCTGGTGCTGCTGAGCAGCAGGTCAGAGTGAGATGGGATCAGTAACTCCAACCCAGGGTTGAGCAACCTGTTTGTCACACTGCGATCTGGCCACTTCCCCAGGGAGGTGCTTGCTTCCCCTCCACACCAGCCCTCCCAGTACAAAGGGCCAAGGGCAGGGCAGGCGGGGACAAACCCAGCAAGGAAAGCTACAAGGCACCAGGTGGGACAGTGCTGGGAAAGAAAGCAAACCCTACCCTACCCTGTGCCCAATGCCTGCCCGCTGCTTCCACAGTGAAATTACAGCCCAGGAGACTCCAGTAAATTCAGTCCCACTTTGGTGCAAGATTGGCAGCAGCTTTAGGATGGGCATAAGATGCCCAAGGACACCTGTGGTCAAGTGGATGGGAGCTCGGGGGAATACAACTTCCACCTCCTGAAACATTACATTTATTTTGGCTTGGAAAACATGCAAATAGCTGCCCTTCAGAAGGTCTAGAGACAATTCTTATCTGCTGTTCACATCATATGTGGCCCCACAGCCAACACCCCAAACAGGAAAGAGGAGACAAAAGGGAGACTTTGGTGAAAGAAGTTCCTTGTTGCCAGCAAATACCCCCAGAAAAGCTTTCAGTTTTCATGGGATCTACTTTGTGCTGTGATTTCTGGTTTTGGATAACCAGCCATGGTGATGTGCTCCCCGACTTTCTGCTTAAGCAATAACCACTGGTGGTGGTTGTGATGGTTTGGGGCTCCGGGAAAAGAGATAACAACGCAATAGCTAAAGGTCATACATCTTGCTCAACAGCTGAGGGCTAGTTGAGCATGTGCCAACCAAAATACGGCTGGTATGTAAATATGACCATAAGTCAGTCATCTTACTCCATAAATAGTGGGCAGCCCAGGGTCTGTTGAGCCCTTCTGCATTGCAGCGGGCTGTGGGACAAGTGCTGCCCTTGAGTAGGGACACCTCAAAGTTATTCCTCAAGGCTGAGAGAATCCTTATCGCATCAGACACTTGGTAAGTGAATTTGGAATAAGTGTGCTGAAACTTTGAAATCTTAGCTAAGTGATGTAAAGGATTGGTTTTGCACATACAGTCCTTTAGACATAAACTGTTGACCAAATCTGGGACTAAGTTTACACCTAAACTCCCCTGAGAAAGGAGATTGGAACACAAGGGTCCTTCCTAAACCATGTGTCTCACCGGAAGGGTCTCCCAGACACTTCTGGCTGATCTGTCCTCTATGCAGTTAATAATCAAGCAAACCTTGCCATTGAATCTTGTTAAACCACTTTTGCATTTACTATTAAACTTCACTAAATCACTGGTTTATATCAATAAATATATTGCTACTTCCTCTTAAAGTGAAGTGTGTCACCCCATCTACAACATCAGCCTCAGGAAGCATCGCAAGGCAAAGACAGGGGACAGAGAGCCAGTGCCAAAATCTGGGGCCACAGATAACCCCAAAACCAACCTCTGCTGCTCTGTCAAGGCAGAGAAGAGGAACAGCTGCTGCTGCTGCTGCCTTGAAGACTGACCTTCCATCTTTTGTCTTGTGAAACCTTTCAGAGGGAAGTGGTCAATCTCAAGCTGTTGTTTAGAGTCATTTTCATGGAAGTCTCCAAATAGACATTATGCCTCAGTGCTGAAGATGGCATTTTCTAGAAAAATAAACAAAATGCTGTTCCCACAGGCCACAATTTGTTCAGGATGGTACTAAAGTGGATGAAGTTCAGCTGTATTCCTCTTGCTCTCTGCTCATCCCTGCCTGCCCATGGCAGAGGAAAACAGGTCTAGCTGTAACTCATGGAGCCTTGTGCAAAGTGGAGAGGAAATATAGGACTTAGGCCCTCAAAGTTAAAGCAATTCACCTGGATTTCTTTTCATAAAAGAGCGTTTTTCATCAACTGGTTGGTAATGAAATCAGTCCACATGCTGTTTTGGCTGATGCTAAATTGACTGTAGCAGTCACGGCCAGCAGTTGCTCGTTCCTAGCCCTGCAGTGCCCACTGCCAAGGTCCATGAGGTCCAGTCTTCTTCTGCCAATGCCAAGCAACCTGACTCGTGGATTTACCAGAGTAAGCCAGGATTTCTGGTATGAGTTGTTCTTCTGTAACACTGAGTTAGACACAGAGGAGAGGATCAAAGACAGCTGGAATGCAGGGCTCGCCTCCTCCTCCCCATACCTCATGCTGCCAGACACCTTCCCTATGTGCTTGTTCTTCACAACTCACCTGAGAGACTCCCAGCCCTGAGGAGCTGCCAGTGAAATAGTATGTACTAGAATTGAAAAACAAACACACCTCTATCTGTATAAAAGATTTTTATCTCTATAATGTGTATACATATAGCTTGAGGACACATATATGTACATATTCTCAAGAAGCAGAAGACATCTGTCTCTCACACTGGGACATGGAGGCATGTGGGGGCCGGCCTGGAGTTGCACCATTCCTGCAGGAAGACCAGAGTTTTACATTTCTGTGTCTGCCTGGCTGCCCAATGCCTGCTGGGCTGTGCCTGTGCACACCAAACCACAGGAGTCTGTGCTCACCCCAGCAGCTCACTGTGCTGACTGAACCACCAGGCTTGGAAAGGGAGAGGAAAATGCCTGTTTTCCCTGTCATCTCCCTCCCATGCAGGGCTGCCCAGTGGCAGATGTGACCACCACCAGCAGCACGTGCTGTGATGGGGATGCTGCAAAACACACCCAGACATGGTGACTTCAGTTTTCAGTCACAGAGGGAGGAAGAGAAAACAACTATTTTGATATTTTCATTGCTATTAGAAACATGCTGCATCACACACTCTTAATATCTTGCAGGTCTGAGCCCACGTTGTGGCTCCCGGCATTAGGGTTTAAGGATCTGCTGAAGACAAAGAAGGCAGTGCAGCCAGATGTAACAATTTTGCTCCTGTTCCGTGATCAGCTCAGTGATGGATGAAGATAGCCAGCCTTCACTCATACCCACTTCCATGGTCCCTGTGGGATTTATTGCAATATTGGCCCTTGGTTTTGTTTTGCCAGAAGCGGGCACCAACATATCAGCCACTGCTGCTGCACTGGGATGGGACTGGTGACACTGACTCTGCAGCTCTTCACCACCAGCAGTGTCAGTGCTGCTGTCACAGCGTTCTGGGACACACAGCAAGACAGAGGTGTGAGCACTGAATGAGCTAGAAATGCCTTGGTATAAATATCTCCTGCCTGGTGTCTTGGGCTCCTTGTCCCAGGCAGATAACCAGCGGTATCTGGCCATGCCCAGGCACAGGGCTGCTCTGAGCTTGGATGCATGGGCCACAGGGTGGAAACCTGCCAACACCCAGAGAGTTTAAGGTGGAAGGGCCCCAAGACACACCACAGCTGTCTGCTCCATGACTCTGCTTCCCAGCACTATCAGTTTTGTGTGCAAGAAGCTTTGCAGTCCCTGTTCTTGTTAATTTTACCATGTTTTACCTTCTGAAGCAGGCAGACAACTGTCCATGTCAATGGCATTGTTTTCACCCTGTGCCACAGGGGTCTCTGCGGTCGCTGGATGGTTCCCCACACACCCCTGGAGGGTGGTGTTCCCGGGTGCCAGACACGGTGACACCCATTGCCCCTGGAACACAGTGCCCGTCACAGCTAATCTTGGCCTGCCGTTGAGCCGTTGTCCCCCCCTCCAGCCCCACAACCTGCTGCCTGTGGGATGGCAGCTCTGCACCCACCCTGGCCCGGTGGCGGGCGGCACTGTCGTGAAGGTCAGCTCAGCTGAGGGTGCCTGCAGTGAGCACCCACTCCAGCTGCCTGGCAGCCTCTGCAGCCCTCACACAGCCCCATGGCATTCTCAGCTGCTGTCCTGGAGAAGAAAGTGATACCATCTCCTTCACAAGCTCAATTCACAGGTATCTGGCTGCTCTTGAGTGGGGTTTTGCTGCTCACTCCATGCAGGGACACTGTAGCTTTCCCAAGGATGAAAGAGGGAACACAGACAGGAATGACCATCACCTTCTCTGGCACATCTTCTGCTGGGCACAGGAATTCCTGCAGACAAAGACTCCCTTTACATGACATTGCAGAGCCCAGTTCCCTCCAGTACTTACGACTGCACCGCCCTGTAACACCAACCCCACTGCTGTGTGAGGAATGGAAACCTCATCCATCACCAACAAAGTGTGTGTATTTGCATATTAAATCACACACTTGCATTCAGCAGAGAAAAAAGCTGTCAGAAGTGAGGGTTCATTAGGGGTTGCCAGTATTCCCTTTCCCATTTTTGCTGATTAATTTTATAGACAGAAGGGGAACTCTTGCAAAAACAGGACTGCAGTTGTGCTGTGATGTTGAAGGGTGTAGGGATGGTAAGACACATGGGAAGAGGGGATAATGTTGAATAGACATGATGGTGTAGTTGGAGAAGACAAATATCTCCGTCATTGCCTGCACACTCCTTCAGCCTGGACAACCTTAACATTTCAAAACAAAACAGGAGCCAAAGCAATTGGCAAAGCTGATTGTAATGCAAAGGCCAATCCATAGCTGGCCGTAGTTAAGAGGGAAAGTAAGAACAACAGGGATAGCTAATAAATGCTTTAGTTTTAGCTGATCACAAAGACAGGTGAAATAAACTCATGCTTGCTGAGACCAAGGCGTACACATGGGCTTGTGCTTTTAACATGTCTGTGTTCCACACTTTGGAAATGTGCATGAAAATTGCCCATGGAGCTTTCAGCAGCAGCCACAGCATTCTTGTGCCAGCTGCCTCTAGGGCACAGGGTGCTGCCCTGCACCCAGCGTACCTGTGCCCTGAAACGTTACCAGCCGGTAGAAAAGAACAGACGTGATGGAAGAATTGCTCTGCAACCTCTTTTAAAAAACCCCTTGCAGAGGAGTAAACAGCTCCTCTCTCCCCTGAGCCAGCCCTGAAGCCTCACCTTCAGCTGCCTAACTCATCTGCTGTTACTCTCAGACCCAACTTCCCAAGCCCAGCCCCCTTGATGCCCTTGTCATCCAGCTGGGGGATGCAACCAGGCTTGACATCACACACCTCCCAGTGACCTCATCTCCAGAACATGGACATGCCACCCCTCTGGCAGCCTCCTCTGTGCCCCCACAACAGGAACGCCAAAAAAAACCCAGAGGGGTTTGTGCAGGTTGTTTGTCATTTTTTAGCTCTCAGGCAACGATGTGGATAGCAAAACATCACCTCCATAGCAATGCTACTTAGCAAAACCAGCTATTTTACACATGATACTTTGTACATCCATTCTTGCCTCTGGGATGATGATGGCTTGTGTGAAAAGAAGGGAAGAGTGCAGAAAGGGACATGGCACTGTCTGCTTGGCTGACTTTCTAAAAATACCATGTTCAGCTCTGTCATCTGCATGGTCAGCACAGCAGCTTCTCCCGTCCTTGCCAGGCTAATGGGATCTTATTTTCAACATGTTTTCCTGTAGGATCACACTCCATCCAACACGTCCTCAGTAATTCTTGAGCCCACTGCCCATCTTACTCTCAAAGGAGTGAATGTCTGGAAAACATTAAGGTCTTGCAAATTTCATGACAGCAGGTAATCAGGCTGAGGAAAAAAATTAAAAAAAGAGGCAAGAGAATGAATTAAACCCTGGGAAAGAACTTTAATGGGAGTTAGTGGCTTATTAGACACCAGAAAATCCACTCTTTAGTCAAAGTTTCTCTCTCATGTGGATTCACTGTTGTTTAATAAAGTGTGAACTCCCATTAAAGCTTTTCCTGTGGTTAGAACATTCGCAATGTGTGGCTTCTCTGTTGTTTTTTAAGCAGCAGAGTTGTACTGCAGCCTCGGAGAATGCAGTCAGTCCACAGGCATAAACCCATAGAAAATTATTTGCTAGTTTATTTATTAGTTCTGTGGCACACGGGAGTGCTTGTTAGATCCAGCATTTCCCCACAAAAACAGATGAAAGGACAAGTGAGAAAGGCAGGTTGTGTACAGCAGGAGCCATCCTACCCCATCCCATCCAACAGTAGCTGCTGCAGCACCACCTCAGACTCCATCCCCACCTCTGACCAGCCCCTCACCTGACTCTAGAGTTTCTCAGCTACCTCTGTAAACATCCCAAGTTTGGCTAAATTCTTAGTGCTTGTGCTAAGTGCTAATTTCAGTTATCTTGATTTGATTTTAATTTGCACATTTAAAAAAAAAATAGTCCTGCATAAAAAAAAAATCCATCCCCTGGATGATTTTGAAACCACTGTGTTTCAATTGCAGTGACTTGGTGCTCATTCCATCAGCAAGGACAGGTAATGTGAATAGGCATTTCTGTTTCAAAACACATGTAACTCTACTGTTTGCATCTAATTCTATTTCTCCCTTTCAGGATCAGCTTTTCAGAGGTTTGTGAACACTTAATTACACAGGCAGATGCCTTGAGGGCATCTCACAAGTGCCTTAACTCTTTTGTCCATTCTTTTTTTTTTTTTTTTTTTTTTTTTTTTTTTTTTTTTTTTTTGCCAGTCTAGATAAAAGGTATGTGCTGGTTTGCCCTTCCATTTCACTGACACGCTCAAGGAATTTTATGTTTCGAGATGGAAGGTTTTCCTTTATAATCCTCTGCAGCTTTGTCCCTATTTATTTCTGCAAAGCCAAATGTCTCATGTTTACCATCATTTTTTGTTCCCATTTATTGGTATGAAACTAATGCCCATTGGGCTGTAATTTCCAGGAGTGCCTTAAACTGATTTTAATACAAGATTGTTTTCTATTGTCAGTGTTATATTCTTTGGAGTCTGTGCTGCTGTCTCCTTCCTCTGTTGCCATGGTGCATCTCCATCAGCACCCTCCAGCCCCCCCCCCCAGAATCCTTCTTCCCCAAGCCAGGTATGCTCCTTTTCCTTGGCAGGCATGGAAACATTGTAGATCCAGTTTGGCCCACAATTTGTATAATTTTATTAGGTTGATGAATTTAGCTTTCTTGCTTCTCCAATGTTTATTGAGCCTGTGGTTAAAATGATCAGTGTTAGACCAGGGAACTGCCCTCCTGGTCCTGACCAAGGGTCCTCCAAGATGCGACCTCTGTTGTTTCCAAGACATCACTGGTTACAGCCAGCTCAGCCACGTCAGCCTCAGGCACAGGGCTGCAGCACCTGCATCACACCTTGTCTTAGCATTCCCAACCACCTCTCACAGAGAGGCCCCTGAAATGAATGCCAAGGTGATGGGAACAATGGATGAATACACTGTTCAACGCAAACCCTCTGAAGAGTCTGGAGCAGGGCTAGCAACGTCATTTCCTCAGGTGACCATTACCTTTCACTAAGTGTCTGCTAACACCAGCAGTGACTGTCTATATCAAAACTGCTCACATGTACGTACACACACATACAGGATTTTGGAAAATAAACAAGGCTTGTCCTGGGACAGTCTCAAAGCCAAAACAGAGCCCTCCCTCCATAAACCAAAACTAATATTCCAAGACTAATCTTTGGATTGGTATGAGATGATTTTGTATGAGATCCCCCACTCAGCTTCTGCTTTTAAAAACCCTTCTCATAAACCCACTCAGAAAGCAACAGACCAAACCAGGACAGGTTGAAGTAATTATATTGAACCAATTGCATCATCTTGTAGTATTTATTTTGTTTTCTCTTTAAAAAAGAATACTGAATTGTAATGTCAAGTAAAGAGGTCGGAGAAAGGGGACTTCCACGACCCTTGGCTGAATGCTTAGTAAGGACCAGAACAGCTTCTTCACCAAACAGAAACTCTTTTACAGGGAAGTACTTCAGAAATAATGCAGAAATCTTCTCAAATATATTGTTATTGACATTCATACACCTTCAGGGAACATGATGAGCCAAGGGGCAGGAACAGCAGCCAGCTACTGCAGTGGGAGCCACGGGACTCCTGCCTTTCTGCCTCCCAGCATTTTTGCAATGCTGGCATAACTCCAGATTAGTTTTTCCTTCTTCTTCTTCTTTCTTTTCCTCTTTCTTTTCTCCCTTTTCTACAAAGTCAGCAATTTAAAAGTTCAAATTTCACCAGCAGTGAAGTTTGAGAGGCAGAAGTTGGAGATGGCTGAGAGCCGGAGGGAGGGCTCCCAGCACCAAGCCCTGCCCAGGCCACTGCTCCTCGGAGAGGGCTGGATGGCAGGAAGGGACAGAGGAAATGTGACCTACCCTCATGTGACATGAGAGAAGAAAACCAGCGCGTGTCTTGTAGCAGTCCTACACTGTAGAGCACAAATCTCATGTCTGCAGGGCTCTTGGAAAAGGGGCTTAAGGGTCACAGGGATTGTGTCCAATTTTTGCATCTTGTGGGCTCCAAAACCAGCTCTGAAGCAAACCTGATCACAGCTCAGGGTCTATTGAGCTGAGGTCCTGGAGGAAGGGGCTCATAAGCTGATCTCATATTTTGCAGTTATGTAAGATTTAGATGAATTCAGCTTTAGAGAGTCCCAGTTCTGGAGTTCAACTTCTTATCAACATCTTACAACATAGAGACAATAAAGATCTTTAAAAGAGACTGGCAGAATATGCCGTCCATAAATCCACGTTGGCCAACAGTGTTTGGAGCTTTTTTCTCTCATGTCTCTGTTCAGGTAAGAATTAGTTGACTGACATTGAAACTCATTCTGGTATTAGGCTTTTTAGATTATGCTCTCCCAGAAACCTCCACATCCAGTAGCCAATTTCACCCACACCTGACAGCAGTAAAGACACTTCTTTGGCAAAACTCATGGAAAACGGGGAGCCAAGCAGAAAGGACTCTCAGTGTTCCTGCAGCAAGAGGGTCTGAGACAAGGATTCACTCCTTTTTGGTGACTGGAGTGCTGGGTCAGAAAATCAGCACCGAGACTCCACTGCAGCCTCCAGGAACCCCGTCTCTGCCACCACCACGGCTGCTTGGGAGTTACGTTTCCTTACCGGCCACAAGGAAAAATGCTAATGACAACAGTTTGACTTCTCCTGAGTTTAAATTGGGATTGAACAAGTCTGATTAAATTTAGTTTTATAATTTTAGACTGCAATCACAGTATTTACCAAAAAAATAAAATTTAGTAACAACTATTATCTCAACTCTATCAGCAAAACAACAGCCACCAGTAAGGTAGGTGCTGCGATATTTTGGATTCAGTGCTGTTGAGCAGATGGTATTTATTGACAAACCTGCTGCTAAACTGTTTGCATTCCCAGGGCTGTAGGTGCAGTCAGCCCGAAGCATATTCACTACTCATTACTAAAATACTCATTTCCCTGGAAAACCATCTGTGTCATTCAGTCACGGCAGAAGCCCAGAAACGTCCGTTCCCTCCACTGCCGCTACCCCCCAGCACTATTTATATGCATCCATGCCTGGACTACAGTTCTTGTCTGAAGCCCTCATTACCTGTCCTACAGTAAACAGAGGGCTGCAAAATGAATGAGAGGGAAATTGTACATATAATTTCCAGCTTTCAACTCTACATAAAGCATAGGTGCAGAAGAGTGGCCAAGAGCAAGACTTGTTGCATTAGACTGAAGGGCAGCCTCTCTTCCCAAGTAAGGAGGAACAGGACAATAAGAAATGGCCTCAAGTTGTGCCAGGCGAGATTCAGATTGGATATAAGGAAAAATTTCTTCACCAAAAGGGTTGTCAGGCACTGGAACATGCTGCCCAGGGCACTGATGGAGTCACTATCCCTTAAGGTATGTAAAAGACAGAGTGGCACCTAGGGACACGGTTCAGTGGTGAACTTGGCAGTGCTGGGTTAATGGTTTGAGTTAAAGATCTTAAAGGCCTTCCAAACCTAAATGATGCCGTGATTCTACCTGCAGCCACCCATGCTGTGGACAGGATGGCTTGAACCCAGAGCAAGTCAATGCACTGACTGAGAGGGACATTTGAACTCACATTTGGGGCCTGACTAGCACATCAAGTAAACACAGAGCTATGGCAATGGGAAACACTCAAGTCAGGCACTTTTATGTGAAATTTTGGCTTTCTGATACAGAATAAAATAAGTGAGTCCCTGCTGGGGAAGGAGGCAGCACAGAATAGCTGCTGTGCTTCAGCTTGTACTCTCCTTTATTGCAAAGCAGCTTCCCTGTTTAGACAGGCCCTAAGAGATGTAGACATATGTAATGTGTATTTAATCTTTCCATCTCTTCTTTTCTTACCGTTTTGATGTTTCCTCAGGCTTTGAAGATTCAAGACCTTTCTTTTCCCAGAAACTACAAGTCTTAAAACAAAAATAAGGCAGCTGGAAATTGCCTGCTGCCAGCCAGACTACAGAGTTTGTAACTTTTTCCAGCACAGAAAATATTCAATATTTTAATAGCAGTGACCACGTTTTAATGCATTTATGCCCTCAGGGCTATAGAAATCCTCCATTCACAACATTACCCACCCCAGTTCATAGGACCACTAATACTTGTTCTGTGTCATTGTGCTTTTCACTGGTATTGAAAGAGACGGCTCTGCTGCCGACCCTGCTCACCTTTGTTGTTCTCTTTACACCTGTACAGTGTCAGGCAGGAAAGGAGTTCATTTTCCCCATAGCAGCCCTCACAGGGCCCAACAATTGAATATGCTGCTTCTCCTGTCCTGAGCACCCATCTTGAAAGAAGGGTTCAAGCTCTAGCCTGTTCATATGAGTAGGAGGAGAGGAGGAAAACCACAGAATGGGAGAATAATATCTGTCTGTTAAAGGGCAAGGGATAGTAGTTAATGAGAAAATCTGACACTGCATGTTGGGTATAAAGATGGTTTAAGTACACAGCATAAGTTAGTAAGAAGACATTTCAGTAGTCCTGTTCCCTGTGGTCAGCAAGTTGTCAGTAAGGAATATGCTGAAGCACTTAATAAACGCGCTCTGTGTGGTACGAACATTATGAAAACACAAAATTTTTATGTATTGGTGAAACACACAGTACTGTGGATGCAAATGTTTCCTGTTTTATTGCTTTTATACATGTATTGCAATAGCAGACAGTTGGGTGCGTGTCTAGCCCACATATTTATGGAGCATCTCACTTTAGGGATAATGTAAGCAATAGTGCTTTAATCAGTACCCTAAAATATGACTTGACTGTCAGAAGCTGCTAGATTCCTGTTTATAACACTCGTATTCAACAGCCTCCTTATTACTCTCCCTACTTTTTGTGGTTTTCTTTCAAAGTTGTAACCTAAAATAACTATTGCTGTTTTCTATCTTTTATTTGTGTAAGTGTTCACACTTATATTAATGTACTATAAATGCAGAAGATTAAAAATCACTCTTCCATGGAATGGCCCGGGAAGAGAGTTCTGACTGAGCAGTAGTGAGGCTGAATTTTCCCTCTCACTGTATGAGTTCTGGCTGGGATGGAGTTAGTTTCCCCCACGGCAGCCCCCATAGGGCTGTGCTGGATATCAGTAGCTGGAAAGGTGCTGAGAACCCACCAGTGGTTCAGCTACAGCTGGGCAGTGCTCCACTGCATCCAGGCTGGGGGGCAGCCTCTTCTCCGGAGTAACAAGCGATAGAACAATAAGAAACAGCCTCAAAGTTGTGCCAGGGGAGGTTTAGATGGTATATTAGGAAAAAAATTCTTCACCAAAGGGGTTGTCAAACCTAGGAACAGGCTCTGCAGGGCAGTGGTGGAGAGACCATCCCTGGGGGGATTTAAAAGATATGTAGATGTGGCGCTTGGGGACACAGTTGGGCTTGGCAGTGCTGGGTTAATTGGTTGGACTCTATGAGCTTAGGGGTCTTTTCCAAGCTATGATTCTATAGTCCCATGAAACAGGCTCAGCATGGAAGGTTGGGAACTTTTTTCCCCCCAAATGTTGCTTCTGCAAGCAAAGTCTGCCAGAGAAAAGTTTTCCGTGGAGCTTTTATTCTTTCTTCGCAACCTGCAAGGATGTTTCCGATGAGGTCCTTCCACACTTCTGCCTCCCTGCACCGGGCTCCACGGGAAAACTCATCCCCCCAAATCCAGTGGAATCTGGTCTAGCAGAAGGTGTCCCTGCCCATGGCAGGGGGGTGGAACCAGGTGGTCTTTATGGTCCCTTCCAACCCAGGCCATTCTATAAGTCCTGTTTGACCATTCCCTCTTGTCACCCCCTGACAGCACAACCCCAAACTCTGCTGATGGTGCTTCTCTCACTGCTGGATATGCTGTGAGGACTAGTCAGGTTTTATTTTTAATGTCACACACAGAACAAAGAGCTGTCGGGAAACTCCCTGAAAGCAGGTTATTGGAGGTCGGCCTCTTCTCCCAGACGGAACAGCCTCAAGCTGTGCCAGGGGAGGTTTAGGTTGGACATTTGGAGGAATTTCTTCGCAAAAAGGGTGATGAGACATTGGAACGGATTGCCCAGGGAGGCGGTAGAGTCACACCCTGGAGGTGTATAAGGAAAGACTGGACGTGGTGCTCAGTGCCATGGTCTAATAGACATGGTGGTGTTTGGTCATAGGTCGGACCCGATGATCTGAGAGGCCTTTTCCAGCCTAACTGATCCCGTGGTTTTGAGGGGCGGCGGGTCCCGGATCCCCGGGCGCTACGGGCTGGGGAGGGCCGCGCCGCCTGCGGGACACCTGAGGGCCGGCGGCGGAGGGGCGGCCCCGATGCGGTGGGGATCGGGCTCCTACCCGGCTCCATCCCCGCTCCATTCCCTCTCGGACCCCGGTCCGGCCCCGCCGCGCTCAGACCCCGCTCCGGGGCGGCGGGGCGGGAGCGGGGCGGGCGCGCGGTCACCTGACGCCGCGGCCGCCGCCATTTTGTCTGCGAGCGTAAGTGTGAAAGGGAAAGCCGGGGCGCGCCCGCGGGAGGAGCGGCGGCACCGCCGGGACAGCGCCGGGAGAGCACCGCCGCCGGGGGAGCACCGCCGGGGGAGCACCGCCGGGAGCACCGCGGAGCAGCGGGAAGAGCCCCCGTGGCGGCGGCGGCGGCGGGCGAGGAGAGCCGCTGAGGCGGAGCCCGGCGGGCGCTCCCGTCGGAGGGAGCCGCCGGCGCCTTCCCCCGGGCGGGGAGCCGCCGGGCCGGCCTTGCGGGGGCACGGCGGGGCGGCCGCCGGCCGGGCAGCGCCGCGGCGATGATGTCGGGGCAGTCGATCACGGACCGCATCACGGCGGCGCAGCACAGCGTGACCGGCTCGGCCGTGGCCAAGGCGGTGTGCAAGGCGACGACACACGAGGTGATGGGCCCCAAGAAGAAGCACCTGGACTGTGAGTAGGGGCCGGGCGGGCCCGGGGTTGGAGCTCCGGGGCTGCCGGGGAGTGGGGGGGGGGGGCTTTGCTGCCCTAAGGCTGCGGGCAGGAGGGGAGGTGAGACGCGGTCGCCTGCACCGGGGAGGGTGTTGGCAAAATCCGGGTGGACCAGGCTGGTGTGAGCTCCAGAACTTATTTTCCACGTGGAGGGAGTGAGGTTTGTAACACCCTGTGGCGCCCGGGAAGCAGAAACGTTCCAGCCTCACGATCTCTTCCCGGCGGAGAGCGTCTCAGCTCTGGATACAGTGGTGCTTATTAATCCGGCACCTGGGGGAAAGGTGGGTCTGCTGCTGTGAGCCAGGGTTTAATTTTTCACGCACTGTTCAGTCCTTCTGTGCATCCGGCAGACTGCAGCCCTTTAAACATTTCTCTAATTCCCCAAAATATCATAGTTTTTTGTCTTGTGGCTCGTGAAACGAGGTAAAAAAGATTAGAAGCGAGGTAGAGGGAAGGGCGTAGGTGGACCAGAGCATTTTTCCTGGAGGAGAGTATGTCGCCGCTGATGCATTTAAACTTAATATGTTAAAACTCCTTTCTGTGTCCTACAAGGTGCAGAAAGCTACCCTTGAAGTCTGCAAAAGCATCAGTGATGTTGCTTCTCTTCAGGTTTTAGTAATGGGATGGCAGTTGGAGTTACTGTTTGCTCAAAAGGGCACTGAGTGCTTCAAACCTCGTTCATGGCACAACAAACCCGTTCCCCAGCCAGTAAAAGTGAAATAAGCGTGTGTGCTGCCACTGGGGAGAGGGAAGGCGGCTTTTGAAGCCTTTTGCCTGTTTCCTCAAGGGCAGGCAGGTAGTTTTGCAGCCCCCGTGCAAGTTGATGGTACTAAAGGGAATCTGCTGTTCAGGCTCTGTGAAGGAGCGCTGGGGCTTTTATAATGTTTGAGGGCAGTTTGCCTGTGACACTCGTCTGTTCATAGAGACTTGTATGAGACCTTTCGATGTGGATCAAACAGTTAAAAAGAACCAAGTATGTATTTCATTGGTTATTGATCTGAATGGGTGGGATCCAGCTACAGTAGTGCATGTTACAGCTACCATGTTGAAGTTAAAAGCCTTAAAACTGGGTAAATGACTTACTTCTTTTTTAAAGTTACCTTATTTTATCTTGTCTTGTGTTCTGCCTGTGGTAGAACAAGTTAATGAGGTTACCCTCGAGTCCAGAAATGGCAACATAACAGGAAGCCAGAAAGTGGTGACAGTTTGCTCAATAGTGTGAAAGTTTCTGAATCTTAAAAGAGGTAGTGTGTTGTTTGAAAATATCCTTGAAATAATGTCATCTACTATAAGTCACCCTCAAAAAATAAGAAAATGGAAACATGGAAAGAATCAGAAAAGCATAAACTGAGATTGCTTTTTGACTGGTTAGTTCCTTTGAATAGCTTTTGATCTAAACCTGTTTAGAGCTGTCACTCAGTCTCCTAAAGGTCCCCTTCTGTGATGAGTTCAGTGTTCTGGTGTAATTCACTTGCTCAGACTTTGGTCTAAGATAAACAAAAATAATCTTGTTGTGACCAGTATCTGAAATACAGGAATGCTTTGGTGGTGTAGGGCGC
>JAWWEU010000138.1:12046242-12087144 GCA_035583155.1 Acropternis orthonyx
CCCCCCGCCCCCCCCCCCCACGGAAGATACGAACTAGGGTACCTCAAATATGTCTGTAGGGGGTTAAAAAAATCCCAGTAAACATGCTCCAGTCTTCATTGAGCATACCCAGACACTGCTTTTTCAAACATCTGCAACCCTTTGAGTGGCACTTCTTAATTTTTCACTTTAACACAAGACTTACTAGTATTATATGTGAGCAGGTAAATATTAAACAAGTACTGTAATCTCTGGAAAAATCACAAAATATGTTTTCCAAGATACAGTGCAAGTACTTTCTGATTTAAGTAAATTAGGAACAAAAACATAGCTTGGATTTAATGTAAAACACTGGTAGCTGTACCCTGGTCACTACATGTGTGTCATTCAAAATGCTACACCATCTGGTATTATTTGTAATTGCTGCTCAGGAAAAAGCTTTCCCAAGAACATTTTTTTGAGAATTGCTGTAGTTGTATCAGAGATTGTAGAGGGGTATCAGTTTGTGCACTCTGTTCAGATTAATTCTTAAAATCCCCTTATTGCCAAGTTTCATCACCAAGAAAAACTGTGATATGACAACATAGGTTTTTACAGGAGAATGTTACATACGCAGTATATGAACTAGTGTTTAAGAGTCTTGAGGTTTGATTACTGATTGCTGAGTAGTATAGTCATATTCTTCTTGAAGAGACAAAAAAACCCCACCCCCCAAAACCTAGGCAATGTCAGTGGGAATAGTTGGGGATTTACCTTTTAAAGTAGGTCACGGTGTCCTAAATAAGTCAGCAGATCTATTTCTGTAGTATTTTGTAATATTTTCGGATAATATAAAATGTCATGTAGAGGCTGATCTTTCCTCTTAGTGGAGCACCTGAAGGTCTTGTCTCATCTTTCCCACTGTGCGTTCTCTCACTTCACTCAGCCTCCTGAGTCTGGTTTGCAGTGGAGTGGGGCTAAGTTATGCTTTTGGAGACAAACCTCTTCTTGTCTAACTACTGAAGACTCATAATAAAGGAAGGATAAATTAAAGCTGTAGCCAAGTTGGTAACTGGCAGAGCAGACTTATGTCTAGACTGAAATTTAGAGAAATACAAACCCCTAAATCAATTGCATCTTAAACTTTTAAATGAACACAGTGGAAAAAGCAACTCCTGCTTAACTTGTGTATGGCCCACTTGAGAAGTGCTGGAAAGGAGAAAATAGTTAATGTTACTCATTAAAACTTAAAACTCCTATACATATACAAGCTTTGGAAATCTTGTTAGAAGTGGTAATTCAGGTACTGTACAATTGTATTATTTAACAGAGTTAGGCTCTTAAGCCGTTTGCTTAGGAGAAAGTTCAGGTCTCCACCAAACCATCACAAATTAAGTTTTGCCAATAATATCATATTATGACTATCACAGTTTGAGGTTGATTTTTGTACCTTCCCATTCTTTCTTTTGGCTGCTGGAGCACTTGACTGTCAGGTAAATGCTGATGCAGTATTATTCTGACAGATGTGTAAGTTGTAATACAGAACAAAGACATTTTCTCGAACTCTACACAGACAGGTAGCTGTCATTAATTTGAAGTTATTTAGTAGTCAGTGAAGCTTTTCAATACAATACTTGAGGAAATTTACATTGAACAAAAAAATAGTTAATATTGTTGGAATCTATGAATGGGGGGTTTATTTAGATTTTTAAAAAACCTTAGGGGCTATCTGTCCTGTATCTTTGTTTAGTGCGGAAGTGGGACAGAATAGCTGAATTGCTTTCTTCTGGTAAAGTAACTGAAAGTTCAGATTTACCTGTTACTATATAACTGAAACTTTAAGATTGCTCTCAAATGTGCACCGTAAGAGCACATGGGCATAAAAATATTTGTACCAGTCAGGTGCTATCTTTCAAGTCTTCCAGCAAGAATTGTTGCATTCCTTGGCTACATTGAGAAAGTTTGCTGAAGTGGCTCTGATGTTTTACGTTTTTGTAATGTGTCATCTATGGTGCAGCTTTCAAAATGAAAATGTATTTTTTTCAAGACTGCTGTGACTGAGGAAAGTGGTCTTAATTCTTCCATCTCTTAGAGCAGTTTCTGTCCTGTGACAAAATGGAAGAAATACGTGAATATTAAACCACTATGGTTGCCTTTAACCTGTGTATTTACATTTCTCTTGAGAGAGTTTCCTGACTCAAGAAAGCTATGACTTTCCTCTTACTTGGAAGTTGATTAGTATGTCAGTTTTTGTTAATGCCTGGCTGAGAATTTTCCAAAAACCTGATCTATGTATATATTGGGTTTTGGTTGGGTAGTTTGGGGTTTTTTTTGTTTGTTTTGTGGTTTTTTTTTGTTTTGTTATGTTTTGGTTTTTTATAATCTGGATTTTTGCATGCTGTTCTCTGAAGAGCTGTATGGCTGCATAGATGATATGCCAGTATTTCAGATGAGCTGCAAAAGAGAAATCCTCAGTACTCTTCTAGGTAGTAAGATTTCCACAGCTCTTCCAGGCTGCTTTAAAACCCCTATGGTACTCTTCTGGTTTAAAGCTGTTTGATTTTTTTTTTTTTTTTCCTATTTTTCCTGTGTGATGTTAGCATGTTTCTAAATTCCATTCTAGAAATAGCACCACAGTTTCACTTGCAGTTGAAATGATTCCTCTGGGTAATTGGCAAAATGCTTTGAGTTGTGAAGTGTTTATATAAGTAGTGTGATCAGAAAATGAGCATCACTCACCCTTATGCATTTTGTTCCAGTTTTTGCTGCCAACATCCATACTGCAGTTGCCCAGCTGTCAGTCTCTCAGGTGGTGCTTGTGTTCCTTTATACCCCCACATGTATGGGTTTAATAGTCTTTTCCTCCTGTGCCACCAGCTGCAACAGATCCACGCAGTTGTTCCTATGTAGATATTTCTATTGCAGACTTAGAAGAATCATATTAGAGAGATGGCCCTTGCTTTTCTTTTTATGTATCTCAGTTGGTAGAATTGAAATGTGATGCCAGCTTTTTTTTATTACTAGCTGTAAAACATTAGTTACAAAAATTACCCTGAGTAGGCTTATTAAAGAGTCTTTCTTTAAACTTGTTGCTTTGCAACACACTCTTAAGAAAGTGCAGATTTGGCCTGTGAGAGATTTTTTTTTCTTAGTTTACTGTTTTAGAGATTATTTGTTTGTGTAATCATGTGTTCCTTGTTATTGGCAACTGTGGCTTATGTGTTTGTGTGTTGAAGGAGATTTTGAAATCAAAGACCATGGCTGAGTTAAGTGCCCTCTGTAAAAATTATCTTCAGGGGAGCCAGTGGGTGTCATCTTCAGCATGCGTCTGAAGTGCAGGGGGCTTGCAGCTCACTCGGCTCCTCGGACCTCAGCCACAGCTTGAATCAGACTCAGAGCAGCCCCACATATGTGAATAATTTCATTTTGGTTGCCTTTTGAGATTGATGGGCTCATATCTTACAGAAGCAAGTAGCACCTGCTGGAAAAACTTACTGGCACTTTCACAGAAGTGCTCACACTTGTGAAGGAAACAATAACGTGGGAGCTTCTCAAATACAGCAGAGCTCTGTCAGCTCCCCTCTGTTACTGTCACTTGACAGAAGACTTTTTTTAGTCTTGTGTACTAGAGCAGAAGGCAGTTGCTCTGCTCTTTGAACATAGACATCTGTGGGGCTTCTTTTGGAAGTAAACCTTTGTGCTGGCATGATAAGCCAAAGCTTTTTTTATGGATATGGAGCTTAAGGAGAGGTCATCATCTACAGCATTAGATACAGGTGCTAACAGTAGGATTCCTGTCACATGGTGCCTGAATGGCACTGTAAAAACACTGAATAGGGCAGCCTTAGACATAGGAATCTGCAAGGGATCTCCCAGGTGTTCAGCATCATCTTAGGGTCTGCTGGAACATCTGCTGGAAGACCTTAGCTTGAGGGAATGTGACAGGATTGGAATCTCTCTGGAGAGTGCTGGCAAAATATGAATGAAAATAGCTGGGCTAACCTGATGGAGAGTAGAAAGGTTTTGGTTTTTAATCCAGGTCTTCCCTTCCAGTTTCATCTGCTATTTAATGAGCACACTTAATACTGAAAACTCTTCAGTGAAAAATCTGACTTAATGGTTGTGTGAAAGAGAAGGACTTTGTGCAGAAATAATATTTTCAATAGACTATCCATGTGGTCTTTGACCTCAGCAAATCAATGGAATTTCTTTTAACTGTTACATGGTAGTGTTATAGATGTTGTTCTCTATGGAATTTGTGGAATTTGTGTTGGTTGTTTTTTTGTTTGATTGGTTTTTATAAACTGAGAGTAGGACTTGTAACACTTCTGTGTTGGTTGCAGACACTTCAGGTACTGATACTTGCTTGGTATTTCCATGTATGTCTATAATGCTCTTCCTTATAAACTGATTGGATTTAGGAAGATTTAAACTTGCCTTAATGCATTTTGAGAGAACTACTTAGAAATGTCATAACAAAGTTCTCATTCAGTTGATGAGACTGTGAAATTAAAATTTAAGATTTTTCTATGTATAAATTCTGGAACTGGGACTTGTTTCGTTCTGTGGGGCACTGGATTGTGAACAGCTTATGGACTTCTTAATTTGACAGAGCATCTGATGATGATACAACCATGAACAGTGAGCAGCATCTACCAAATGACTTGTTTTTTGAGAAACTTAACATTTGTAAATATTGAAGTGTTTTAACACTACTCAACAATAAGGTCTTGATGTGTTAGCTTGCTTAGAACTTCTTTTCAGGGCTCTTCTTTTTGTGCAGTTATTTCAGCATTTTTGTGTGTTACTAATAAAGGTGCAAGTTTTCATCCCAGCTTGCATGTTTTGTATATATTTGGAAGCCTTTGACATCAGAGTGAAATTAGTAATTTATTGTAATTTCCATTTTCTGGATTTCTATCTCAACAAGATAGTATCTAAAATTCTTTGCCCTGTTAAAATAATTTAATAACCGAAGTAATTTTAAACAGTGATCCTTAATCAAAGGACTTTATGTTCTTAATAAACTGATCTTTAATTAAGATATATCTATAATATATTCCATGAACTAGAACAGATATAAATTCTAAGTGTAATATTTCTGTGAGGTGTTTTGTCCTAAATTATTGATGTGTGAGCTCTAAGTTCACATTTAAATTGCATATGATAATGTAGTCTGTCCTCTACATCCTGCTTACAAGACTGTTTCAGTGGTGCTGACACCTCAGAATTGAGTTGTTCCCCAGCATTCCAGGCACCTGCCCTTCTTCAGGTCCTTATCCAGACAAGCCACATAAACACCGATGGGCTCTGCTACCAACGGGCTGCTCACAGACTTGGCTTAAAGGAGAGGCCACAAAGGAAGCTTTTCAAACCAGATGTTTGTTTTCCTGGTCTTGCCCAGTCCTTAGGGTGTACTTTGATCACACCTGAGCCAAATTTAGCACAAAGAGAGAATAAATGTCTGATGTGTGTGTGTGTGTGTGTGTGTTTTGGGGAGTTTAGAGTAGTAGTGGATTCAGTTCTTTTCTTAGCAAGTGCCTTCTCAGACAGGTGGTTTTCTCATGTGTCTGCTGGAGCCTGGTCTGGTTTGGTACCAATACTCAGGCAGAAACTTGAAGCTCTGTCTCTGACCTCCCAAGTTAATGTTCTACTTTTGAGTTTATTACCAGTCTTTGAGACAAAGAGCTTTGTTATATAGAAGCTTGACACCTGCCATGATCCACCACCCCAAAATAGTCAGTAGGTTGATGATTAGGTTTTTTTCAGCTAACCGGGTGTGTAAATGTAAGTTCCTGCTGTTGGCTCTTACAGAGAGGGGGTTTGTTTTACAGGTTTGCAGCATCTCATTTGCTGTCATGTGTGTCAGTACTCAGGTTTAGGCTGGAGTGGCAGGGAGCTTGCTGCCTGTTGGTCTCATGAGATGTGGATATCTCAGCTTTTCCTTGCTTCTTGGATTTTCATTTTTTTTGGTTACATTGAGTGGCCTCAGGCATTGAGCATCCAGAAAGTCTACACTGGCATTCAAACACTAGTTTGGGCTCTGTTGGGTTTCTAATGGAGCAGGTTATTTGTAGATAAGGTACGGGAATTTCATAAAACTCTTGAAATGCCTTTGAAGTTCCTACTTGGAGTCTTTCAGTAAAATCTAGTGAATTTGAACAAAAAGTGTAAAAGAGCTCAATTGTTTCTTAAACAGAGAACTGAAGTAAATGCTTCCAGTGTGAATTTTCAGTGTAAAAACACAAAATAATGTGTTGATCCTCTTTCAGCATGTAACTTACTGTTACACTTTTTCCCCCCTTTAATTTAGATCTAATACAGTGCACAAATGAAATGAATGTGAATATTCCACAGCTGGCAGACACGCTCTTTGAGAGAACTGCAAACAGTAGCTGGGTTGTAGTGTTCAAAGCTCTAATTACAACACACCACCTCATGATGTATGGAAACGAGGTAAGACATGATTAATTCTGTTAAAATCTCTCTGATGATTTTTAAAAAATTGTCTCAATCTCTAAAGCATTAGACATGTACTTCAGTTTTCCAAGATCTCTATTTTTCCTCAGCTGGTGGCTGTAAAGTACTTGTCCACAGGAAAAAATGTATTCCTTCATTATTTCCATACCAAAATGTATCAGTGTTTGCAGTTTGCCTTCAGGTATCTGGGTTGGACTGGGGGGGAATAATGAGTGACCTTTGTAGAATAAAGGCGTGAAAACATTCTGATGAGCTTTACTTCATTAGGGTAGTGCTTATCAGTAAGGGCACAGCAGAAGAGTCTTGTTAGCCCTCCATAAATGTGCAGCCAACCTTATAACAGATAAGAGAGAATACTGAAGGGGAGAGGAATATGGAAACTAGAATATTTCATCTTGTAAGACATCTTCTGTTGGGCTAAACCTTCATATGTTGTTGCCATTTGCATTTAATTCACTTAAATTATTTAATCTCAATTCATAAAATGCATCCTAGTCAGTAACTTGGCATTAGAAATGTAATCTGTCTTGTAAAATCCCTACAGTAAAAGCTAAACTTTGGTCACTTCTAAATTTGTGTGCAGTCATTGACCTAAGAAATGATTGTTGACTACTTGTAATATCAAAGTGAGGATTATTAAAGGTACCTTCCTGCCGTTAAACTGCTCTGAAAGCTTGGTCTTCGCCTCCTCTCTGCAAAGCTCTGTGAACTTATTTGAAATTACTTGTGAAACGTAGTGTGCTCTTTGTTAACACTTCCTCAGGTTGTTTACCTGTTTAAACTGTATTTTCAACAGATAGTAGGCTGGAATTAAGAAATACACAAAGTAAAATTCACTGCTTGGAATTTACTATTTATTCTAAGTTTAAAGCTAAACTGAATGCTGTAAATCAGCTTGTCTATTTTCACTTTTTCCAATACAGTTCATATCTGCACACTGAAACTTGCAAGGAATAAAACCAAACAAACACAAACTGAACCATAGAAAAAATAAAAAATCAAAACTTACAGCTGTGGGCTACCAGCAGTTTCTTTTTGCCCAAACACTGTTTTGTAGTGGCAGAAGAGTTGAATTTTTATGTCTGTACCAAATCTATTCCTTTATATCTGCTGAGATAATGTTGCTGGAACACTAGTTCTGTAATTTCAAGTGGATCATGAGTGTATTCCTCACTCTCCTAATACGCTAAAAGAGGCTTTTTCTGAAACAAAAAATTATCAGATATTGGACTTCTATTTTAAGTAAAAGTAAATACAGGAGAGGGTCAAAATGTTGTGAGAGCCAGCTATGATTTGTTGAAACTGTCTTGCAGTTTCTTGTTTAGCATGCTGCCTGTTTATCGCGATAAACTTTTGGGTGAAACAGGTTAAAACTCCTCTTGCCTGTGCATTTTGCAGTGCAAGACTACTGATACCTGAGGAGTTGAGTTAGCCGCGTCCCTTTTAAAAATGAGATTCAGAACAGTAGTTAATTTTGAAATACGTATGTATAGACACCTTTTGAATATCACTGTTCTGTTCCTGATCATGTTTTTCTTCTATATTTCTTTGAACGCAGTAGTAAGGTGTACAAAGATCAGATAAATCAACTGGAAAACAGAGTAAGAAAAAACTGAGCCAGAACTGTTGGTAGGCAAGCTGCATGTAGTAGACTTGTGTGAACCCCATAGCTGTCGGCTGAGAATGCATGTGGAGTTGCAGACAAGGTGGTACCTTACAGGCTGGGGAATCGTTTGGGCTCCTTAGAAGGTTGAAGTACTGATTTCAGTTTAATTAGTTAGTACCTGTGAGAAGAATTTTCTTGTTACTGTGCTGAGTGCTCTCTTACAGTTCCCAAGAGCAGGTGCTCTCCGGAGCCTGACTGAAAACATGCTTGTTTACAGAGCACAAGTCCCAGCCAGGCAGGAGGGTGGATTTCCACCAGGAAGGGTGAAGGAACAGGCCTTGCATTCTGTGCCAGCAGAGCATTTCAGATCAAAGATGTAGCAAGTCCTTTAAGCCATATTTATCATAATTCTCTTTTATGGGCTAAAACACATACAAAGAAGCAAGAAAGTCAAGAAATGAGAATCACAGGGCATCTGTGTGTGACAGTGGTAGAGAAACTGTTAAAACTGCCTCCGTATCTGGATGTTTGTCTCTTTACTCTTGCATTATTTAGGAAGCCAGCTATTATTTGTCAAAACTTAAAATGTTGTTTAGACAGATCATTGCTTTATATATATACAAAATAGGTAGTTATCACTCCAGTGGTGCTGCTTACCGCAGTTCAGAAATATTATTGTTATTCACTGCTTTTAAACTGTGTAACCAAGCCTGTCTTACTCTTCTGCAGCAGCACTAGAGTTGTGCAAACTTTGGGAGCTTGGATAATGCAAGTGGTGTTCTGGTTTTGTGTTTTCCAGCTTGTCTGTTGTAAACTACAGAGTTAATGAAGCAGCTTCCTCTAGGATTATTAGTATTTTATTCACAGGCAATGATGTCTTTATTTAGTTTATATTTTTGCCAAAGAGAATTTTGGACTTCAGAGACTTCGCTAATGAATGTTTTCAGGTTTTCCTCTAAATTTTTTCCTTGTAACTAATTTATATTGTTGATAGAGGTTCCTACAAACAAAGTAAGTGTAGTTTTCTTGTAATATGTTTAAATGTTTTGATTCTCACAGTAATTACATTCTCAACTTTTTCTTCACCAACAGCGCTTTATCCAGTATCTTGCATCCCGAAATACTTTGTTCAACTTAAATAACTACCTGGACAAAAGTGCCATGCAGGGTAAGGATCTTTCACTGAAGGAATAACTCTACTTCTTTTTTATCTGTGGTAGTGCATGTGTAGGTGCACTGTAGGAGACAAATGACAGTTAAATGGAAGGGTATTACAATTTATACTACCTGAGGCACCAAAGTTTGTCCAGCCAAGAATGTAGGCACAGGGACAGTGAGATTCTGAGTTACCTAGATAAGTGCTAGAAATTTGTCTGTAATATATGCAGCATTGCACACAGAGCTGTGAATTTTAAAAAGTAAACTCTTAAGGCTCCTTAGAATAAACCTGATGAATTATCAGCACAATAATAACTTTTGCCATTTCATTTTAATGCCACAGGAGTAAATGTTTACTGTTAAGGTGCATGGAATGGTAACTAGGATGTGTTGTATGAACAGTGAGAACTCCTTCAAATCTCTTACAAATCCTTTAAGTACTTGCTAATAGTACAAAACACTTTTAGGTCTTTATGTGGTTTTTGAGGTATTGTAGATAAGTTACCAAAATGGTCAGCATTTTGCTAGGAATATATTTTTAGTCTAATTTCAAGAACATCTTTACAAGAACAAAAGAACTATTTGGTTCTTTCCTGGTACTTTATGCTTGGTTATTGTCTAATATTTTAATGTGTTTGGGTATTTATTCTTATAATTGCAAGAAATGTTTTTCTAATCTTAGCAAGTTGAGAAGAAACTGTAACATCACATCTCAAGGTGAAAAATAGTGGATCTCAAGACTACACAGTGCCAGTGATGGGCTCTTCATGCAAGTTGATATAAAATGGGCTACTAGGAGAATAATTTTTGAGAAGAACTAAAAATAAACTGTATCCCTTTAAAATGTCTAACTTCTAAATGCTTAACTTTTAGGCTATGATATGTCCACCTTCATTAGGCGATACAGCAGATACTTGAATGAAAAAGCACTTTCATATAGACTTGTAGCCGTTGACTTCACCAAAATGAAAAGAGGGTAAGACGGTTACTGCTTCTCTTGTTTGATCTTTCCTATTGCCAGGGCTGGAAACCAGTTGTTCCTGAGCTTGTCACAGAATGGTGTTCTTTTGGCCCTTTGAAGAAATATTGTAGTGTTGAAACATCATAATATTTTGAGGTCCTTTTGTAACACATAAATGTGTGTCTTTTCCTCTGTAGGATAGATGGAGTGATGAGAACTATGAATCCTGAAAAGCTCCTGAAAACCCTTCCAATCATACAGAACCAGCTTGATGCACTCCTTGATTTTGATGCAAGTACTTTAAACTCAGTGTTAAGTTACACACTCTCATTTTGAAGTGAGAGTTTCATTATTTTGTTAAATACTAATTTACTTTCTCATTGCTTTCTACACAGGCAAATCCAAATGAACTAACAAATGGTGTTATAAATGCTGCCTTTATGCTCCTCTTTAAAGATTCCATTAGACTTTTTGCAGCATACAATGAAGGGATTATTAATCTTTTAGGTATGTGAGAATTTTTTTAGCTTTTGAACTTGTCAAGGTATTGAGAAAACTAAACATAGGCAATTTCTGACTGCAGTTTCTTAATAAATTGTCTCTGCTCTTTTTCTGTTAAATTAAGCCTGTCTTAGTTTTAGTGGCAGATAGCACAGGCTTAAACACATGCTTCTGCCTGGAAGAATAGATGTTGAAACAGAAACTGAGATGAGATGGTGACTGGTGAGACTGAAAGGAGGATTCCATAAATGTGCAATGGATAACCTTTTCAGATGGACTGTAAAAGTATAGTGAGATATCTGGTATTTTGAGTATTTAAAATAGTCACAGCATGACTGACTTCTCTTTTGCTGTACCTTCATTATAGCTTGACACTGTTCACCTTTAACTGGTACCTGAATCTGCATGAGCTGATTAGATGACATGTAGGGTTTTTTGTAAAAGAGTGATAAGCTTTTTACAAAGCCTTTAGTGACTATTTAAGCAATTTTCTGATCAGTTTGTTCTGTTAATCCATTAGTTTTTACTGAGTGAAATATTTTTAAGTATATAGGACAAAACTGTAAATAGTGAAGGATGTGTTGGATGCTGCTTTTGGTAGGTCAGTTCAGTGTATGTACTCCAGTAGCCATTCTAATGCCTTCTGGATTTTGAGCCCATCTAGAGACATCAAAATGTATTGATACAGCATCTGAAAATGTAAATATATACAATGAATATTTTCAAATCCTGAAATCATTGCCAGCTAATATCTGATTTTGAAAATATTCACCATAATGCCTAATTTAACAATTTGCACTGACTCAGATCCATGCTTAATAAAGCTTGGCATTATGGTCTGTTATTCTGAAAGAGAAAAATCAATGGTTTTGTATTGACTGAGTTATTACAAAAGGTGTCAGGTGATCATGTAAACTTTAAAATCTGAATAGCTTTGAGTTACTGTTGTCTGTTCTCTCCCTGAAGCATATCTCAAATTAACTTTTGTAATACTGTGTTAGTTTTTTGCTGAAGAGGGTATTGTCTTACAAGAGTTTTATTTGCATCCTCAGAAAGGTATTTTGATATGAAGAAGAACCAGTGCAAAGAAGCCTTGGATATTTACAAAAAATTTCTAGCCAGAATGACCAAATTAGCAGAATTCCTCAAAGTAGCAGAGGTAAATAAATCTACATCTATGGAAAGGATATAATTTAGCTGTCTGTGCTGGTACAGTATCAATATTCATAAAAAGAACTTCAAAAAGAGATTGTTTGGTTAACTTCACTGTACAGTGAAGTATTCTACAGATTAGGTATTTTCAAGTTTGAATACACTCATTAACATGGAGTGAGATTCCCGGGTATCCTTTTTATTAGACAACATAGTAAATTTTCTGAATTGTTCTTATAAATGTTATGAATGGTCAAAATGTATAAACTTAATGTTACAGTCTATTAACAGTGCTCTCCTTTAATATAACTGCTAAAAAAATCTAGTTCCAGTAAGCAATGTGGGTGTTTCTAATGATCCCAGTAGGCTTTTCTGCATGAAAGTTAGGCTGGATGAAAAGTTGGGTTTGCCTTGAGATGCAGTTTAAGCACTTGTGATTTCCAAGATGTGTTCCTGGTGAAACTTGTACCAGTACAGAAAGTTATGAATATCCCTTTTTAAATGTTGATTTCTATGTAACATTCAGACATGGCTTGGTTTTATTTTCATTGCCACTGCATGTAGTAATGTACTCTTTTTTTTTTTTTTTCCCCCTTCTTTTTTTTGTAAACCCAGCAAGTTGGAATTGATCAGGGTGACATTCCAGATCTTACTCAGGTCAGTGTACATAGTGTATTAATTAAGCCAACTGTTTCGTTCTTTGTATTTTTAAAGGTTGATGTGTATCATAGTAATGATTCTATTCCCTTCTATGTATTTATATGAGGGAAATGTGTATGGTAAGTTCTATCATGCATTAAATGCACTCAATGATTACACTTTGCAGCTCTTAGTAAGATCTTTTGATTGTGTAGAGCAATAAAACTCACAGAAAATATTTTTCTCAGGGAATCACTGGCAGGTAAGCCATGAGCATCTTGCCATACCTAGAGGAAAACCTTCCATTTCACTGTAACTTAATGTCTTCCAACACACTCAAAGATTAAAGGGAGCTAGTTCAGTCAGGAATTTTTTTCTGTCCCCTAAGGTCTGAATAAATTTGATATTTCTCTATCAGCACTTAATTCCAGCTTCTGTATTACTCAGTGTGAGGGACGCGTGCAGTGCAGGTCCTGTGCTGGAAAACTGTCTGAAAGGTGGAATGCCAGGCAACACCTTCCAATGAGAATAAACTGAGGGGCAGAAGGGAGGTGAAAAAGATAGTTTGACCTGGTGAAAGGAAACGATAGTACACAGAAGTGAATGAAAGTTATTCTTTGTGAGTTTCTTCATTCCTAGGAATGATGTATTTCTCACACAGGGCCAACCCAACACCACAGAGGTGTTTGGCACTATTTCTGTAGTGCAAGTAACCTGATGGGTAGAATAAAGCCATCTGTCAGGAGATTTGGACAACAAACTGGAGTGCCTTAGAGCTCTAAGTACTCTAGCTGTTTAAGTGGAGTCAGCGAGAAACAGTAAAAAAATCTAATGTGTAAGCTTTGAACATTCACATCTAATCCTGCACTCCCTTCATGAAATTAAATTTTGTGGGTTAATCATGTAAAATGTATGTAGTGGGAAGATTTGCCTAAACTTCAGTGTCCTTTTAATATGGAAATCAAATCCAAACCACAGGCTTCCATTGTTAGTGGTGTTCATTACTGCCTATATATGATTTCCATTTGAAATCATACATACTTCAAAGTACAAATATCTAATGTTTGCTCCTAGCAATTTTTATTAATCGCTCTAAGAATTTCTAGGCCCTTGTGGTAGGAAAGAAATACGCCTGTAACGATCAGAGTAAGAGCAGGTAATGAGTGAAAACAGTAATTTGATGTCTTCTGTTGATGTTTGATCTTAGCATCTGACTTCGTCTTTTTAGTAGTACTGCGGTATTCAGCTGGTCTGTATTATGCTAATCACATTATACTCAAGTCTGAAGTTATTTATACCTCACTGGGTTTGTGTGCCCTTGTCCACTTAACTGGGTCATTATAAGGCTCTTGAAAGCAGGTAGGGTTTTTTAATTTACTGAGAATAGAGGGATTTGACTTTATTTTGCTGCTTTTTAATCCAAAACTTGCAGTGAGAAAATCCTTATTATCTACTGTTTTCACAACGTTTTATTTCTCATAGCTCAGCTGTTTTGTTGTAAGGGCACTTACCTGAGAAAGGCAACTTTGGTGGTAGACATCAGCATCCTGCATATTTTGGCAATTTCAGTGCCACTGTTAAGCCTTCCACTTACATAGAAAATTTCATGGCATTTCAGTTAAATAATTGTACCTCCATCTAGTGCCACATTAAAAGGATTTGCTAGAGTTTCTTAATACTGCCCCTTTTGCCTGTTCCTATAAAGAAAATATTTTCCTTCGTAGGTGACCTGTTTCACAGTGATGTTGCTTGCTGTCTGTTTATAGCTGCTATGGTATTTCATGGATGTAACTGGGTCATTTTCCTCTGTATGGATGTTAGTCTGTCAGATATTGGGGGGTTGAGAGGGAGGCTGAATCATAAAGTACAGCCTTTCTCAACTCATAATGTCTGTATTAGCTCAGGCAGCTTTTCTGACATAAAACTAATGTTCACTCAAAATCTGATGTTTTGTTGGATATCTGAAACAATAAGAAAGTTCAGAGGAGGTTTGTTGGGTTTAGTTCATGTGGTTGAGGGGGTTGTTTAGGGAGTTTTAGAAAGAGTAAGTATAGAATATGCTTTTCCATATAAATAAGTTTTCAAGTGCCCTTGTGAGGGGAAAAAAAAAAAAAAGACTCAGAAAAGCATTCTGGAATTAGGGCATAGGCTCCTGTTACTAAGATTATCAATGTAGCTGTGTCATGCAATGCTTTCTGCAAATGACTGTGCCTCCTGAAAGGTAAAAGTATGGGGAGGGATTGATCTTTGTTTTGGTTTGGGTTTTGGGTTTTTTGTGGTTTTTTTTTTGTCCCTGATACCTTTCCAGAAAGTTATTTTAAAATGTCCCCCTTGGGGTTTAGCTGTCTAGGTCAAACACTGAATTTATTCATGACCTGTTGTTGAGGTAACTACACTGTCTTAGCTTACCTAACTCTACTTAAGAAATATTAGCTTACACCTAAATTTTAAGACATTTTATAGGATTATTCTAATTGCCTTCCCCTCCCCCCCCATCTCTTGGTTCATTTAGCTTGAATTGGCTTTTGGTGAATGTGGGAATCTAGAGTTGTGCTCGGTATTTCAAAGGGGAGTTTGCCAAAGCTCTGTGTGAATAATATATTTCCTCTTTCCAGGAAATGCTTTGATCTAGCTTTTGATACATAAGGGCTACACAAGGGCAAGCTTGTTTTTCCTCCAGTCAATGGCTGTCATATCTGTCCTACCTACTGAAAGTTGGCAAGTGGTAAGAGAGACTTAATGTCTCTGAAACCTTGCCAGGTGAGAAGGACTGAGCTGGCAAGTAGATTAAAACTTGAGGAGGTCCATTCCCATCATCTGATCTGCAGTAGAATTTATTTCACTGGGAGTAATTGAGTTGGTTTATTGTCTGGTTACATGGTGAACAGCTGCTCAGTCTGCAGTAGTGTTGGTGGGATCAGGCTGAATTTGATTCCCTGTTCTGTCAAAACTAACATCCTGCTGTAGTCAAGTGTTTCTACTACAAGCCTTTGGCTGTAAATATTTGAATGAAGAGTGATTGGCTTTTTGTTGTTACATGAGAAAGGAGATCAAAAATGCCAAGTCTTTGTTTTGGGACTTCTGTGAGTTTAAGGGAGTACTGCTTAATCAGCTGTGATTATTCAGTTAATCTTAACAGAGCAAATGCTGTTGCCAAAACCAAGGATGCAACTTGCATGTGCAGAAGCAAACCTGCTCTGGGGGAATCATTCCTTCCTGCATTCCTTCCTGTCTCTGTGGTCCCTCTCCTTTTAAAGAACCACCACTGAGTGGATAGAATTTGCATGTGCAGGATGGCAGCTAAACCCAAGGGCACAATTATTGATGTCTGGGGTTTTGTTTGTTTTTAGTGGTTGAGAAAACTCATCTGTGTACTAAACAGTGATGTGTTGATTAGAAGCAGTGTTTTATAAATACTTTTAATTTTAGGCACCCAGTAGCTTGCTTGAGGCACTGGAACAGCATTTGGCTTCTGTGGAGGGAAAGAAAACAAAAGAAGTCTCTGCTGCCAGCAGGTGAGCACCAATGAATTACAACAGTGCCCAGGCTTAAGATGTGTCATCGTCATTTCAAGAGTGTTCAGGATTCAGTCATTTGGTGTTCTTGAATTTTATGTTCTTCTGAATGTATCCTCCTAGAAATATAAATGCAGTGTCTAGTGAGTCTGATAGCTTAGCCATGTTTGAAATCTAGGTATTGTCTGCCTGCATCTACCTGATTATGCTGTAATAAACCACTGAGCTGAGACCTTGTGTTTTATTCTTTTTAGCTTTTACTTGTTTGAAGTCCTTTGATTTGTAAGATTTCTAAGGTATTTGGATTTTTATATGCTTCTTGGCCAAGATAGGATGATATTCATTGTCAATTGTCTACCTCTCATACCATGAGTTCATCTTAACCTGCTTGTAAAAGTTTACCAGCCCCTTCTCAGAACAACCAAATCAGCTTAGATGTTTTATGCTGGCAAGAATTACGTTATTCTCTCTGTCAAGTATGCTATCAGTGTTGTATGAACAGTACTTCTGACTGAAGAGTGAGAGGTCTCTTTTGGCACAGACATTCTCACACACAGAAACTTGGTAAATACTGATAAATGTATCAGTGTGAGCTACGTTGCCAAGTTGCTGCTTTCTCACATTTATTCAGGAGATTCACTGCCACAGTATTCTGCTCAAGTGTATACTAAATAGGGAATAACTCTTGTGCTTTGATTGCTGTTATATAATGTGCAAACAAGCTTCCTGTGCCTCTGCTGTTTTGAGTAACATTCCAGTCTAATCTAGGTGACCTTAAAGAAAAAAGACAACTGTTATGTTCTACATTTTCCAGTTCCCCTTGAAGCTTCAGGGAGTGATTTTGTGTACTCACACTGCTTTGTCACCAAACCCTGTTGTTAGGGTGTCTGCTTTTTTTATACCAGAGAGTAAAGGAAGAAGTGACAGGGGAGAATGGCACACAACTAGATAAGGCATTTGATGATTAAACTGTCAGTGATGTAGCCACCTGACTGTGGGGTTTTTAGTAACTTTTTTTTTAATCATTACCCTTTTTAGAGCCAGTGCCCTATCCAGTGCTGTTTCCACACTTGCCAATACAGGAATGTCATTCAGCAGGATGGATGAGAAAGAAAAGCAGCAGGCATTGGAAGAGGAACAAGTTAGACTGCAGGCACTGAAGGTACTATGTTTTTAACAAGTTTTGTTTTCCAAGATTTTTTGTACTGGGATAGAGATGAAAACCAAGATTGGCTTAAAATGGTGTATGGTGGGGAAACTTGCAAGCTCACTGAGTGAGGAACATAAGCTGTGTAAAACATACACCTGTGCTATATAAATGAAGTGGGCACATCTGTAAGTAATGAGGGATGTAAACCTGAAATGAATGTAAACAAGATGGTTATGTTGCTAGCTTAAGAGTAACACAACCTGGTTATTACTGGAGTGTACATTGTCACTCTGATTTCTGAACATGTGAATTGAACTGTGAGGATCCATAAAGCAGGGAGATGCATCTTCCTAACTAAAGGTCCATTGACTGTTTCTCTGAGTGGCTATGAAGGGAGTCTAGACTGTGTAGCCTGACTAGAAGTGGTTTACTTCTAGGCAGTTATGGATAGTTCAAAAAATAATTATTTAAAACATCAAGTCTCACCTTGATTTTTAAATACAAATACTCTTATTAAAACAAATACTCTTGTCTCTAATTTCAATTACTTTTCTGTTTTCAGAAGAATAGTTTTACTGAAGAATAACTGTTTTTTAATTATGGTCTTAATAAATAATTTCTTCTTGGAAAAAGTCTCCAGGACTGAATGGTTAATAAATTAACAGGACTAAAATTCCAATTGTCTATCTCATCTTTCAGGAGCAGCGATTAAGAGAGATTTGTGTAGTATCAAATTCCACTTCCACATCAGCATCGCCAAGCACTTTATCAGGAAAAAGTGTGAATACCACTGTAGCTGTTGACCTCTTTGCTGTACCAGCACCCACAACAAACAGGTGAGAGATGCTTTGCTTTCTGAAGGAAGCAGAAATCACTGCCCTGTAGCTCTACAATCAACTGCAAAGTACTGATCCTGGTTACTTCTCAAGTGCCTTTAGCTGATGCATTCTTTGTATACCCACAGAAATTTTTGTGTTGCTCAGTAAGTGCTAAATTACCAGTTTTGTTTTGTACTGGTATAGTTGATGGTCTACTAGTGAATAAGAGAAAATGAGATTGGTGTGTGTGTTCATGTGTACAATGCCTGTTACATATCTTCATATTTCTCTTTCTCATTTCTTAGTATGCCCAATCTTTCTGGTGATCTTTTTGATCTTCAGCCTGCTTTTGTTCCAACTGTGCAGAGTACTCCAGCTATATCAACATCAGCAAGCAGTGCTTGGGGAGGTGAGCTCATACCTTGAATTTACTGTCTAAATGATGGGTGACTTCTTAGAATACAAGAAAATAATACAGGTTCAATACTTAATTGAATCTGCATCTTAGACCTTAATTACTTTGCATCCGAACATTTCTATTCTTGACAAAATATAAAATAAATCATTTGAAAGCTCTGGCAAACCTTCTTTAGCACGTTGCAGTAGTGTTGATGTCCAGTAGATGGAATGAAGGAGCCCTGCAGTAAAGGGGTCAGGTAGAAAAAATATGAATAAAGATCGAAGTTGAAAAAATGCTGAGAAATATAAAATAGGCAGATGTAACTGAAAAGGTGGTCAACTAGTATTTCCATTTCATTAAATAATATTTAATATACTTTTCATTTAAAAGGTGCTGGTAACTTCAAAGTTCTTATAACAAAGCTGTGTATCCCAGTTTCTTGGGGCACAGTATTCCCTGTACCCTCACCCATCCTTCCAAAGAATGATCAGATGTCAAAGAAACGGCTTAAATGCCAAAAGAAGGCAATGTTTAATACCATTGTAGATGTTGGTGTTTTAATAAGTGGAATTGATACCCTTATGTGCAATTTAAAAGGTAGATTATTGAAGCTAAAAATGTAGTATCTAACTTCTTTGATTGATATATGTTCTGTCATTCTTCCCACCCAGTGATAATACTAGAATTATTTTCCCGAAGTAGAGTTACTAGGATTTTTATCTGAAACTTAAAATTTGTATTTAAATGGGCTGATCACTAGGTGGAATATTTACAATTTGACTTTGTCTAGACATTCTCATATTCAATCATTTCAGTCTGTTTTTCTCTTCCATTATTTGTACTCTGTATTCTTTCCTTCACTTTTACATCTGAAAGGTCCTTTCTCGTCTTCAAATGGTTGTGTTGGTTCTCCACCTCACCTGGACATCTTTGACATGAAGCCAGTTGGAGAAGCTGTAAAATCTGCCACCCCTTTCACCAATTCTTCTTTTTCCTCCAAACAAACGGTGGAACTATTTAGTGGTAAAAAAACGAACAAACCCCATGTAATTTATTTGCAACTGGAGATAATAATGCTGATAAAGTGGGCCATGTAATCTTTTGGTGGTTTGAGCCAATTTTCACTTTTTATTGAGAAGTGAAAATAGTGCATTAATTCCAGATGTAGTAAATTATATGTTTCCTTAAACTTTTATTTCTGTGGTTGGAATAAATTACTATTTTGTTCAGCTTGCCCAGCCTACATTGCAGCGTTGATGGAATTTTTGCTGATTTCTTTCAAACTGCAATTTCTTTTCTTTTTTGTAATGGGGAATGCAGGATTGCTTGGCTTTTCAAGTCTGTAAAATAAAAAAAAAAATCTCTTTATAATATTTAAACCTCTTAATTTTTAACTGCAGAGTCAGTTCTTGGGTCCCCTCTTCCTTTTTTTTCTTTAAACCTGATCTTACTTTCTTCTCTTTTTACAAAGATGACTTTAGTGATCATAAACCTACATATGCTTCTGTGTATCATCCTCTGACTGTTGATGGTAATTTGATTTTTTTTTTGAAATTTTCCAGTTTCACTGTATTTCGTGATATTACTTGGGTGTATAGATGTATTTCATTACTCCATTCTTTTTTTTCAGGTTTTCCTCTTCATTCAGCTCCTCCAAGTACCACCTCTTCAACAATTAATGTGGACTTTGATGCTGTTTTTGGAGGAAAATCTGCAGCACCAGAATACAGGACTGCAAGTGGTAAAAACTGGCTTATGACTAATTTATACCCTACAGGCAACAGTTCTTAACAATTTAGCATAATTGCTGTTGCAGTTCAAAATTTAATAACTTAATGTATTTGCAAGGTGATTATGAGCCTGATAAGAGGCAATCAGCTCAGTTGTAGTTATTTACTTTAAAATTAGCTTTGACTAATTTCATATATTGTGTAATAATGGTTTCCTCTCTTTCTGGGGGAGCGAACTTTGAACGTGGCCCACTGGATGCCTCTTAATGGGTAAGCTCCTGCTCCTTTGTTTTCAGTGCTTATGACTTCAGTGTTTTCTCTTGTTACATGGTAATGAGTTCCCTCTGACTCCACTGAAAGGCATTGTACTTGCAGAAGGGCAAAACCAGTCGTGTGTGTATGTTGCTTGAATATCTTAGTTACAACCTTTCTCTTCTATATAGCAAAGGAAGGCTTGTGTGTGCGTTCAGGATACTGGCAGTGTTGTGAAAGTACCACTATAGAGAAACTGACTTAAACAACCCCATTTCTTTCTCAGCTTTAGAGGAGATTCCTCTTAATTTGAAAATACCACTAATGTCTGTTGAAGTACAGTTCAATATTCTACTAGATTAGTAGCTACAATATAGTATTTCATAAAAAACTAAGAGGTTAAATTTGGCTTCTGTAGAAGTCTGAGACACTTCCAGCATGTTGAACCTCCACATATAAATACTCAAATTACTTAGCGTTCTATAAAGAAAATACCTCCTTGGGTTATGCGTGTTGTTTATTAAATGCAATGTAACCATTTTGTTAACAGTTGCTTTTATGTTCTTTGTTTAGCTTTTAACTTTTTAGATGATGTATTGCAACCAACAGTACCACCACAAAGTCAAAGAGCCACTGTAGCCACCCAGCAAAGTGGGAAAATTTTGGCAAATGACCTCGATTCTTCACTTGCTAATCTAGTAGGAAGTAAGTGTGAATATTTTAAACTTAACTTTCCTGTTTGTTACTGAAAGCAAAACAAGATTGTCCCCTCCAAAATTAAAAATGCTTAAGGATTTTGTCTGTTTATTTTCCCCCACAGATCTTGGCTTTGGAGGAACTCCATCCAAAAAGTAAGTGCATATATGTAGTTAGAATGTTCTCACATGACTGGTAGTCTCTGGCATAGTTTAGCAGCACTAACATGGCAAGAGTCTCAGGTGTTGAAATAATCTGAAATAATCAGGAACTGCATTGAAACTGCAGGTTTGTGGTCCATCACTGTAACACAGTCAACCTTCACTTCTGAAGTAGTTCACTGCAGTTTTGCAATTACTGTATTTTTATTGAAGTATTTTTATGAAGCATCGTAAAAGATCTTGCAGTTACATCAAACTCCAGTTAACCATTATGCTGTACAGTGCAGTCATGCTAATTTACTTTTAACACAGACAGAACCCCCAGACTTCATACTTGCTGGAGCAGAGATACATAGTTACTGAAATCCTGAGTGTTTCTTCCACCCATAGATTTCAGCTGTGTACATGTATGCAACGTATGTTTTCATTTCCTGTTATGTTGGTGTTACTCTTGCTGTTGCCCCTCTGAAAATTAGTACCATGGTTTCATTCCAGGTCAGATATGCAGTGGTCCCAGCCTGCAGAGAAAAAACTTACTGGTGGAACAAACTGGCAAGCAAAAACAAGCACATCGACCACGTGGAACCCGACTCCCCTACCCACTATTCCACACATGGTAATTTCTGTACTGTGAAATCACACTTCATTCTAGCAAGTGCCACTTCTTTGCTTGAATTAACTTAAAAAGAACAGCCCAAGGCATTTGGAACAAGACTGGGAGCAGGGGGGAATGCTTGTAGGATCATAGAAGCATACTGAATGAGGTAGAGATTTTAGTATGCTTCATTTCCACTCACTGAAAACCTTGTCCATTGAAGACTTATGTCTGAAGTGAAAGGCTGGTTACCTATCTCAGTTCATAAATTCTTTTGGATTGAAACGAATGATCCCAATCCAGAAAGTTCCTGATGTGCCTGTTTGAGATGCTCCCGCTCCCCCTCCCAGGCACATGTGCACACACGTGCATCTTTAAGAATCCTAAGAAAGTGTTTTAAGGGCAAAACTGCTGCTCCATCCAGTTTTTGCTCCTTTTTCCGTTTTATCACATGAAACACTACTGCAGCCTCTGTAAGGCACCTTAATCATCAGGTCAAACAGCACTTTAGGCTTCAATAATGCTCAACAGCAGCTTTGTATTTTTAACACAGTACAAAATGCTAAGTGGATCTTTTATAGTTATTTAAATGAAGAATTTTCATTTCTTGGAGGTATATTTGTAGGCAACTGACTCTTCCTTTGCTTTTAAAAGAGATTTTTCAAGTATCTTATATTCATGCAAATATGAACCACTTCTGAAATATAGCTGCCTTAGAGGGTAGTAGAATGTTCATCTCAGTTATATGTAAAACTAGAGTAATTACCACATTTACTGCGAATTTTGGACTGTTGTCTGACTGCATTTTGCAAGAAGAATAGCTTTGCCTCTAATGCCTATTTTCCTCATCTTACATGACTATGCTCATTCAGAATTAGCAAAGTTGAATAGAATATTAAATCCAGTATTGGACTCAAAAATAAGACAAAAAATTTCAGATGAGAGGGTGTCTCAGATGTATGGCACTTTCATGTGAGATTTTTTGAGACCATGCCATCTCTTTATCCCCTCTTGGTGCTGTAGAACATGTTGTTAGACTCCTGATGCACCACTGATCACTGTGGATTTAGGGTTTGTGTTTTTATTTCATGTGTTCACCTTACTACCTTCTGGTCTAAGCATTGGAGTGTTTTGTGGCAGCTGTCTGCTCATGCATTTGCTTGAATCTCCAACAATTAACAATGCACAGATCTAGCTCAGCTATGAGCCTCTTTAAAATCTGCGCCCCAGCACTGAAATCTCTTGCTGTCCTGGCTTGGCCTGTGGCATTCAGGGTACTAACCCTCCAGTTCATGTAGCACTTGCATGCTATTTCATAGTCAAGTGTCTTGTTTAGCACTCGATTTCCAGTATAATTAGCACTGTTTAACAAAGTATGGCAATATGAAGTGTATGCATCACTGTGCCTGTGAACATAACCTGACACAAGGTATTTCTGTCTTAAGATGTTCTTCATTTTTCTTTTTCTGTATTGTGATATGTTGCAGACAACAGATGTTGGCATGGAGCAACATTTACATGATTAAGCATCTCTTGCTATTTGCTGTTTAAGCCAAATGGTCACTACCTTCCTTGGTTATTTACTATGCCCTTCTCACACATAATGGGAGGAAGAAGGAATATTGCCTTCTGTGCCCTCTAAAAGCTTCTCACCCACATGCTTGTGCAAGCAATATTCTCAAAACTGGCCAGGTGTAGTAACATTTCTAATTTTTCTGTCAGTCACACTAGTGATAGCTTTCTAAGCATAGTTACTAATGTTACTGTTCTTGTACTTTTTTCCCCTCCCACTTTAATTATTTTAATAAATGAGTTGAGCATAGTTACAAAACTGTTGCAGTACTGGACTTGAATCCATCCCTTGGTTAGAATTTCCAGTTTGAATACCTGTTAAATAATTTTCTATCTTATCCTTTTGCTGTGCCAGAATGGAGTACACTATCCTGGATATGTAAGTCAATTTCTTGTAAATATGTTGGTTATTTTAAGTACTGAAAAGTATCTTTTTCAAAGTTTTATATATATTGCTAGTATGCATGAGTTTCCCTAAAATATCAAAATTTTCTTCATTGAAGGTACCTCCTCCTATCACGTACCCGTTGACCACACCTCAAGTGCCTGTATATGGAATGGTAAGAAACGTGATTGTTTTGTATTCCTGAAAATTATGTTGTATCCTCGGGTGGATTTCATGGGATGCATTATGATGTTCAATGCATTCTACAGCTTAAATATATTGACAATACTGTTTGAAATCTGACAGCTTTTTCACACTCTGCATTGGAAGAGATAGATTACTCTAAATTTTATATACCAGGTTTTTTAAAAGCTTTGACTTTACTCTGTGTGTGTGTCTATATGCTGATTTTCTACTATAATTAAGATGCAAAAAGACCTATCTTGTGGAATTAGTTTGAATTTTATATTCCAGTCTTGTGGGATTTTTGTTTTTCTAACAGGTACCTCCTCAGGTTGGAGCTGCTCCTTTGATGGCACCCCAGTCAATGATGTATACACAGCCTGGTCTAAGGCCAACAAATCCTTTTGCACCTGTTTCTGAAACTCAGGTGAACAGTGTTTTTTAATCTTGTCATAACACTGAAACTTTAGTCTTTGTAAAAGCAACTAAATGCTTCTTGAAAAGCTACTGGTGTATTTCTGCATGGGAAAGTGAAGGGTCCCTCAGGCAAGGGCAGCAGCTTTTGCTGATCAGGAGGCAAATTCAGATGGTGAGAGCCTACAGTCAAAAGGAAGGAAGAAAGTAAAAATCAGAGATTTAGTGGCTTATCTCTCAACTGTGTCAAAATTAAGAAAATGGGGGTGGTGAAGATATGTAGGTTTTAGGCTTCCTATGACATTAGCTGGATACTTGGTTTAGTCATGCTGGCTACAGCAGTATTGAAAGCTGCCTGAAGGATCAGGTGATGGGGAAGTGAAAAAGGCATGGACAAGAACTCCTTCAAGCTGGAGAAACTGTGTATTTCTGTAATCCATATGTGTTGGTCTTAATGTTTTTCAAGGGTGTTTTAAAGTGCCAAAGCCTATAGACTTAACTTGTAAGTAACAAGGCAGTCAAATAGATTGATATTCTAAAACACTGAGAAACCCTGTCTGATTTAAGTGGCATTAATATGTCATCTCTGCTTCACAGATACAGTTTATGTAGAGCCACCAAAGCAACAAGATGTGAGAACAACCAAATACTGGTAAAAAAATGAAAAGACTGAATTTCAATCTTTCCATGATGTATTCCTGAACAGGGCAACTGTTTATTCCCTGTATAATACAATATTATTTTGAATTGCAATGCTTTAGAGATCCTTGTTTATAACAGTCACTGCAGTTTGAAGTCATGTTTGTGCCCTGATTTTTATTTTTTTTTAACTGCTCAGCAGAAAACTGTATTTTTGAGGTTGACTTAGAAGATGCAAGCTGGATTATCATCTCCAGGCCTGAGGAGAAGGTTACCTGATTGCTCTACAACCTTGATCATCAGTGGATGACCTTAGGAATTGACTGAGGACATCAAAGCTATTTATTTTCTCCATAAATTCTGTGGCTGTTGTAACCAAGACAAAACACAAATTCAAGATGAGCAATAAAATTTTTATGTGCTCTAATAAATACTCTGATAGAGCAATGCTTGCATTATCAAAAGGCCAATATTGTGTGAAATCAGACAGCTTTTTCACATTAGAATAGCATATAGTAATTTGAAGACTTATAATGTGAGTTTGAAATGCTGTGAATCAACAAGACACATACTTATTACATATATATATTAAAATAATAAATTGCTCCATTGGTATATCAGTGTTACAGGGGTAGTTAAAAGAGCCAGGCTCTGATAGAGGCTGCAAGTCTGTGATGGAGGAGAGGAAACAAGTATGTTCCAGCCTCCAGCAGGTGACAGTAACTGCACTTCCATCATGTACCTTCTCTGCAGGTGGCATCTTTGGGCCTGCACCGAAGAGTAGCTTTGGGAGCCAGTGGCTGTAGGTGTCCCCAGCCACACGTGGGAGCAGTCTGAAAGTCGTGTTGCCAACTGCAATTGAGGCAAGAGATCCAATTCTTCTTTTTGAAGTCCATTAGGTCAAAAGACTCAAACCTTGCAATGATGCTGACACTTGTGAACTGGCAACTATATTGCAATTATCCAGCTGTAGAGAATAGCTTGTGCTGCTTTTTTGAAATAAGAACCTAGTTGTAAACCATATAAAAGTAATTATTTTTAAATGTGTAAATATGTGCAAACTTTTAGATAATCGTTTCTTTAATGCTGCAGTAATCTCTTTCTTCTGTAGTAATTTCAAGGTAAAGATGCTACGTTAAGAAATCCAGACTCCTTTTGAGAGAAAAATCTTTTAAATCAACTAATTTATGAAGTATTGCTGTTCACAATGGGTCAGATGTGTACAGACTTCTGGCACACCTTTTGTATTTAAGAATCTTCCTTCAGAACAGAAATTGGCTATGAAAATGCCTTATCTTGTATTTTTCACTGTCTGATACAAAGCGATAGCATTAAAATAACCTGATAGTTATAATAAGTGGATGGAACTGGAAACAAACTTTCCTCCAGAAGTTTGATGGCATGAAAAGCTCTCCTGTAAAGTTACTGCTCCTACCTAATGATTAAAATTAAAGCTGGGTTTTCAAAAAACGCATAGTTTTCTATTGTTACAATAAGTAGACCTACAGTGTAGTAAGTCTTTTGGGGAGTCTGTAATTGCAGAAATATCTCTGACTCTCACTATAAATGCAAATAGGCCTGAGACAGCACATTCCTCAAACTGGGAATATGCCTTCTCTTTTTCCAAATGCTTAATTCTTCCCAAAGAGTGCAAAAGTTGTAGTTCCTAACCCTATGGAAATATTTTTGCCAGATAAAACAACACAAAAGAAGCAAAATAAAACTCTACTCCCCAACCCTTGGAATCTGTAAGTGCTGATTTCCTGGGAAATGTAACCTTGCAGAAATTTAAAACTTAAGAGTTCCTTGATTTTGAAAGAATTTGGACCAGTATGTGGCAATTTAGTGTTGAAGTTTGAATTACAAAGGGCTTCAAGCTTTAAACCACCTTTATTGGGTTGAACAATTGTACAATTTTAAACCAATGAGTTCTTCAGTGCCTACAGTTGCCCTCCACATCATGAGGGAATAGATGCCATTTAGAATAAGTCATTGTGTTGAGGGGACTGTTTATTTAAGAAATAGTCAATTCCATTGATTTATTCAGCAACAAAAAGTCTTGTGGTCAAGTTAGACCAGTACATGTAGTTAAAAATGTCTGGGCATTAATGACAGAGGTAAGAGTGCTACAAGCAGGCAGTTCCATGCACTGTAAGCTGTTAGGTCTCCTTCTCATCCTGACTTGTATAAGTAATAATGCATTATTTTAATAAAATATGCAAATAAATGCCTGGCAAGCAGTATATATTTGTTATAATCTTATTGCAGAGCATTCTGAATATCTGAAATGTACCTGGCTCAGAAATGCATTTAGTACTAGGTAATAGTTTGCACTACTTCTGATTTGCTCTGGATTTTTTTAATGATTCTTTGGTCTGCTTTCTTGTAGTAAAGCTGTCTGATACCAATTTATTTAGAATTAAAAAAGGAGAAACAGCCACAAAGTACATTCTAAAAACTTTATAACCCACCTTGTTTTTAGCCTCCTTCACAATGTTTGATACTTTGAAACACAGCTTTCAGTGTAACCCTTGTGAAGCAAAGATTGCTTCTCTCTGCACACGCATGCACAGGACTGGGTTTTGCCAACCTCTTCCTTGTCCTTGAAATGCATAAAATGGCAGAATATGTGTTTCAGTGACATAGTTCATATGTGAGAAGTGAAAACCAAGGACGTGGGATGCTGTCAAGGCTCAGAAAACCCCTGAACACTCTGAAGACCAAGGTTGTTCTTGAGGGGTGACTGTAACAGCCCAAGGAGCTGCGAACAGAAGTTGTGATGAGTAAAACAATGAAGAGAGATGTGTAGAAATTTGACTTTCCTTCCAGCTCATTTGGTCAGAATCACGTTGTGAACACTTCAGAAAGCAGATAACTAAGATGTCTCTCCGTGTCTGTCTGAACAAGGAGGAAGACTTGAAGTACACTGTGGGCTTTGCATTACTGTGTTGTAGGGGGTCATTCGAGCCTCACTGTTGGGACTTGGTGCTGCTGCAGGCAGGCTGCCTATCATGGGATGCACCACAGGATAACTTCTGGGGGAATTGAGAAAGGTGGACTTGAACATATATATCCTTTTAAATGACTGGGGTTTTCTAATGTTCTCGAGACATAGTTTGACTTTGTCTCCAAGAAGTTACTGATTTTTTTTTTTTTAATGTTGGACATGTGTACCAGAGGAACTCAGTTCTGTGCACATAGTGGTGGAATATTTGTAGGTAGAAATAACAGATGGACTTTTGTTTAAAACAACAACAACCCAACAGCAAAAACCACACACACACAAAAGTAACAACAACAAAACTCCTGCCTGCAAGATTGAATACAGGGTGTATCCCCAGCTGGGTTTTTTGATTTGTGGCAGGGAGGGTGGGTTACAATTAGAATAGTATGCACTGTGGATCGGTGCTTTAATTTGTACATAAAAAGGAAAACTTTGTTTTGGGTAGTTTGTATTGTAAGGACAACATCTAAAGGCACTGTGTATCAGTCATTTATTTCCATTTAAAAGATTATATTTTTGAGCAATGGAAACTGTACATGTTATCATTTATACATTACTGATAGCTAGGAATAGAGAAACCTGTTGCTATGACTCTGAAGATGTATCTGACTTGTCATTGATCTGTACATCACTGCATCACTACTTTATGCAGATTCTCATGCTCATTTATTTAAAGAGATTGTAGTAACTGGTACAGTTACAACAGGAATTGTAACGTCAGATCTTTCAGTATATCTCAAATGTGTATCCTTGTGACTGAGTTTTTAATCCTTTACCAAATGTTTGGCTGGAATTTCATCTTGGAGTAATGACAAAATAGGTGCTGGAACAGATTTCCCTCACCCCAACCTACACTTTATTTATTTGATAGGTCTTGTTTTGTATGTTATGTTTTCCCCCATAACAGGTTTGTGCCTTTTATTGGATATTTATTTAAAAGGAGTTATGATAATTTAGGTTGCTTTTTTTCAGATGTATTCTTGTACAGCTGTTCCTTTATGTGAGTTCCTTCATTTTATAAGAATACAGAATGTGTGGAAATATATGAGCCACAAACTGGAAAAAAATTTTGAGGGCTTATGTTCTATTAATAATTTTTTAAAAAAGAAGCCTAAGCACAAGACTGGCTGTGTTGATACTTTAATTGTGGAACTTCACAATTTGTTAATATGCAAATTGTTTTTTAAAAACTGCTCATATCCAATTATTTGATGAAAACAAGTTTTGGAAAAAAAATAAACTTTGGCACATGCAAGATTTGTGTATGCAATTCTTGTTTTTTGTGTTCTAGAGCTTAAGGGTTTCTTTAATGCTGAATTACGGTGTTTGGTTGGCTTGTTACTGCTCTGCATTTACAGTGGAGAAGAGGAGGCTCCAGGGGGGCCTGAGAGCCCCTTCCAGTAGCTAAAGGGGTTCCCGGAGAGCTGGAGGGGGGCCTGGGGGACAAGGGCCTGGAGTAGTGGGACACTGCGGAATGGCTTTAAACTGACAGGGGACAGGGTTAGCTCAGATACAAGAAATTCTCCGCTGTGAGGGTGGGCAGGCCCTGGCGCGGTCTGCGCAGAGGCTGCCCCATCCCTGGAGGTGTCCAAGGCCGGGTCGGACGGGGCTCTGAGCAGCACCCTGGGCCGGTGGGAGGTGCCCCTGCCCAGGGCAGGGGGTGGGACGAGACGAGCGTGAAGGTCCCTCCAACCCAGCCAGTCTGTGGTAGGTGTAACGTGGAATTATTCTTGTCCCCGTTATCAGTGTGGCTTAACTTGATCAGCTGACAGTTTTCCTTTGGGAGGCAGGGACTGTTTTTTCCTGTTCTGGGAAATGAGCCTGTATTGAGGGGCAGTGGAGGGGAAGGCAGAGGCTGTTTGTGTCACTTAGGGGTGACTTCAGGCTCTCCTGAGGCGCCTCACGGCACTTGAGTGAGAAACAGGCCTTAATCAACAGAGTTAAATACTTGGCTTTCTCATCATTTTCCTACCCTGAAAGCCAGGATGGCAGAGGAAGTGTAAAGGTTGTTACCCTGTAAAGTCTCAGTATCAAAAATCAACAGCACGAAGACGGCGAACTGTGGCGTGTTCGTGGCTTGAAGCCGCTCCGGCCCCTTCTGGTGCCTGGCTGGGCACGTTCTTGGGGGTTTGGGGAGCTGTTTGGAGTTTCGCCGTTTGCCCGGAGCGGGATTCACTCCCCAGCCATCGCCACTCCAGCAGAGGGCCTGGAACGGGCCGGTTCCTGAGGCGCGGGTGCCGCGGCTGGTCCTTTTAAACAGCTGCGGAGGCTGCGGAGCTGTTTGCAGGCGGGCGCTCGGAGCAGTGCCCAGCTCGGTGCGGCTCCGCCCCCGCCCTGTGGGATCCGGGCCGGGCCCCGCCCCTCACGCCCTCGCCCCCCTCCCCCCCCATCGGCCCCGCCCTCCCGGCCCCGCAGCCAATGGGCGGCGCCGACGTGATGACGCGCGGCCGCGGCGTGGGGGCGCGGGGCGCGCGAGCGGCGTCAGTTCCCCAAGATGGCGGCGGCCGGCGGCGAGGCGGCGGGCGGGCGGCGCGGCCCGCTCGGCATCCCCGAGGCGGCCTTTGTGGTGAGCGGGGCCGGGGCCGGGGGCGGCCCCGGGGCGAGGGCCGAGCTCCGGCAGCCGGCAGCGGCACCGGGAGGCGGCACCACGGCGGGGTCGCGGCCTGGCGGGCGGGCGGGCGGGCGGGCAGTGCCCCCTCACGGCCTCAGCCCCGCGTGTGTTCCCGTTGTGATCCCGAGCTGGCGTTACTGAGTGCGCTCAAGGGGAAGCTCAGCCCCGGCGTGAGGCACTGCGGGGTGTTTGCAGCGCTCGGGGCCCCGGGAGAGCCCCCCTGTGCGCGCCCCGGGCCCCTCCCGGCACCTGCCGCCCACGGGCCTGTGGCTGCCGGGCACAGCCACCCTTCGGAGCGGGCCCTGTGGCCTTCCTGAATGCCACAAATGGGTATCTTTTGGAAAACAGGCAGAACTTGTCTATCCAGCTTTAAAAACTGATGCACCAAGGATTTGGTGATTCTCTCGATGGTTGAAAAGGAGTCGTCGTTGGCTTATGCAGCGACATAATCTCACAGTTACTGTTGTTCCCGTTCTGCTGTTAGCAGGCTCTTGGTGCCCCACCTTGATTGCTGCTTTATCTCTTCTGATCAATAAGTATTGATCAGAGTGGCCGTCCCTGCCTGCCCTGGGAAGTGTTGAGGTCTGTTCATTGTGCTGCTTTGTTATGAGATGTTCTCAGACTTTGAAAATCTGCATTTCTCAGACCTGTCTTACATCTTTACCAGAGCTGTTTGGACTGATCCGATTTGACTGCTTTGATAGAAATAAGCGGGTTTGACTTGCATTCTGCTATTTCCGGATGTAGTCCTTGTGCTGCCCATGAGTCTTGCCTGGGCATGGGGCCTGACCAGACAGGTATAGGACACTTGCTTTCAATGCATCCTTTTTCTTTAAGGTTTTTCAACAGTCATTGGGGGTCTGGAGAATCTTAATGGGCTGTAAAAGCATCGCTGCTTGCAGCAAACTGCCTTCCACCCCTCGTGGGACCAGCACAGGCACAAGTGGAAGGGAAGGGCCGTGTCTTCAGCTGGTGATGACAGTTGCTAACCCTTTGCCATCTGTGTATTTGCTCTACAGTGGAGGTGCTACCCTTGCAGGAAACTGGAGATAACCAAACACTTTGAGGGCATCTTTCCCATCGTTCTATGCTGGTGGCTGTCCTTGTAGCCCTGGTGTTTCTGTATTTTTTCTTTTTCTTCAGAAAGTAGGTTTCTGTTTCAAAAACATTGTATCCTGTCAGAGTGATGAAAACTTGCTTGACTTTTCCCCCACCACATGCTGCAGGGGCAGCCTTACTGAGAATCCTGCCTTCAGAGGTGCATTCTGTGAGTGTCTTGGTTCAGTAGAGGCTCTTCAAACAGTTTGTGGCTGATGCCTTGCCTGAGGCATTGATCTGTGAATTCCTGTGCCTCTCCAGGTTTCCAGTGATGTTAAGCACTGACTCGGTGCTTTACTGGAGTCTAAGAAATGCTCCAAATGGAACTTTCAGCTCTGGTGGGTTTGAGCTGTTGCCCAGATGTTTCCAGATGAAATGCCTTCTTTGTTGTGCCTTCTTCAGCAGGTGTGAGGATGCAAATCTGCAAACACACGTGTCTCTTGTCGTGTTCTCTGCACATGCCCATGGGTGGTGACAGCTCTGCAGAGCTTTATTTGGGTCATCCCTCTGAAGATAACCGTAGGGATGTGTGGGAATGTGCTGTTCTGCTGCATTTCAGGGCTTTTATAGGGCATTCCCGTGGCTTGGCTTGAAGTTTGCAAAGACTATGTTATCTCTGCAGTGTGAAACAATGGTGTTTGGCCAGTGAATTTTCTTCCTGAAAAGGTGGAGATGAGTTTTGGCAGGTCCTTGCAGAGCCTGTAAGGTGATTCTGCAGTTGAGGTGCTGCAGGATACACCACAAAGCAGGGATCCTGATGGCATTGACACCCAGCTGCGCCTCAGAGCTGTTCTGTCCCAGCCCCAAGGAGTAACTGCTTCAGCCTTGCAGGTGAGGGGTGGGTCAACAGCCCGACCACTGGCCTTGGAAGCCCCAGCTGGAAAACCTGGGGGTAAATCTGAGCCTACCTTGGATGGGGCATTCTGTTCTGGGAGGAGATCACCAGTCTATGGGGGGCCTGGATTCACTTCCCAGTATCTTTGTTTCTTGAGGCCGAGGACGTGGGTTCTGTCTTGCCTGTGTGTGCAGACAGAGAGCTGGGGCAGAGGGGGGTGCCAGGCAGGCAGCACCTGCCTTTGCCTTTTGCCTCGGGTGATTCACACAGCAGAGTTGCTTCCAGAGGGAGTTTCCTTTCACAGCATCCTCGGGCCTCACTTCTACAAAACTTGTCCAAACCTTGTTTTCTTTGCTGGAACTTCTCTCCAAGCTTTATCAGGAGGCAGGAATGCTTCCTGGCCCTTTGTTGCTGGGATAGCTCCAGGCATTCCTCAGGCAGTCTTAGGTGTGGTCTCTTGAGTTTGGATCTGCCACCTAGACACTGCTGCCTGCTGCAGTCCGAGGTGGGGTTTATGTTTCTGCTGCAGATTTCCTTAATGATAAGGAAGGTGGGGACTCCTTACCAGACTCAGTAATTTCATAGGGAGTTTTTTTAGCCAGGAGTTGAAGCAGCTCCATGCCTGGTATCACTTTAGTAAGGTATTATAGTCTTTTTCTTGTGTGAAACATCTGGAATGGAGACACTGAATTCAAAAGTAGAAGCTGCAGAGGCCTGTGGTTGGGCTTCCATGGGGGTTTACTGAGCTGTGTAGACAAGTAAGGGCAGAATTACTGCAGTGTATGAGTGGGGTCATCTTGAATTACTATGTGGGTGAACGTTGGCAAGACCAGAAACATGTGGCTGATCTCTGGCCTGACGTACCTTTCAGAGGCTGGGAACGTTGTCCCCAGGTGGATGAACTCCTTCCTGGGAGCCTGAAGGAGCTGCATGCCAAGGTCAGCATCCTTACTGGCTCAGGCCTGTCTCCTCTGGCAGCCTTTGCAGTTGATGGTAGGACTGGCTGGAGTTGTTCTCTAGAGGTTTCTGTGGCTTCCTGCTGAGTACACAAGGAGCTTTTGAAGCCAAGCTGTTCCCTGTCACAGCACCTACGTGAGCAGATACCCCAGTTTTCCCCTCTTTGTGTCTTTCTCTGCCACAAGATGCTTGATCAGGCCATGACTTTTTCCTTCATCAGTTTTATCCTAAATAGCTCATAATCTGATTAGCCAGAGAGCAGCATTATCCTGCTTTACAGGTAGGAAAACCCAGGTTTAGCCATGCTCTGAGGATATCCATCCCTGTTAGGTGTCATTTGACATCAGCCAGGACTGAAAGCATGAGTAACCAGGTACCACCAAGTATGGGTGTGAAATTGTCCTTGCACCTACTCCTTACTTCCCTACCAAAAAAAGGGGGGGAAGGGGGAAATGAAAAGGTGACTGAGAAAGGAAACAAAATGATCTTGTACTCCAGTACAAAGTTGTGTGTATAAAACAAGTTGTGTGTATAAAACCCCTTCTAGATGTAGCTGCAGTAAGATGGTAGCATGTCTGTGTCTAGGATTTCTGTAAAAGTCTTCTAACACTCAGGGTTTCTTTCTCCCCTTAAAGGAAGATGTAGATTCTTTTATGAAACAGCCTGGAAATGAGACAGCAGATGTAGTTCTTAAGAAGTTGGATGAGCAGTATCAGAAGTATAAATTTTTGGAACTTAATCTTGCCCAAAAGAAAAGGAGGTAAGTCATAATTTTTGCAGAATTGGGAAGTGTTTAGCACAGTTCTGTTCTTTTAAAAAATAAGTCTAGTTTTTTTTTAATATCCCAAGAAATAAAAAATTCATTATAGGAAAGCTAATATTTACGGTACTTCCACAAAAGCCCAGCTGTTTTCTTTCTCTTCCTGAAAATTACATGTAAAAGAATTAACAGTGTTGCTGAATTTGTCCTTAGCCCTTAAGGCCAAAAAGGACTGTTGTGTCTCTTGGTTGTCCCAGCCTACCGTAAATGAGAATATGTTCTCGTTCAGTGTTTACTGTGTCAAGCCTAAATTATTGGTTTAGTTATCTCCTCTCTCTTTGGTAGTTCAGTCTTGATCTGAAGCCAGGTGAGAAACAAATTTTCATTTGAAGGCTAAAATCAAAGCTTTGAGTAACATTTTATTTAGATTGAGCTCCTTCCATGGGCAGATATCCCCCAGGATTTCCCCTGGAGCCCTGCTTTGGGAATGCCTGCTGTCTGAGCCAGCGCGCTGCAGCAGAGGTGGCCGGGCAGAGCGTGGGGATCCGCTGCCTCTGGAGGGCAGTCGGGAGGGGATGCCCTCAGCTCTCTGTCAGAACAGTCTGTGAGCCTCAGAAGAAACACACTTGGTTTGTTTTACCTACACAGTTTTCTCTCTGTATTTCTGCTGAGGTTTCCCTCTCCCCTGGGGAAATTACAATGCGCAAAAATGTACCGTTTTAGTAAAAGGGTGTCTGTTACTGGTCCTGGGTGTTGTTCAGTGTGAAAGGTGAATGGGTTGCTGTGCTGCTGAAGCCAACCAGCCTCGGTGTGGGGAGAGGCAGATGAAGCTGGAGCTGAGCTGCCTTTATATGCTGCATATTCCAAACTTGCACTTGTTAGCCTGGAAAGTTGTTAAGACTTTCAAGTTTTAAAATGGAGGTTGGATTGTGTAATAAAACTGATCACTTGTTTAGGAAGTTTTGTGTCTCTGTAAAATAATAAATTATCACTGTTGTTAATTCACAGGCTAAAAAGTCAGATTCCTGAAATTAAACAGACATTAGAAATTTTAAAACACATGCAGAAGAAAAAGGTAAACTATTTTGAATATCTAATGAGTATGAGAAAAGCTAACTACCTTTCCACCCTAACAGAACACATTGCAAGAAATGTTTTGGAGAGCACACTTAATATGCCTTTATAAATAACAGAATTGTTTTTAAAGGTATGTAGTATTTTTTGAAAGCTAGTTCAAAAAAGTTAATGTTTGTAATGCAGACATCACTTTTAATAGTGTATAGATTGCAGCTAAGCTTTGACTGCATCTCGATTCTTTATAGAGATATGTATATTGTTTTTAAATACTTATTTTTTGAATGCATTATTCCTGGAGCTCGAACTTTAATGTTGAAGTAAAGTTACATAGAGTTCCACCCAAGTTAATACTGTACCAATGGAAAAAAGCAGAAAAGTGTGCTCTTTACTGTAAGTTTTGTCTTTGTCATAAGTTTCCAGTGAAAATTGCAATTGTAAGTTTTATCATTTGTCTTAAGGATTCCACACACCCAATGGAAACCAGATTTTTATTGGCAGATAATCTCTACTGCAAAGCTTCAGTTCCTCCTACAGATAAAGTTTGTTTGTGGTTGGGGGTAAGTAAAATGGAACTTTCTCTGAAACTTTTTAAATAACTTACAAAAGGCTTGTAACAGAGTTTTGTTTGCGGTCTCCCCTAGCTGTAGTGGCTGTGGGCATCATTCTGTTCATGGGTGTGTGGCAGAGCAGAGCACATCTAAGAGGACAACCTCAATGTGCTAGTGAAGGTTCCATGTTCTATTGTATTTGGTGCCTAAACAGTAAGACTTCAGAGCATTGTTATGTTGCTGGATTGTTCTTTCCAAAAACCTTATTTGTGTTTCCCTTACCACTTCTGTCACATTTTGGTTCAAGTTACCACCCAGCGTTGCCTGGGTTGGGAACGTGCCCAGCAAAATACCTTGGTTTGGCAAGTAGCTTTCCATCCTCGGTACGTTATTCCTGTTTAGCATCTTGTTTTCGCTTTTCACTCACCTTTTTAGGGAAAGATGGGATTCCTGTTACTCGCAGGTATCTGCCAGCATTTAGAGTGGAGTGTGTTCTACAGTCTGGTGGCATGAGAGCTCACACCCCAGATTTCTAAATACTTTAGCAATATGAGGTTGGGGTATTTTGCATTTAGAGGCTTCCTAATATGTGGAGATAACCTGCTGATGCTTATTTTGGACTTTTATATCACAGATGTTTCTAAATCCCAGTGTTGGCTGCCAAACAAAACCGCTTGGTTAGGACAGAAACATTGTTGACACATGAAGCATCCAGACTAATGGGACAGTTGCTTCCACCTGCTCCCACTTCTGCCATAAAAAGGCAATACTTTTCTGATACCTTTTGCTTTTAGGAGACTGCCTTCAGAATTCAGAAACACTCATTTTCAGGGAGCATCCCAGGTTTATTTTGTAACAGAACATCAGAAGTTCATCCTATTGACAGTTCATGTTGAAAAGCTATAATGAAGTGCCACAAGCAGTTATTTTATTTAGGTGTTCTTGGCCTTCTGCCTTTCTCCTTCTGGTTACTTGCAGTCTGTGTGTTGAGCTCTGCCTGTCACTGTTACCTGGGGCAGCTCTGCCTTCCACTCACTTTAAAGAAGAAAAGCTTATCCAACTGGCAGCTCTGCATAGCCTTCCTTGGAATCCTGTCAGTCACAGCACATGGCTCTGCTCAGTTCTTGAATGGGACAAAGCTTCATTGGTGCATCTTCACCTGACTCTGCTCTTTTATCTCTTCCTGTGGTAGCTTCTTGCTGAAATAACCATTTCTGGATTAAAACCCCCCCACTGCAGTATCAGACAGGGCTTCGGTACCTATTGTGTATTTCAATACCTGTAGTAGCCCTGTTACAGTGCCAGTGAGCTGTTGGTCAGCATTCCACACAGAGAGCCTGAGATTAATCTGGAGTCCAGCAAGAACTGTCTCTAGAGTTTCGTGGCACCTGAAACGTGCTGCTGAGAAACATGAGGTATCTCACTTTTCAAATGTGGTGGAGATGAGATGCTGATACCTGAAAGGCTGAATGTAATCCACAGAGAGAGAAATCCCTCCTTGCTTAGCTATAGGAAGAGAACTTCCCAAAGTCACTAGGGAGATTTATCAGTCAGTTACTGAAGGCATGGAGGCCTTGGATTCTGGCATTGCCTGTCCTGAATCTTGTTGTCTTGGCCTGGCAGGACAGTCAGTTGTTAATGTGATAAGTTATAAAAAAACAACCTAAAATAACCTCGGCTTAGTTCTTACAATACAAGAGTAAGAGCTTTTATCAATCTTTCTGGTTTAGGCCAATGTGATGCTTGAATATGATATTGATGAAGCTCAGGCTCTGTTAGAGAAGAATTTGTCAACAGCCACAAGAAACCTCGATCTTCTGGAGGAAGACCTGGATTTTCTCAGAGATCAGTTCACCACTACAGAAGTCAGTATCCTTTTTGTTCCTTTGTGGGGGAGGAAAGCCAACAGCCAGGTAACAACCAATTTCCTGATGTGTTTTTGTCCTAGACTGGCTGCCCTTAAAATGCTGTAGCACCTGTAAACTTAACCTGTTCTAGCAGTAAAATGGAATGTTGTGTTTGCAGGGCTGAGCTGAGGGTTTGTGTGTTAGAAGTAACAAAGCTTGTGTTTGTGCTCCTATGAAACCTGCTGTGGTGGTTACAACCCAGACTGGCTTTGGAGTTGGAAGTGTGGGTTGGTGCTATGGATTGATGCCCAGATGGCCATTTCAAAGTAAAGTGACTTCCTTTCTCTCTGCAGCATGTGAATGTTGTTCTTTGGGCTATTGCTCTTCACACCCAATGCAGCTGCCTCCAAGCAGCAGAAGCCCTGCTGCAACAAGCCTGGGGCTGGCTTAGACTGTGCTCAACTGTTTTTTTCATTTCTTTATGCTGTCGTGAACCACCTCTGGGGTCTGGGGTTGTTTTTTACACTTTCTACTTAGAAAGTATTTTAATGAGTGTAGCCGTCAACTGATGCATTAGATTCAGTAAATGAAGGCACAACTGTTTGTTTTTCCAAGTTGATACTTCAGCTGTTTTAGTGCTGCAGGAGTTTTGGATGCCTGAAATAGGCAAATGCAGCTGATAAGGGCAAGTTGCTGTAAGTAAAACCAAAAATGTGTTTCTCTGCAATATCTTCTTGGAAGTTTTTTAAGTAATGGTATAAATGCTGCAGTTACCAGTATTCCTACATGTTGAAGCTTTATACCAAGTCAGCCCTTTCATTAAATGGTTTCTATACTGACTGTTACAAATACGGGGCCAGCTCCATAACCTGCTTTTCCTTTTTAAAAAATCTCTTTTTTCTTTTTTTCTCTTTTCTGATTTGCCTGAGCTGTTTCCTTAATTCCAAACCCTCAGATATGGCTAGAGTTTATAACTGGGATGTAAAGAGAAGAAACAAGCAAGACCCATCCAAAAACAAAGCATAGTTTTGCCAATTTTAAATGTGGTTTCAATTTCAGAATATTTTTTATTTAAACACCCCCAAACTTCATTCAGGACTGAGTTACTTTCACCATTTCAGTAAATGGTAAAATATATAAAAACTAATGGTGAGCACCATTTTATTTATTTGTAAACTCAAAATTTGGTTTCATGCATGCTTCATGAGAAGAATTACTTGAAAAGGCACCACACAGTCCAGCAAAGGACATAGTATTTTGATCAGACCAGTCTGTCCTAAATAATTTTCTACCTGAACGCCTGTCTGAAAAGCCGAGGGGCATGTGTGAAATGGAGCCTGACATTTTAGTGGGTTAAGGCAATGCAGGGTTTTCATCTCTGTGTACAGCTGATGAAGTTAGCTTTGACTTAGGCTGGGAAGATGTGCAGCTGTAACGTTCTAGGAAACAGAAAACATAGAGCGGAGTCTTGGATTTTGTGTCAGTCAGTTGATGGGCAGCATCAGTCTGCAAGCATTCCTGGATATCCACTTTGGATAAACTTGTTTGTAGTACTCATGGGTTACCTCCCTGCCTGTTACTGAGCCCTCAGCACTTTACACACAGCAGCTTGTGGTCTGTCCTCAGAGAGCAGTGGTAAATGGAGTGACCAGCACGAGCCGTGTCCGGCCTGCAGGAGGTCTCACCCCCTTATTTTTCATACACGTGCACACGTTGCTTATTTTGGCAGCTGCGTTGAACAAGGAACAGCCAAACACCGACAGCCTGTGAGAGCCCCCCATTTCTGACCCCTTAGCCTAGAAGTCCAGTTCAAATGTCTGAACACTCTCAGCCTCCCAGGTGGTGAAACCTGTGTTAGACCCCGCTGGCTGTGACCTCTGGTGTTAACAGTTGGAGTACTTTTCTTGGTCCTTACGAAGCCTTGCAAGATTGTTGCCTTTTACCTCTGCAGTTTCTTTCTAAAACAAAATGCTCAGTGGTGATGTCAGTGGCTAATATTCACATTCTGTGACTGAGAGTACAGGTTTCACTGCAAAATAAATGCAAATGTTAGCTGTTCGATCTTCATGTAAGAAACAATATACCTGTAAATTTTTTTGTACTTTTATTTCATGATATTAAAATAGTAAAACTAAACAGTTGTGGCAAACAGCTGTTTTTGTGCATCTTTCTTTGTGTGAGAGTCATGAATCTGATATGTGATATTTTACAATGTTTCCCTCCCTTAATTGGGGGCGGGGGGAGTGAAAAATTCCATTGAAGCAGCAGACATGAAAAGTATGGCTGCTGGATCCTGGCAGGAATGAAGGGGGCAGTGTGAATCAGCACATCTGAACTGGTGAGTGAAAGCAAGTGATTTGCCAGCACTCTCCCTATCAGAGAGCTGCAGGGAAGGGCAGAGAGCAGGTAAGCCCTCAGCACCATCACCTGTGCTGGGTTCCTCTGTACCGCCCTCCAGAGCAAGGCTGTCTCAGTGTCTGTGGCTGCAGCACAGAAATGTGGGGCTCCAGTGTATTCTCCAACAGGTATCTGCTGCAGCAGGCAGGATGTGGGGCTGGGCAGGCTGCGGGCTGCTGCTGCTTTCCCCCTTTGGTTTTTTGAGCATCAGCAATGATGGAAAGGCAGCTGCAAACACGTCCTGATTTACAGTTTTCTCTTCCGTTTGGATTAATGAGATCCCAACAGGCTGAAGCTGTTCCCCCCTCGGGCTGGTCCTAAGGCAGCAATTGCCTGCCTTTGTTGTGCACAACAAAACGACCAGTTAAGCATTTTTTGCACAGCAAAAGCAGCGGTGAGCAAATTGAGTGCTGTGCCACTGCCAGGGACCTACTGCTGTGTGTGAGGGGGTGGGGACAGGGATGGGGTGGCAGCCTTGGGGCTGAAATTGCTCCTGTGTTCAAAGGTGTCTGGCTGCAGGGGGGTGGGAGACGGCTGTGGGCATCAAACTCAGGTTTGGGGTTTTGTGCCTTTGAGATGAAATAAGTAAAAAACCCCAAAACTCACTGACAAGAGCTCAAGGTTCCCCATGACCAACCCTGGCCAGCTCTGCTCTGGCCTGTGCTGTCACATCTTTGCTGCTCTGAGCAGCAGGTCAGTTGGGAGGAGCTGGTGTAGCTGCTGTGCCACCAGTCCTGCCTGCTGCTGACAAAGGGCTCCCGGAGGGGCCAGGGCCGGTCTGGCTGCAGGGAGCACAGGGGTCT
>JAWWEU010000138.1:12087244-12133684 GCA_035583155.1 Acropternis orthonyx
ACAGGGGTCTGGGCATTGTTTCAGAAGAGTTGGGCTGGTTTTTTCTCAGCCAGGCAGAGGGGCTGGTTCCAGAGCAAAGCAGGGGCCTGCAGAAAACTACAGCAGCTGTGAGCCAGTGCCTGGGTATGGAGGTACAGAGCAGGGATAGGGAGGAGCAGCTCACTCAGAGAAAATGGGTGGGAGGGAAGAGGAGAGGGGGGAAAAAAAAACCCACCAAGGTTTCTTTACAAGTTTTGAATTTCACATTATCACGTAGTAACCATTTTGCTAAATACAAGCATATTTTCAGTCACATACAGACAGCTAAATACAGCGTTATTTTCACATTTCATTACAGTGCATAACAAAGCGAGGACAGTGTATAGTACGCTTTTATTCTGGAGGTTCTGAGCAAGTTCAGTCTAACATGCAGATTGTTTTTAACGTGTGGCAGAGACCACAGAAAGTTAGCTTTTTCATTTTTTTCTCTTTTTGTCCTAGAGTATAAGAGCTCCTGACCTTTATCCTGTGAAAGGTATCACCTTCTGATTTCTTGAAGTCCCTCTAAGTCAAAGCATTAAAACCAGTTGTTAGAAAAGAATTCTTAGCATATCCTGTAAGTTCTTCATCTTAGAAAAAACATTCCAAATTTTGTACAGATGAATCTACATTTCCTATGTTTTAATAAGCTGTCTAGAAAATGCAAGGAATTAGAAAAAGATGTAGATAATGATTTCTCTATCATTTAATATAACAATTTATTACCTCTAAGTAGTTAAGACTGTGTACATTTTCTTCTGTATTGTTCCTCTTTAGAGTTGCAACACTTCTGTTTTTAAATTGAAGATTTACTCTGAAGGCCTGAATGCACTTACTGGCTTGGGCTTTCTGGAACTTCTCCCTGGGAGCAGTAAAGGGGAACGTCCAAAACTCATTAAATAAAATACTGGCTGTCTCATGAAAAGTGATCTTTCCCCTCTGGCCAGGTTCTCGCAGAGCGAATTACAGAATTTTACTATTGCTAAAAATGCCGTTTGATCCAGCTCCTGACTGATCCAGCTCCTGACTGCCCCTCATGTCACACTCCAGCTCTGCCCCCGGGGCTGCTGCCACCCTGGGCCAGGCACCCCAAAACACACCTCATGACCAGCTGACTCCGGAGAAGCCAAGTGGCTGCTTGGTGGACTTTCCACAAAGAAGCTGAGTGTCTGTCCTTTCCTATGTGAAAATGCCACCAATTGACCTGGTCTGAGCAAACCCCACACTCTGCCCTGGCATCAGCCCACAGCACCCAAGCTCCTGGAGCACCCCCTGAATCCATCTTCTCCAGCTCTCCCCACCTACAGATTTTGTACAGGGATTTTTTAAAATCTTTTTGTTTTAATCTTCAGGCAACACAACTTGACCACAAGTGCATGTGCCAGGCATTCAGTAGGCTTTAGCACGAGGTGTTTGATATGTTCACAGCCTATTTGAGCAGTGACAAGCTCACTGAAAAGCACCAGGCCACTGCCCCCTCCTCCCCTCCTTGCATTTGCTCCCTACGCCTTCCCAGAAGGTGTGGGGCTGCTGCTCCCCTGCAGAGCCCAGAAGCGGAATTGTTCATAGAACACTGAAAATAAAACTGCTCAGGGTTTGGGTTGTTGGGTTGGGTTTGGGCTTTTTTCCAGCTTCAATACAGAAACCACAGATTTTTGCTCAATGCAGACCCCCCACGTGCTGCTGCAAACTGTGAGAAGAGGTTCAAAAGGAGAAACAATCTGAACTCAACAGCAATCAAGACCCACACTGCTATAGATGGGGTAAATTAAAAAGCTGGAACAAGTATTTTATTCTTCTCTACTCAGAGGCCTAAAATCAAACACTAGATGCTTCCTGTGGTTTTTTCCTAATCCCCTCCTCCTGGCCATTGGCAGTTCAGTGTAGAAAGCTTGCAAACACGAGTAAAAAAATTCACTCTAGTTTTGTTTGTTTGCTCTCAATAGGCTGAACTTCCCTAGTTTGCTAAAGGAGCACAGTAACCCTGCTGCACTTCAAAAGCTTGAGCTAAAACTTGCCAGAAGCAAACCTTCTAAAGTGGTAAATGGCATTCCCAGAAAACAGCCACCCTCGTACAGCTTTTGTAACACGGCTGCCATCCCCATAACGGGCAACCTGAGATGGATCCTCTTTTGTCAAACTAAAACATGGAGGAAAACAAATTTTACTCTTGAGCATGTCTTGTGGCTTTCTTTTCCACCTGCTCAGACACTCCTGTTGTGTGCTCCCCCTTCCCAGTGCCAGTTCTCTTCCACAGAGGCCAAGAAAGAAAATGACACTTTAAGAGCAGAAAGTACAGATGGAAGCTGTTGCTTTCCTTGCTATTTAACTTCTTTAAAAGCAAATCTCACCTTTTAGAATGTCTGATGCACCTGAGTTAAGCTTTTCAAGTTTTCTATTTTGTTGGGTTTGTTTTCTTCCTCCCTCCTTTCCATTCCTCCCTGTGACCTGGCGGGTAAGGCCAGCACAGAGCTGTTAGTGAGACAGAAAGGTTGCCCTGTCCCATCTGGCTGCAACACCCCAGCCTTAAGATATAACACCTGAGGACATGGTTCTCTCTTTATGCTCTTGATCACTTAATTCTATGGGAAAACCCTGAACTTGGGCACTCTCAAGGTACTCACCTAGGCAGTAAATGCATAAAAGATGCATTGAATAACCACTACAGCAGCAGGAGTTGCCACTTAGATTCCAGGTTCAGCACAACAAGAAAAGCACTACTGGGGTGGGGGGGGATAATTTAAATTTTAATAACCAATCCCTTAACTACTGTTTTCCTCTTTAAATCCCACAGAGTAATTATTTGCTATCGAACTAGATTCAAGAACATAAGATAGAAAACTCAGATGTGTGCATACCATGTCAGTAAACTTTGCCTATGGAACTGACCTTATGAGGAAATGGTATTTGTGCTGCCTTTTCACCTTCCTGGTGGTAATAAACAGCTGACACAAAGAAAGATGTCCTCTTGCCTTCCCTCCGTCTGCCCATTTGTAATGGTACCAAAGTATCCATCCTGTGGCTTCAATACCCAACAGGGAGCTATGGATTTACTTAAAGGAGGACATATACAATACCCTGGCATGTGCCAGCCCATTCAGCTCTCTGCATACTCTCTCCTGTCTTGTGCAGCCCCTCATTTCTGCTTCCTGTCTCCTTACAACATCTACATGCACCCTCACTCACTCTCCTTCAGGTTTATAGCCCCCAGTTCTGAAAGGTTATTTGGAACAGAACATTTCTTTCTGGGGTCTGTTCTGGTGTCCAAAACAATGTGGGAGGCTGTTCACAACGGGAGTGTTGCCCTCCCCTCTGTCACACTGAGTTCGCTTAGTAAAGTACGTTTGGTTAGTAGAGTTCATCACCACTCGCCTCACTAGAGGAGCTCAGCACAAGCACCGCCTATCTGATTTCACCACTTCTTCTGAAGAGTGCACTACGTTTGGGACAAACCCACTCTTTACCCCTTCCCATCCCTCCTGGATTGAAATGTCCCCCCTTTTAACCAGCTCGTATATATCACGAGTCAGGTCAGTGAAGGCCTTCTCCACGTTAATGGCATCCCGAGCTGAGGTCTCAATGTACTTCATACCATAAGCTGCAGCCAGTTTCTCCGCCTCGTGCCTGGTCACTTGGCGCTGCGTGTCAAGGTCACACTTGTGACCTACCAAAACAAAGACAATCTGGTATGGCTGGACGTGCACCTTGGTCTCCTCCAGCCACTCGTGGACGTTCTGGAAGGACCTGCGGTTTGTAATGTCAAAGAGGAGGAGTCCTCCAACTGAGTTCCTGTAGTAGGCTCTGGTGATGGACCTGCAAATGAAGGAGCCACAACAGTGTTAAGTTACAGCTGTCTCCACACATGTCCTTTAAGAAAGCAGCATCACCACCACCCTGTCTACCCTGCAGAACACAGGGCAGAGGCGGCCATTCAGGCAATGTCTTAGCACTTTTAGCTTGTGCTCTGTAGAGCCTGCCATTCAAAGAGACAACTTATCTTGGCTTAAAGATCTCACCCATGGGTAACTGCCCCACTTTATTACAGCTCAGTTCAAAATCCCCACTACCACTTTTGGTCTCTTCTCTCTCGCAGATTTCTGTGTGCCGTTGTTGGGCTGAAGAGTCTCATCCACTGCCATATAAATCCTCTGAATACCTCATCTAACCCATAGGTTTAGAAACACTGTGACAAAAATTAAAGGAATCAGTTGAAACCAAACACCCACTGTCTGAGAGATACATAAAAGCAGGAGGTCAGAGAATTGGAAGGCAGACCATGGGGTTGTAGCTCCCCGCCACACACTCAGGACCTTGGCAAAGGGACATCCACCCATCCCTGTATTTTCCCACAGTACACCACTGGTCAAAGATACATTGCAGTGACCGGACACTGTTCCTGGCACTGACAGGAGCAGTCTGACCCCCTGAGAAACTAAACGATGTAACAGCTTATGAGGAGAATCTTCATCACTCTTGGTCATGTTCCTGGCAAATACAACAATAAACAGTCACCAGAAAGACCCCAGAACCACAGGCTGAGAAAAGGAGCACAACTCCCACAGCTCTTCTGAGCAGGGCCAGACCAACACAGCCAGGAGCAGCACAGGGAATCACAAACACAGGGCGAAGGTGAGGCCACGAGCCTGAGCAGAGCTACACTTCAACGAGTCCTATACGAGGGAAAACCAAGAAGCTCAAAAACAGAGGTGTTTCTGCAAAGTCACGAATTCAATCTAAATCCAGAAGCAGTGATTGATTTCAGTCCCTGGAGGAATTCACACTCAGGCCTGAACTTTCCGTGCTGGAAAAATGTAAGCACTGCTACATTTTTACCTTGTGACAAGTTGGGTTTTTTGGGCCATGCAAGGTTGTTGTTACAGGTTATTTGGTCCTGTAGTGTGTGTATCTGCTGGAATTGTGCCAAGGAAGGATGAACTGGAGTTTTCAAGAACTGTTTTATCAACAGACATGCAGTAATGGGTGAAAATTCACAGGCAAAACTGAGGTAAGCCAGAAGGGGGGGGGGAAACCATAGTTGGCTGCATTTGGACAACTTCTGCTCTCCAATTGTCTGGCTGAGGGACAACAGTCACTCTGCATATTTGGCACTGAGGGAATTAGATCTGCCTTTTGCTATCCAGCCAGCTGCAAACAGATATTGGCGCTTTGAATTCCCCCACACACTGTCACAGGCATTTCTGCTTCTCCCTTGAGTTCCATGCCATCAGCCCTGGCTGCTCCTGCCAGCATCAAAAATGCCCCAGGTACTTCTGAAAGACATGACAGGATCTAAGCTGAATGCTGCTTCGAGGTAAAACTAGGTGAAGGTCTCAGTGCCTTTTCTTAAAACATTTTCCAGTTTTCCTTACTGATCCACAGGAAGCAAGATATATTACACGTCCCTCCCCAATTCCCTTCCTGCCTGGGAACTGTCCCCTGCTCTGTGGGACTCTTGTAGCCGGGATCTGTGCCTGTTTGTAGAGTGTCCCCCTCTCAGCCAAGGGAGAGCTGCTGGCTGGAAGGAAACAGCTCTTCTGTAGGTGGTGGGACGCAGTTCCAGGGAGCGAGAGCTGCACATGCTTTTGGTTTTGCTAGCATTACACAACATCACGTTTCAGACGAGGAAATTGCAGTATCTGAGCCACCAGAGATGGGCAAAACCGGCTGGATCCAAGGAAGAATTGGACCCTGCTCCTCTACAACTCCAAAGATGCCTCAGAGCTGCCTCAGGCAGCATGTTCTGGGGCCTGGTCTGGCAAAATAGACTGGCACAACTAGACTGCTTAACAACTTGACTGCACTGAAATCGCTTCTAATTTATGGAGAGTGAAAGACCTCACAACAGGGGGTCAGGAAGTGCAGAAATGTAGTACAGCTGCCTCTCAGAGAATGCCAAGGTGTCTTCAAAATAACTACAGTGGTTTCATCCTCGTGGGATAGCTGTTAAACTAAACTGTGCAAAGCAGACTGAAAACGCTCAAATCAGAGAACTCTGTGAAGAAGTGGAGCTCATTCTTATGGATTTCCTTCTTAAGAAATTCCCTGTCCTATGACAAAACAAGTTTAAGGGTTCTGGAGAGCACCTGCTCCATCATGCTTCTTGCCTATGACCACGAGTCCAAGGGGCTTTGGCTTATTTCAGTAACACCTAAATCTTGTCTTTGGTCAAGAAATACACCTTGTAGGAGGAGCCCAAGAGCTGTTGTCCTCATGGGACACAATTTGCCACAGGACTAATGGTGATTTGAAAGGCATAAACACAAGACAGACTTTTTGCCTGATTTTTTTCATATTTCAAAGTGCACCATAAAGGCACCTGTGTTTGCTCATTTCCCTCCCCACACTGGGATTTTCAGTCTGCACTTTGGCAAGGGCATTTCAAAGTTGCATGATGGACTTTTTTATGTCATTGACCATTCCTGCCCCTTGCACTCTTTCTGCCTTTGCCTGCCGCTGCCCATCGCAGCAGTGCAGCTGCCCTTGCGCTGAAGGTCACCTGCTCATCATGCTGACAACCCGGGTGCCAGGCTGGGTCAGCCCCCAGCACCGAGGGCAAGCAGCCCCCAGAGCCCTCAGCTTCCTAATGTGTCAAAGAAAGGAAACTGGAGCCATCCAACAGCTCTCACCGCAGCAAAGGCAGAAAGAGGGGATTGCATTCAGGTGTGCTTTCCACAGCCCTCAGCCCAAGACCCAAAGCTGGAAGCTGATGCAACTGCAAGCTAAAGCACCTCCTCTCTCGGCTGAATAAAGCACCAGCTCCTCACCCGCAAGGCTGCAAGGTAGCAGAGGAAAACCCTGTCAGCGGGTAAGGACCGACTACTGCACACCCTGGGCCAGATGCCAGCGCCACAGACGCGAGGGAAGGTGGTGAGAGGGGTGGGGGGGGTAGGGGAGGTTTCATCTACTGAATGAAACCAAAACATTGCTCAGGCGAGTCATTACAGCACAGAAGAAGAGGCTCTGTGAAGCTGCACAAGGATGTGGAGCACAGAAAGTGCTCCCGGAGGGAGCAGGATGGAAGATCAGATGAGGGTTAAAGACGCATGAAAAATATAGGCAAACAGGAGGCCAGGAGCTGCGGGTACACTCACAGCCCTTCCAAATGAGCGCTGTCTGAGCAGCATGTGTCCCACGGCACCAGCCCCTCTTTTGCTTGGGGCCGAGCCTGCTCTAATCATGGCTGCTGTTTTTACCACACAGTTCTGTGGGAAACTTGGCACGGTCCCACATCCTGCCTTTATTTTTCCTCATCAAGACTTCGTTACTGCTGCTTAACCTCCCAAATTGCCTATGCCCGTGCAGCGCTCGGCGTGGCACTCTCCAGAAAGCACCTGTCATCGCTGCACTGCCACAGCCAAGGGCTTGTCCCGACCTTTCCCTGTCCTACGGAGAGCTGAGCTCTGCTGTCGCTGCAGAGCATCAAACCACATATTCCACTGCACATAGCGAGCCTCGGCCTAAGTGTTCGGCTGCGAAACATCCTGGTCGCTGCCCCCGCACCGGCGGAGAGCCGGCGCTTTCCCTGCCGGCGGCATCCTCTGCTGCGCGGACACCTCTCGGACGGGGAACCGCGGGCCCGGCGCTGCCTCGGGCCTCGCCCCCCTCCCCGGGGCCGCTCCTCGGCATCCCGCACATCCCGCACACCTGCGCATCCCGCACGCGGCCATTTGAGGTGGACACGCATCCCAGGGACACACGAAAGGAGGGGACGGGGAGGGAGGGAGGCAAAAAGGTGCCAATTTGACTCTTCTTTGTCTAGTTCCCAAACGCCTCCCCCGGCTGCGGGCCCGCTCCTTCGCCCCAGCCCGCAGCCCCCGGCCCCGCGCCGCGGGTCTCACCGGAACCGCTCCTGCCCGGCCGTGTCCCAGATCTGCAGCTTGATCCTCTTGCCAGGCTCGATCTCTACCAGCCTGGAGAAGAAATCCACGCCCACGGTGGGGTCGGAGATCTGGGCGAAGCGCCCCTCGGTGAAGCGGCGGATGAGGCAGGACTTGCCCACGGTGGAGTCGCCGATGACGATCAGGCGGAACTGGTACAGCCAGATCGCCTCCATCCTGCAGCCGCCGCCGCCGCGCCGCCCATGCCCGGCCCGCGGGCCCGGGGGCGGCCGCGCCGCTCAGGCGGGGCCCATGGCGGGCGGCGCTGGCCCTGCGCGGCTCCCCAGGGCCCCTCACCCCCGCCGCATCCCCCCGAGCCCGGGCCGCCGCCGCAGGGACCGCGGGGGCCTCCCCGGAGCCGGCCGCGGGGCTCTCGCCGCCGGTGCCGGGATGCGGGGGATGCGGGGGATGCGGGGGATGCGGGGGATGCGGGGGATGCAGGCGCGGGGCGCGCTGCGATGCAATGGCGGCCGCGCGGTACCGCACTGCCGGGAGGAGCCGCCACCCTCGGAACGCGGCGGTGCGGGAGCCGCGCGGGGGCGGGGCGGGGCGGGACCGTGCGGGGCGGCGGGGGCGGCCGGGGGGTCCGGGCGCTGGGGGCAGCCCCGGTGGCTCAGGGGGACGGGGACCGAAGGGATCCCGCCCGGTGGCTCAGGGACCGCGGGGCTGTGCTGAGCCCGAGGCCGGGGGGAGCTGTGGGGGGCGGACCCCAAAGCGAAGGGGCGCAGGCCAAGGCTCGCCTTCCTCAGCGATTCCCCGAGGTAAGGGGGGCCCGAGCCGGGTGCGCAACAACACCTTTCTGAGTTTTAAACCCCAGGCTCATCTGTGGTCGGTTTCAGGCTCCTCACTCCTGCGTTCCCATTGAAATCTATCGGAGGAGCCCAAGTGCTCCTGGCACTTCTGGAGAGCCGCCTGCGCTGGGCGAGCCTGGGCTGGGAAGGGACAATGGTAACAGGAAGGCATCTGACTCATGAAACCCAGCATATCCACGTGCACATACATGTGTATGTGTCTGTGTGGGTGTGTGTATATATATATAGAGAGAGAGAGAGTAGGTGTTTACAGTCTCAAAAATTAATAATTACAGCCGTTAAATAACCCGGAACTTAAATACTACAAATCTTAAACCCATTTTCCCTCGCTCGGCTCAAAGCGGGATCTTGGCTCCACGGGGTGAAGCACAGTGTTCAGGTACCCGAGCGGCAGGGAATGCCCCACAGTGTTCCCACAGGTACCTCGGACTGTAAGTGGCAGTTTTGACCAGGCTGTCCCACACGGGTCGTGTCACACACAGCCACTCTCACCTGGCTCCGGGGGATATGGCTGAGTTCGAGCGACTACTTGTTCAGGGCTTGCCAGAGCAGAGTTTTGATCTCTGGAAGGGAAAATGAACATGTGTATTTATTAAAAACAGTGAATAATATGTGTGTTTTCAGTCAAACATTTAAAAAAGGAGGAATCTTTTTTAAAATTTATGAATGCATTGGTGTTTTCTTTAAATAAAAATGGTTTCATTAAGAGCTCCTCCTGCATGACCATTATTAAAAATAAACACATCCACAGTGGCTATTATATTCATTAGATCCTCAGGAAAAGGACATATATATATAGGTACAAGATAGTTAACCCCCTTGCAGATCAGACTAGGACATTAGACCATTTTCAGTCTTGAGGAATAAATGGCAAGGAACTTTTTCAATATCCTTTGAAATATAATCTATTTATTGAAAAATAACAACCCCAAAAGATCCTACTTTGATGTATATTGGGGCAGGAAAGAAAATGGATGAAGCAATCTGCACAGCAACAGAAAAATATTAAACCTATAAATCCAAGTTAGGGGGTACATTAACCGGTGACTCATTGCCAGCGAGGCTTTGTGGGGATCTGGTGCACTTTACCGAGTGATTTCTGAGTACTTGATGCCCATTAGTTGAAGCCCACAACAAATTGTGGTTTCTCTTCACTGTTTTTCTCTCCTCCCCACACACTCCCGTACGCCGTCGCCCCATTCCCTTTCTGCCACAGGTCTGGCCGTGCCCAAGAGGGAACAGGGCACTCAGGAGCACCCTGTAAGTCATCCATCAGCAGCATCTCTGGGAGCATCTCGAGGCACAGGTGCCGGTGGACATTTCCCGGCAGCGGCGTGAGCTCCGACAGGGAGCAGCCAAAGCACCTTTTGACTTGCAGGGCTGTGCGGAGCTCAGGAGACCGCCAAGGGGTGTGCGGATGCCCAGCAGATCCTGTCGTAGCTAGAGGAATTCCCGGAGCACCAGGGACCTGTCTTCCCCAGCCAATGAACCCGCAGGATCCCGTGATGCAGGTATTATGTTCATCTTCTCTGAACACATACATATAGATGAACACTCGCTGTGTGACTCGGCAGCCGCGGCACTAATTAGCAGCAAGTGAGAAGGTAGGAGCAAATGAGGTCCTGGAAGAGCCTTTGTTCTGGTACCAATTTACAAAATGGAAAATCTGGTATCTGAGAGACAATAACCTAGATTTGATGCAAAAGCAGGTTTGTTGGCTGAGGACAGGACAGCTGGGTGCTGGTGAGATGCTGTGGGAGAGTGCGTGTGGACGGCAGCGCTCGGAGCAGCCTCGGTGGGCTGTCAGCAGCCCCGGACTACAGGCAACCCTTCAGTGCTCCTTCCCATGGGTCTGGGGGCAATTCCAGAGAAGCATCTTTGTCCTCAGAGCTGATAGTGCTGGAGAGAGGTGCCTGAGAACCAGCTGAGCACAGGTGAGGGCACAGCTGAACCCAGAGCTCTTGCATCTGCTGGCAGCACCTGTGGGACTCCACAAACAGGGTCCAGCCCAGCAGCCAGTGCTGCCTTGGGAGGCCGAGGGGAACTCCCATGCAGGCATCACTGCCCTACACCCTGAGCTGCCTACAGCCAAACATGGGTTAAAGCCCTGCCCAAGGGCACTGTGCACACCTCTGCATGCAGCTCCTGCACAGTGTAGCAAACATCCCCACATCAGCCACTGGAGCAGGTATTTCTTATTTAGTAAACTTAAGGCAGAAAAGCTGGGACAAAATGGAGCAAGGGCTGGAGAATGATTCCCTTGCTACCCTGTGCTGCCTGTTGTCTCTGTCCCAAAGGGATTATGTTAACTCCCTTTTAGCGTCAGATGATGAAGCCCTAACCAGATAGTCGGGCTTCTGTACACCCAGTTCCTCAGGCCAGTGGGTGGTGATTGACGTGTGTGCTCGAAATGACAGGAACCCCACGTTAAGGGCCCAGCACCAGCCTCAGCAATCCCCAGGGCTGGGGCAGGATGGTCTCAAGGCAGGCAGCTTTTCTTGGGCAGGAGCCCTCTGCTGTGAGAAACAGAACAGGGAAGGTATTGAGCCATGGTCAGAGATATGTCAAAGGCAGACACCCCTTGGGACCCCATCACCACAATTCACAGAAGTAACTTCATAGAATCATGGAATGTTTTGGAAGGGACCTTACAGCTCATGCAGTTCCAAACCCCCAGCCATGTGCAGAGACACCTTCCACTACACCAGGTTGCTCGAAGACCATCCAACCTAGCCTTGATTGGATTGCCTCTAATAGTATTTCCTCTAAACAGATTGCTGTTGAGTTGCAGCTTAGTTTTAATCCCAAACCAGCCAGTGTTCTTTACATGCTGGCAGCTGGAGGCTGAAGCCATCTCCAAGCCCTAGGCAGCACTACAAGGAGCAGAGTGCATCAGCACTGCACACACCATGCAATTTTAATGCCCTTTCAGTTTCCAAGGATACAAAAAACAATCAATCAGACACAATCCCTCGCTGCGGGGCTGGTTGCACAGGAGCTGAGCAAGGCCGCCCGTGCCTGTGCCCCAGCCTGGGACAGCACAGCAATCACAGCACCCTGGGGAACTGGAGCACCCAAATCCACAGGCTGTCATCCCCTACCCTCACAGGTATTATATTCCAGCCATACTCCCAATGGAGTTGCTCATTGTTGCACAGAGAAACTGCATCCAGGCAGAGCCCTGAATGCATACACAACCAAACAGGCCAGAGACCAGCTACTGAAAATAGTCACAGGCCACATATCAGTCTGAGAGTGGGGCTGGGTAACCTCAGAGAGCAAACAATTTATAAGCGAGTTCAAAAAAACATCCCTGTTAAATGAGGCCTGTCCAGATGTGACACGGAGACAGATTACACTGCTGACAGGTATGTCATTGCACCCATGACCTACTAGCTGATCTGTGCTGCTCTAAAACCCAGGAGAGAGGGAAGGCACTAAGCAAATTAGTGTTTATTATTTATACGATGCCCACAGTTAGTCAGGGTGGTGCAGACAAGTGTAAAGCCAAGGTGCACCACATGGTGCTCTGGAACTGACAGCCCAGCTGACAGCAGGCACTGGGAGTGCAATTTAGGACTTTGTGATGAGGTGACAGCCTTAGAGCCTCCAACAGCAGCAGCAGGAGGGAGCACAGGCAGGGCTGAATACCAGGAGGCACATGATGACGCTTCTGTCCCACTGTGGTTTTTGGCTGGGCTAAAGTGCTTTTTGTAGCCGTGGAGTTCTGGGGCAGAGGGGCAGCTTCTGTTCCTGGGAAACTTGCCTAACCTCCCTCCCCAAACACCAGCCTGTCAGCAAAATGCTTCTAGTGCTCCAGGGAATGAGTACTGCACACAAAGTGTGCATGCTGACTGGGATTCCAGGGGTGGCATCCTGCAGAGGTACCACTGGTTCCCCAGCGTGACACTGGGGTCAAAACAAAAGCAATAAACGTGACACAGGCGTGATAAAGAGTCATAGCTGTTTCATTAATGGGCACCCATCAATATAGGAACCCATTACCTAAATGGCTCTCCTACACTAGGTGCCCAGGTTCCTTCTGTACCCAACTGAGAGGGGCAGGAACATCTTGAGAGCTATTTATCCCACTCAGCTTGATGGGAGGAACCATCCTCCATGACTTCTGCTCCCCCTCCTCAGGTGTAGAGGAACAAAGAGCCAAGCACAGAGCAGCTGCCCAACCTCAGACTGCTGGAATTGCCCCATCACCTGAGCAGAAGGCTCTGCCTCCTTTCTCGCAAGCAGCTTAACAACACCACAGAGATAGGGCTGCAAAGCCAGCCAGGATCCACATCAGTGGGAGAATGTGAAAGAGACACAAATGCAGAGAAACTTTAGAAATAACCAAAGAAACCTCTTGAGTCAACAGCAGTGCTCCAGGACAGTGTTTGCATTTGCTTTGCAGCCAGAAAGGACAGGGAAGATTAAACTCTCATATGGTGTGATCCACGTGGGTGGACGTACACAGAGGATAAGGTTGTCCCTGCACAGAGGATAAGGTTGTCCCTGCATCCCTGCAAGTGGCAGAGCCACCCTCTGGTGCCACTCAGCATCCACGTGACACAGCCTCCAGCCCCAAAGGCTGGCGCACACAAGCAAGTCAGCTGGGTTTTTTGAAGAGACATTAACACGTTTGCCAAACATTTCCCTGTGACAATAAATTAAATGTCAGCTCATTGCCACGGGATGCCTTACTCCAGATGCAGCTCCAGTGTCTTATTTCAGATTACAATCACATTAAAATGGTCGTGGGTTGGCTGATCGAAAAAGGGGGGCTCCCATCAAGAGATCATTATATCTGCCTGAGTCTGCCTGAATCCAAGCACAGACCCTCCACTGGGAATATTATGTCTTTGTAGCTGTTCTTCCCAGAAAGGGAACAGGATCTGCTTAGAGCAAATAGAAGCTATTATAATCAGGATAAATTAGTAATGGTGAGTGGGAGAAAAGAGGGAAGGAAAAGAGGTTATTGTGATTTTTCTTTCTATAGAGGGGTTGTCTGAGCTACTTACACTGCCAGAAAACAGCTCCCTGGCTCCCCCTCTGAGTCCAGAGCTCAGACTTGAGCTACTTTGGATTGTTAGCAGCTAGCAGGATGGCATTATGGGTTGTTAGATGCATGAAATCTGATTTGTGTTCCTACTGGTAGCATCTCAAGTTTAGCAGCAGCATAGGCAGGTCTGTAGGGAAAAGGCAAAATGTCCATGCAGTTGCTCTGTTCAACACCACTAAACACGTGCCTTTTTTTCAGAAGCTGCAATGCCTGTTGAGGATTAATTGTGGGGATCTTTAAGGTGCTGCAATGGGTAGGACTGTGGCTCTGTGGTGTTGTATGTTTTCCATTTTGTAAAATACAAGATGCCAAGTAATTTGATAAACCCTGACTGCAGTCCTGGAAAAAAAAGGACAGAAATGCAGAAATTGCTTCATGCTCAGGGGTCCTTCCATTCTACCTAAACCAACTTATTAAAGCAGGACTGATTTAGCTAGTTTGGGTCTACAAAAGAGGCTGAATTGCCACAGCTCAGAGACAAGTTCAGCCATAATATGAATTTTACAGCACTTTGAAAAGCAAAATTCTGCCTGCTTAAGCAAGCACCTAGATTAGGTCAGGGCAATTGCAGGGCAATGACTGTACCACCACCAGCCCCTTTCCAACAGGAATGTTAACTGGAGCCTTCCATCATGAACCTGGTGTAACCAGCAAACTTGGCAAGTTCAGACCCTGCTCCTGTTTGTGTTTTTCCACTCCTTCTAGGATGCTGCTGCCTGCTGATAGCTTCACCCTTCATTCAGATTTTACTATCTGATATGAGGCATTTAAGCTGACTGAATGGGAAATTAATGCAAAACAAAAAGGAACTTGGTCTGGGCCTGCCAAACTCCTGTAGGGCTCCTGGAGGAGACACTTCCAGCTCTCCATCATGCCTATCCCCTCTCTCAGAAGAAAGAGATCTCATACAAACCATTAATAGTAATTTCTCCTTGGGCCTCCTGAAGACCAACACTCAGTTTTTGTACACTCCAACCAACCAAACATGTTCAGAGCTGTGGGTGAAGGAGCAAACAAAAAAAGAGGGAATGACCACTCTGGAGTTGTCCACTGTTGCTGAAACCTCATTGCTCCAAACCAGCCACTTCCTGCTCACGACAGGCCAGGAGCTGGTACTGCTGTACCGAAACAGGCTCGGAGTTGTCCTGGGGCCCCACAATATTCACCTGAGAGAGCTGCTCCTTGTGGCAGAGCCACCAGTACAAGAAGCCTCCCAAAAAGCAGCCTGTGCTATGAAGTAGCTTCTCCTGGCTGACCCCCCAGGAAGGGACTTCCATTTGAAGGGCTCTCCAGAGGCCAGTAGGACACAGCATGGCCCCAGGAACACATACCTTACATGTCTCTGCAAGCACTGCTCTTCCACAGGGCTTTACAGTGAGCTTCCCAGTTTCTCCTGACAACCTCTGTGACGGCGCTCAGAGGGACATCTCCTCCTGGGCAACCATGTTAACACCTGAGGGGTCCAAAGTAAGTAGGTGGAAAAGGATTAAGCCATGAAAAACACAGAAGTACCAATCAGTCAACTAAAGCATATAATCAAGCCTGGTGCTGAATAAGCTCATGCTTAGTTATCAGGATCAGAAGCGTGTTTATTTTTTTATATCAGTTTTTGATACACCATTCTATTTGATACATCTTTTGACTTAACAAGCCTGCAAAAATACAGCATTTCTTATATCAACAGAACACATTATTACATGGGTTTATTTAATCAGTATCCTTTTATCTCCAAATCTCCGCAGTACTTACATTTTTTTCCTGTCTTGGTGAAGGATAAAGCTAGGCAAATATTTAGTAATGGATAATTAATTCAACCACTTCTTTTCCATCTCCTCTGAGACACTCATTCACTGGATGTTGTTCAAGATGCAATAATTTTTTCTCTTCTTTAGTTTGCTTCTACACTATTTTCAGTAGTTCCTTACACCTGTATGAGGCAGAAATACTTTCTAGACTTTTATTTTTATTCCTTTTTTTTTAAAATGTTGGAAGATTTCCAAGAAAAAGTTATATAAATCAGACACAACCTGATGTTGTGCTGGAAGGAAGCACATTGACTCTCATGCAAAACCCTAATGGAAAGCAATTGCCAGCCCTACTGTTGATAGTGAGGTTTCTATTTGATATTAAGAGGAGAGTGCCCAAAGGTCCCAGCCTGTCACACCCAGCATTTCCTGTGCCTACTCAGTCCCTGGGGTCACTCCTGTATCCAGCAAGTGCTCAGGGACTGCAGTCGGCTCCCACTGCGGCACTGGCACCAGCATTCCCGTATCCAGGGAAATGAGAGGCATAAACCACATTTACTGTATGCATAAAGCCTTACCTTTTCATGGAGCTTTGCTTAACACATTCCACAATGAACTAGTGAATACAGTCAGAAAACTTTCCATTTGTTTTTTCCTCTTTTCCACCAGATACAACCCAACTCATGTCAACACCACCTACGGGCCTGAGTCTCTGTATGTGCAGCATTCACAGACAACAAATATCAACATCATAAACCACATGGAAACAGTTAACCTTATACCCACAAGCTCCTCCACAGGACACTGGCAATAAACGTGCCTTAAATAATTTTATGATGAAGTGCTTTCTGCACGGCAAGTTAAACAGATAGAGCATAGCAAATTTTACTGCCTCAGGATCAGCTGTGTGACAAGAGTGTGTGTGGTTTGGCAGTGTAATCTTTTACTTTGGTAAACCATTAAATGCCAAAGAAAGCTCCTTAAGTTAATCAGGGCTTAATTTAAATAAACAAGCCGGCAAAAGATTAACAAAAATCCTCAATGGAATCTTAATGAAAAAATAGTCTGTTCACAAAGTCCGGTGCCAAGTTCATAAAAGTAACTGCACTGGGAGGAACTGGCCCACTGACCCCCTTTTTCTCCCCTTACTGGCACCATCAGTGGAAAAGATGTTAATTTTCTGAAACACCAACACAGCCATTTCCAGCTCCATTGATGCAAACAGCAGTTATGGCAACATCATCATGTGCTAATACTGCATGAAGTGGAGGAGGCAGAAGAGGAGGAGATAGGTTGACTCCATTTTTGTGATGGAGAGGAGTCAGCTGAACCTGCCAGGAAGAGACCTGAACCTGTCCAAGATAAATCTCACAGTCTTAGCAACCACTTTCCAAACAGAAATTCCACCCCCCAGAGGTGGAATCCCTGTGGATAGGGGAGTACTCAGGAGGAGACCAGCAGTCAAGTGAGTAACTTCACTGCCACAGGCACCACCCCTTCAACCAGGGCTCCTCATAGTAGGTAGGTTATACATACGTATAAATATTCACATATTCAGCACCGAAGGTAAAGATAATAATTTTAAAATTCTCACCTTAGGCCCAATATTGTTATTTTACCCACAAAGGAAATAAATGACCAAATGATGGTTAATAAAACATGCCAGGCTGGAAACCATACAAGGTATCTTTGGGCTGACATGTTACATATATATCAGCTTCTTCATTAGACAGTCATTCCTTAATTCTGCTGCTCTACAGCTTAGTGCTTTCAGTACTGTGACTGGTACATTTTCAAGTATTGTCTTTTTCCAACTACAGAACCACTTTAATTCCTTATTTTTTTCCAATAAAAGCTGCCGATAATCTTGCAAATGTTTCCATTTCATGAAAAACACTTGTTGTTTGAAGTGTGCATTTTCCCATTCATTTATTTACAACCATCTTTGCTAAGCTGAAAATTTACGCTAAGCTTGAGTTGAATAAAATAAATCCATTAAAGCAGAATACCAAAATATTCACAGAGCCAAAATCTAGGGTGGGATAGTTATAAAAAATATTTCTCCATGACACTTCACCTGCCCTTGGGCAAAAATAATTAATGACAAAATTTAACACCTTTTTTGCTTGTTTTTTTTTAACTCAGACCACGATAAAAATAGGTACGAGGAGACGAGTTGATGACCAAAGAAAAACATTCTATTTAATCACAATATGTACATCCAAAATAGAAATTACAAAGCTGCAGTTCAAAATATATTCACACAACCACTCTGCCACGGTCAGCGTGACAGACACAAAGGTTTTTTTGCAAGCTACTGGCAAAAAGGGAAATTCCAGCCACGGAAAAGTCACTGACAGGTATCAAGTGAAAGGAAGACTAGAAAAGCAGCAGGGGATGCAGAGGCAGGAGACCCCCCCAGACAACTGCAGCTCTGCAGCTCCCCTTCACATTCACTCACCCCCTACTTACCTCTCTCACCAACTCCCAACATCTCCTGCATTCCAGTGTGGCTTTGACCTTTCACTCCTGACCTGTGCTGCCAGGCTAACATGAGACTGTTTCCTACATCACTGGTTCATACTGAAATGTTTTGCACACAAGGCATTGCAAAGGTGCAATTAGGCCCATTAGCAATGTAACCATATTTTACATTTGAGAAAGCACTTTAGTTTGTATTGCACTCAAAATATCCCTTCATAGAGAAACTTGCCTGAGGTCACTGAGGAAGCCTTTGGGAAAGCTCGGAAAACAGCCTCTGCTTGCAAAATCCTTCTAGCTGTAGGACCATCACTGCACTCTTTCAGATTAAAGCATAAAATAATTAATATATTGAATTTTTCATTGTCATCCTCCTCAGGTTGCTTCATTTGCTTCTTCAAATAGTCCTCTCTTTCTTTAGATCCACTTTGGAACTCAATTTTCCTCATGTTAGAGACTTGTTATCACCAGCAACAAATGCAGAGCTCCCCTTCTCAAACTGTGCTGCTGGTGGCTCAGAGCAATTGTACATCAAGTACAAAGTGTACTACTTGCAGGGAGTATGAATAATACCATGCTGCTGCTTTAGTAAAACTACATCTCTGCACAGGAAAAAATGACACAAGAAACAGTAAAAAAAGTATCCATATCTCCTTTTCCTTCTGCCAGTGTTCCCAGAGCTTAATGGAATTCAAATATACTGAATATGAATGATTAAATAAAAGGGCAAATTAAGTTTCTTCTTGGTCAAAATCAAGTATAGCATCAGTTTGGCTTCTTCCATGTCCTCTGTCAGTGAGTTAGTACTTAACACTAACATCTCCAAGGCATTGTCCATCAATTATTAACCTGGCACTTGCGACCCCCCTGGATGGTCTCTGTCTCCTTGGTGCAAGAAGTTTCCTAATTCTAATGAACACATCCAGCATTTCCACAGCAGAGACAATAGATTATTTCAGTTTTTTCCTCCCTGCCAGTGAGCGCAGTGGCAGCAATCCCTCAATCCACTCATTGGCAGCCAACATCATCTCCTGCCAAAAGGCCACCTCCTCCTGCGTGGAGTCCATCCAGTCCACAGAGATGCCATAGCTCAGACCTGGAAAGAACAAGAAAACTACAGCGTTGGGAGCTACACAAAGAGTTTCCACTCCATGCAAAAATATTCAGTGGCATGTAACTGTTGCAGGCAGGGTCTTAACAAAAGGTGCCAACTTCCCTTAGTAAGTTGCACCCTGAACACCTTCTGATCTTCTGTGAATGAATTCCGTTTTACACCAGAGTTAAGAACAAAGTCACTGCAAAAGCCAAAAAAGGCAAGAACCCTAAACATAACCTGCCAATACTGCTGGGCTCAAGCCCTTCCTGTGTCTTTTTGAATGGTAAAGAAGATCTTAAAGGCTTGGTTTTCCCCTTAAAAGATTTTCTTGTGGACAGGTTGAGGTATTCATCAAAATTTTCTGGCTTCATTTGTGTAAGAATAAACATACCACAGAAAAACACACCAGGAAAAGTGTGTACATCAATTCCAAGCCAATTATTCAACTAATTTTTCACATGCCAATTACTTGTTAATGAGATAAAAGTCTAAATATAGACCACAGCTAATCTTGGGTTTGGTATTTTTGTATCTTGCTTATGGGCTTATTCTTGTTGCCCATTCCCACTGGATAGTTCACAACCCTCCTGGTGACATTAGAGGTTGAAAACAGAGAACACGCAAGCAAATCCAAAAACCACAGGTGCAGCTGCAAGGCAGACCTTCGAGCTACCATGAGCCTTTCCCCCATACCCTCAGGGAACAGTTATCCTTGACTGCAACATTCTGAAACCTTCTCTGGGAGACACTTCAAGGCTGGACAGTCACCAGGTGGTGCTGTTCCGTATGACATTCATCTCTGAACACTTTCCTGGGAGGAGGGCCAATGTAATGTTGGTTTGTCAAGTAGCCTGTTTTCCTGCAACAGCATGAAAACCCTCTGATGGACCCAAGATGATTCTTGAGCTTTGCCAGACCTCAGAGCTGACGTTGGCAGAAGACGTGGGACCACAGGGCTGTTACCGTGGTACCAGGGCCCCCTCCAGCCAAACACAGTGCAGGTACCAAGACTCCACCAGTTACTGAGACTCCCCACCCCTGGTTTCTCCCCAGCAAGAAAATGCTCTGCAACTTCCCGTTTTATCTCATGGCTCACCACAATGGTAACAGTATTAAGTTAATATAAAGGAAAACACTTACCTGTCCCAAGGCCCAGCCTGATTCCTCCAAGGAAATGGTTGGTCAGCTTTTCATGATCCCACACAGTCAGTTCAACACAAGCATCCCTTAGGTCCTCTGTATGGAAGCCATCGTACACAATGGTGTGATTGAACACAGGGTTTGTGTCTCTCTTTATGACTCGGGTCTTTTGGTAGCTCTTCTTACTGGTGTCTGGAAGCACATAGCTTTGGGAAGAGAGAAAACACAGCATGAAGTACTGAATAGCACCTAAAATTTGGATTGTTCCTACAAAGTTCCTTGGTCAAAACAAGCCTGAGTTGTGAAGTGAGGAGGAACTGGGTCTCAAACTTAAGAAATCTCTGTGGATTTAATAGGAAATGTTTGTAATTCCGAGATGAATTTTTTTTTCCACAAAAATCCATTTTAAATCCACTTTGAAAGAAAACATTTACAGAGAGGATGGCACTTGCTTAAATTTCCTGCTTTTGGCAAATCTCCTTTGGAAACTGACATTTTACATTTAAAAATGCACATCACTTCCATATGTTTCTATTTTCATAAATTTTCCTAACTTAAATGCTCAAGAGGGCATTTCAAAATGGTCAGTTAAGCCTCCTGAGCAGCAAACCTTTCTGTAGGAAAACTCTGTAGGGACTTAAAATACAGAAAAAACATGGTGACCACTTCAAAGCACTGAGAACGTCTTTAAATTCCCATAAAAGATTTCTAATTTTCTGGAATACTTGCAGCACCTTCTCCCATATAACAGGCAGAAGTGATGTTGCAGGCTGCAGAAAACACATACCTACTAAATTCTGGAGAAGATCAAAGCAGGGTACAACCATCTGTATGTCAGTTCTGATGAGTCCCTAACAAATTCCCAAACTTTGCAGGCAACTCTGCTCAATGCAAAATTCACAACATCCCACGAACACACTGGGCTGAGGTGCAGGGCCCATGTGCTCCTCTCACTCAGATGTTATTGAGGTAAATCACTGAGTAGCAGTGATTGACCAAGAGCTTTATCGCAGCAAGGACTTTCCTAATTTGGCCACAAGAATAACAAGGGCAATTCTCCACTACAGAGCCCAGTGCAACAGGAAGGCTTTAGAGTGTGGAGGCACAGCTTGGCAAGCCTGAGAACAGAGGGGCAAACACATGGCTTTGTGGAGGCACAGACCCAGGAGCAAAGCCAATACTATCCTTGTGCACTCACCACTTCACAAAGGAGTCAACTCCAGAAGGACGCAACTGCAGCAGGTCCTTGACGTCTTTGACCCAAATGTGAACTTCACCAGAGGGAGGATTCTTGGGACCTGCCATGCAGGAGATGAGAAAAACTGTCACGCCACTCCTTGCAAGAGCTCCAGGATGACAGGTTTGCTCTCCAGGACCTGGGGGAGCTGCCTGACTCCTCTGGGTGCTGACTCCCCCTCTCTGGGTGCCTCAGCACCACTGCCAGTGCTGTCACACCTGCAGAGGCTCCTGACACAACATGCTGGTGCTGCTTTCAAACAGGAAAGGAGAAGGAACTGCTAAGTCAACCCAGCCTTGTGCCTGCCCCACAGTAACACGGGTTTTGTGTTCATCACAGCACCCTACAGTGCCCTCAGTGCTCCTAACAGCTGATGAGTCAGAAATTGCTGAGCCCTTCCTCTCTCCCCAACACTCTTCCAGTAAATCCAGATGTGAAAATCAGATGTAGGCTGCAGGCAGTGCTATCAAGCCCTGCTGGTTGTGCCTTTGTGCTGATCTCTGAGATCTTGCTCTAATGACATTCCTCTTTAACCAGCCCTTAAACAGATGAGGCATTGTAAGCTGTGTGTCTACATGTGGGAAATACTTAATTCATGAACCACATTTTACCTAGGCTTCCAGGGGGGACATATTTAATAGACAAACTCATCACTCCTCGATGATCCACACCATTAACAGCAGACAGGCTCTGAAAGAGAAATAATTATGACTGACTAAAGGAAGGATGGTGTAAACAGCAAGGCAAACAGCTTTTGAGTTCAATGGAGGGACACAAATGGACAAACTCTGATTTTTCCGTGGCTGGAGCAGCCCCTTCTCAGGGCAGCTCCTTTCTTTGTGGCTTTGTTCTCAATATCAGTCTCTCAGAATCAAAAGCCTGAGGATTCAGAGCAAAGCTGCCCTTCCAGACATGTCCAGCTCAATATAATTAAGCATCTTGGTTCTGAAGGACAAATGTTCTTTACTTGATGAAAAGGGACCTCAAATCAGACCAGAAGCATGCAGGAAGCTGTACAGACTTTACAAACAGTGGCATCTGAATATTTACCTCTCAAGGCATGTTCAGCTGCTTCACTTAGTGCTCTGCTGTCTATTTTTAAGGGATGGTCTTTATGTGAGTAGAGCGAATGGCAAAGTCACGTCAGAGTTTCTGTGATTAGTGTCAGGTTGCATTTATGGAAGTGTCCCTACAGATCAGTCACCAAATAAGATGCAAGAAGGCCATTGTACAGAGCACCGAATACCACACTAACGTGTCCAGGGGCTGTTCCCTAGGTACAGTTCAGGTTGTTAATGCTCCTCCACACCCAAAGACCTCAGAGGACTCAGGAAGGACTTCTGCCAACCCTAAAGGCTTCAGGGCTGGGCTAAGAACTGGCACTGCAGCTGAGACACACTTACCCGGGGCTTCAGTGGGTACCAGTTGAGTTTCCTGTTGCTCCAGTCCCAGCTGGCCAAGTCTATTTCAATCTCTCCCAAGAAACTATTACGTCCCAGTGGATCGTTGTGCCAAACAGACAGATTTAATTTTTGGATCAGCAATACCATTTTCTCTATTTTATACTAAAGGAAGAAAGAGAAGTCAGGCTGTTCAAATTTTTATTCTGTATCTTTCACAACCAGAAATAAACTACTCAAAAGCTTGAATAAGCTCTCAGAAACTCACCCTACACATGCACTACTAATGGACTGGCCTCACTCTGAACATCTCTTTTTTTGTCTGCAGCAACACTACTAGCCTGACAATGCTTTTCTGCTGAGCACAGGAAAATGTGGCACTCCATTCATCACAGGGCAAACCCAATATTCTTTCAAGAATTATTAACACAGGCTTGGGCATTGTTAAATAATCCTCTATGCTTTGATGAGTAAGATCACATAATGCAGACCTTTCTTACTAGTCCCATGCCTTGTGACTGCATTCTAAGAAAGGAGAGGACAAACACCCCTTGCTCTGGCTGAAGGCAGCACAGGCTGCAGGTCCCTATTGCATCCAAAAATCACTGTGTGGTTTTGACAGAGAATCTTGGGTGCCACACAGATGGGTGCAAAGAAACCTTTAACATCCCAGGCCTCAGAAACCCAAGGATAAGAGCAATGCAGTGTTGGTGGGAGGCAGGCAAAGAAGCTTGGCCAAGAAGGTAGAATCTTTCCAGATCTGACCTGGTAGAGGTGCCTGCTGCAACACAGGATTTCAGAGCATGTATTTGCCTTACCCGTAACACTTCATTGTAAATGGGATTCACTGTCCTTTTCTTCACTGAAGTTTTCCTCTTACCCATCCTAGCTTTGTCTGGGAGCAGGTAAGTTTTAACATACCTAGAAAAGAAAACAAACTCCAGCTCGATATTGTCTCACATCTCTAAGCTCTCTAACAAGCAGACAACACTTGTGAACAGTGACATGGAAACAACAGACCTGGAATTGACTCTTTAAGGGAAAAACTAATTGAGAGACCTGCTAGGATATTAACTTGGCTTGCATCTGGAGTTACAAATTTCACTGGAGATGTATGGTTGCCACCAACATTCAGAACAGGCAGCTGTCTTAGCAATATGGGAAGCCAGCAAGGCCATATATCCATTTTCTGAAATGATCAGAACTATAGCATCTCTGTGCATTCAAAATCAGAGAGAAAATACACAGGAGAAAAGAGGTGGCTTAAATCCAAGCTCCTTTTCATCATCTTTCAAACTAGAGATCGCTAATCACTACAATTACCACTGTGCCCCTAACAGCACTTCTCTGTGGACTTCCTGTCCATTTAAACACATGTCTGCATCATCAGAGTTATTACCAAGTGCATTCTCCACAAGGTTCACATGGATACAGAGAGACCATATCCCAGTGATAAGAGGAACTGTCTTTGTAGTGATCAAAGCTTTCTCAATCTGTTCAAATTTAAGTCTGGCAACACTTTTACTGATGCCAGTGGCTCCAAAACCATCAGTTAAGAAAGTCCCAGCAGTGAGCATGTACCAGAAGCCTGAAGCAAGGAAGAAACCATGACATTTAAAGAAAAAAAAAAATCCTCCAGCACACAAAATTCAGCAAAGTAGAAGTCAGAAGGCACCAAAGCATCACTCACGGGTCAGATCTGCCTTTTTTCTCATCCACTACAGCCAAGTCCTTGCACTGGGACACATGGACCTGGAACTCCCGGTTCTTCTCGTCGTAGTCTAGAGCAAATTCCACAGTACCTTGGGCATCCACGCTCCCAAAATCGCCGCTGTAGACACTGAGCACACTGCCACTCACCTGCCGGGTGGAAGAGCAAGGTCAGTGCCAGTGAAATAGGCACAGTCCTGACTTGGTTCTGGGCAAAGATGATAGTCTGAAAGTGCATTCCCAGACAAATAATCTGCCATTTCTTTCCTTGTGCAGTCAAAGACACAGAAATGGTTCACAGCTGTTCTCAAACAAGCCAAGGCTGGGGAACCTGAATAAGGGTCTCACAAGGATGTGCTATCCTAGACCAGAACTTAGAAGCACTATTCTCCTGAATGCTAAAGAAATACAGAAGTTTTTTTCACTCCTAAATCCCCAGACTTTGGAAAACAGAGTCAAATATTACTGGGGGGGAATACATAAGTCTCTTCCCTATACTTACAGTACAACCAACTATCCTGACCCAGCCTCCTCCCTAAGATAGGAATACAATGACAGAACTTGAACTATCTGTAAATGAACTTATTATTTCAGGTAGATGTAGTCACACAATTGCCAATCAGTTATTAAAACAGGCTAGTAAGAACCCTATTAGACTAGAAAAGCAGGAAAAACTATTAGTGTCTTGTTGCTTACTCACAATGTGCATGGAGCAATACAGAACAGATACAACCCCTGTCCTGAGGAGCCACTGCCCCACCAAAGACAGCCTGTGTGCAGCTACTTGCCCCAAAGGCTTCTGCAGATGTCAATTTGGAGCTTAGCACCCTACAGTCACTTGCTTTCCCAGAACAAACTGCATTTGCCCATACAATGTGGGATTCTTTTTTTCACATTGTCTTTCGCTGATAGAAAGTGATGAAGCACAAGCAAAGCTCAGCTCCAGAAAGATGAGATAATTTTCTATTGCACCAATCACTCATGATTTCTGACAGGGTATCATAAAAGCTAATGCTGTTTACAAAGCAAATCATTAACCCTTGGTATTTTTCTGTGGTACAGTCATGAACATTTATCAAAAAACTTTCCTAGTAATTAACCCAATTCTTCTCTGTCTTTCCCTACTTCCTTTGGCTCTGAATTTTATTATAACTGACAAAAACCTGCTAAACATCTCCTCTCAGTTCTTGGAGCTGTATTTTCCATCCCATCAGGATCCTAACCCCAGCAGAGCTTCCTGAACAAGATTTTCAAGAACATCTGTATCACTTGGACACAAAAGGCTCACTTACAGCTCCCAGATGCTCTAAATTAGGAGGACTCATGTGCCCCAAGTTTTTTAACATATTTATCTACATTCATGACCTCTCCCTACCAGCTTTGCTTCACATACGTACTTTAAATCTCAAATATACACCTTGGAGATACCTGTAACAGGAACACAGCAAATTCAGGCACTTTAAAGCAGCTCTCTCCCCCAAATACTGTCTCTAAGGAATCTATTAAAATGCTCAACTAAACACACTCAGCTCTTTTCAGCTGAAGCTCTAAATCATGCTTTTCCTTCCAACTCCGAGTTCCGTCGAATCTGCTGATAAAGGATGAGCTTGCAGAGGGCACCCATCTGCAGTCCTGGACCACAAACATGTCACTTAATAGCTGTGTGCCTCATTTTCCCACCTAAAAAAGGCCCCTCTCCATCTTCTGCACTGCCAGGCTTAAGATCATCTGCACTTGGAGTGGGAGCTGTCGCTTACGGGGAATTTGACTAACAGTGACTCAGTGGGTCTCTATTTTGAGATGGCACCTGGATTCTCTCCTTTAACCCAAGCAAGTAATTAACCATCACTGTTCTTTTAAAATGTGCCCTGCAGAATCCAGCAGGATGCCCTGGAGGCCACATCATCAGTATCAGCCCGAATGCAGTGTCACTGAGAAACGCAGTCCGGCGAGCCGCCGGGGTTCAATACCTACCGAGGAGACAGAAGCCATGTCGGACGAGTGGCTGCCAATGCTTGGCGTCTTTTTGTGCTTGTTAAACTGGAAGCTGATTTCCGAAGCCGTGTCTGATTCAGTCTGCTCAGGAAACAACAAGCATCTTTAAGCTCTGCCGTAGGAGCACTTTGCAACACTACAGAGAAAAACCGATCGCTCGGCAGAGTCCCATTAAGCAGAGCTCAGGTTGGGAGAGCGGAGGAGAGCACAGAGAGCCTCCCCAGGGGCATCCTCTCCAACCGGCAGTGAACGTCATCATTAACTGCCTCCAAACAGAGCTGCATGCCCCACCTGGGCTCGGGGAAAGGGCATGGAATAGTGTGGTTTGAGACATGGGGAAACACCCAAACTCCTGGAGGACAGAACAGCTAGCCTGGGTTGCTGGGGGCTTTTTTTCTCAAGGCTTTTCTCATTTATATATGACATAACCAAGGCATATGGTAAAGCAAGTACTGCTGGTGTCCAGGAGAAACATTCTCATGAAACCCACTGTCATTCAGGGGATGCTGTGAACACTATTCCAGTCATTTCTGGCATCTAGCCTACCTCAGACAGCAGGAGAGGAGAGGATCTGCTCAGCTCTTTGACTCTTTCAGGTTCAAGAAACTGATGGGGTATCAAATAAGGTTTATTGTATGCTGCAGGTACAAAAAAAAAAAAAAGGGGATCAAGATAGCTTGTCAGAGTCAGGAAAATATAAGAAAGTCACATATTTGTTTAAGGGCACAAGGAAGGAGGAAAAGCCTGTGGGAGGCACTGGAGTACCAGCTACTTGCCCTCTGTCACCTGACATTGAAGCTGACCCTCCCCAAGACGAAAACTGCTAACTAACATCTTAGAGCTATTTTCAATGTATTTCATTCAATGTGTGGGAGTGTGCAAACTCCCTCTAGTGGCTCATTTAATTACTTTATTAGCCCAAGGACGTGGATCTTGCTTGCTTTTTGTAGATTTAACTTACACTAAAACCCCACAAATCTGCCTCCTTATCAACAAAAACAAACTTGTTCACAATTTTATCTCATAGCACACTGCCCTGTACTGTAAAATATTTATACATACAATTTCACCATTGCATACACCACTCAAATACTCTGCTAAACAAAGACATGGACAATAGCCAAATTATCTAAAAGAAAAAGTCACAAAGCTTCCTATAAAATTAGAAAGATCTTTACTGGACTGCTTAAATATCTAAATAAAAACTATTTTTTCTATCTTTATCTTCTCTCAATACATCCCTTGAGGATGACTTTCTCCAGCCCACAAGACTTTGTTTCAAGAAGATACACGTGCATGAACATGCATGCCCATGTACACACGTGATTATCACATTAGCCATGATGATCCATTCTTCAGTACTCAAAATGCTCGAGAGCTTCTTGATTTACCGTTCATTTCATACTTACTATTTTTATTTCCAAACACGATCAAATAATTGCATCCAGCCCTCTCCACAGACTACTTGCTATACTGCAAACAAGGAAGTGTAACTCTGCAGAGGAAGGCTTCCAAGGATGAGGGTTGGGGCTCTAAATAAGGGGAGGCTGAAACCTTGGGTGTCTGTGTGAAGACCCTGTCACTGAATGGCAAGGCATGTGGGACCTGGGGCTTTGGGCCACTGTGCTCTGTGACACGTCACTGCACCAAATGATGGGGCAGGCACTTGGCACAAGATACCAGCCAGGGTGGGCACAGCCACAGGATGATGCAGTGTGCCCTCTCTGCAAGCTGTCTCCAACAGAGGCCCAAAGAGGACTGTCCTCCCCACTATAGCCAGGGGTTGTGCTTAAATGGGCTTGATCAAAGCCTCTAAGCTGCTTTACACTTTCTCAGGCATTGCCTTTGCAGCCTTCTCTGCACAGACCTGGCAGCCTTGGCCTCACCACTTTCCTTTCAGGCAAGCTTTCCTTTCAGTCTTGCCAGTTTTCACCTTCTGAGGGCTGTCATTGGCTTTCTTGGACACAGAGGCTGCCACTGCCTTTCCTTGGGCCCCTTCTTGGGCTTCTTAGTTGCACAGACACGTTTCTTGGCCACGGGCTTCTTCAGGTTGGCTGCTGCTTTCTTGGTTGGCTTCTCCTCAGCTTCTCTGGGTTTCTCAGGGAGAGCCCATCACCATAAAGCATGTCCCAGCTGGTAGCTGGGGACATCAGTCCAGCGAACATGCTCTGCTCTGGGTGAGCTGAGAGGCGCAGGCTGGGCACTGCAAGCCCACTCCGTGGCACAAGTCACACACTGGACATGAGGTTTGGCCCCTCCCATCAATCCACTGCACACGCTGCCAGGCAGCTCCCACAGCACTCCGTGGGGGAACAGGAGAAACCAGTACAAACCAGTCCTTTGAAGCCCTTGTGCTTTTGCTGAAGGCACTGAGTAACATACCATCAATCCAGCTGCAATTTCCTGGCTCTAAATTTAATTTTAGGCACTATAAACTCTCTAATTTGATGATGAAACAATATGTCATTTTCCTTGCCCGGTACATGCACAGAATCCTGGTGATGAAAACCTGGCATAATATATTGCCTTCAACAAATGTAAACCAAAAAGAAGAAAGATGTTACTCACTCTCTGTGGTTGTGTAAATGTTCACCATGCTCTTTGCAAGATTAATGCTATTTGCTCGGGCCAATGCCTGAGCAGCAGGAGAATGATCCCCATCTTCCTCTGGAATACATGAAAAGCCAAATCAACATGGAAAAGAAATAAACATGAACTCTGTGCGTGTGTGTGCCCTTCCTGGCTTGTTCACTCTCCTTGGAGCACACAGTTACATTACCCAGGGCTGCTTTCAAATCGTCTGTGTGCTTTGATGTCTCTCCCCAAGAAAAACTCTTCACACTATGTCAGGAAATGTAAACACTGGATTAACCCAGTCCCTAAGACAGACCAGCACTTGCAAAGAGCTTCCAGTGAAGCACAGCCATCTGCTAATATCATCCTGAAATGAATATAATAGTAACACTAGAAGGATCTGGTGTATAAATGGTTGGACTCTGATCTTAGAAGTCTTTTACAAACCCAAATATTCTAAGATTCTATGAAGAAAATGTTTGCATTGACCTGAAGTGCAACTCGGGATTTTTCCAGGAATATTATATGAGGTAGGAAATAAGCCAAGAAATGACACAATTAAAAAATAAATATCAGACGAGTCTATGGAAAATCCTCTCAAACAGGTCTTACCCAGGTATGCAGGGACAGGAAATTTGGAAGAAGGAGGTAAGATGCTCTCTCTCCCTAGGTCTTTGCTTGGCAGAGAGCAGAGCTGTGTGCAATCAGAGCCCACATGTGAAGTGAATTACACATAACAATAACTTTTGCTCATAGTTACAATTACTGCAAGAGCGCATCAAACCCAGAGGAAGAGGCTGATAAAATGGTGATATTATTGACACTACCATGGTTGAGAACATGGCATCAGAACCCATAAAGATCAGACTCCTTGTTCAGTCCACTTTGCTTACACTTTCATATCCAAATTCACTTGTGCATTCCAGAAAGACCCAAAATATCATTTAGACACTAACAGCCAGTGGCTATATGAAGGCAATCTTAACAGCCAATGTATTTATTAAACGCTGTGCTTCACATTTTATTTCTTCTGTTTGTGTTAGACTTATCTCTAAGAACACAAAGACTTCCTCCAGTCCCACATATGAAGAAAGTACAATCTTGCCATGGAGCGAAATAAAGTGAGGTATTATAGGTAGCACTAAATAAATGGAGGGCTCTCCCAGGGTAAGGCACAAGGACTGGTAGTGGGGAAAAAAGCAAGGGAACATGGCACTGCCTCCTTCTACACTCACACTGGGCTGCACAAGATTTGTTTCAGAGCTGCTTGCTAAACATACTCCACACATGCTAACTCTACACAAACCACAATATAGGATAAATGGACAAATGAAGAAAATGTGCAAAATGCAAGAAGGGTTAGGGAAGAAAACAGGCTTAGGGATGGCTCTATATTTGGATTTCAGAGGGTGTGGTTACAGCCCTCAGTACCTGAGTAAACAGCTGAGTCTGTTCCCTGAACGGCTTCTCTCTCTCTGGATGGTTCACCAGGTGTTGGTTTGTCTGAAGGCTTGCACATTTTTATCTCAGGTAGCTCTCCATTTATTTCCATGTTGTCATGAGTGCCCAAATCAGATCTTTCCTCTTTCTCATCATTGTTTTCACCATCTGTGAGCACAGGCTCGATCAGTATTTGCACCCTGCTCGCCAGGGACCTTGCTGTGGGCTTGCGCTCCTCTGCCACGATCAACTCATCCGTAGGCGTCTCTGGCTCCAACGTGCTGCCAGACACGTCCTTGGTAGGCGACTCAATTTTGACGGAAGGCGCTCGCACAGGCAATCTGGATTTCTTGGAGCAGCGCTGTGCCACCTTCTCTTCCTCTGGCATCAGCAGCTTCCCATTGCTTTCACTCAGCGAGTCATTTCTTGTTAGCAGGCCGCCTTTGCTCTTGGCGTACGTTGACCTGGGAATGACAGAAACTGAGCCCTTCCTTGCAGGAGCGACATAGCTTGGTTCTTCCTCACTAGAAGACAACGTTATTGTCCTTTTGTAGGGGGTTCTTGTTTTGGAGAAGGCGCCAGGCTTTTCTTCACTGTTCTGGCCTTGCCCAGGCTGCACAGAGAGCGAGCAGCACAGCTTGAACTGCCTGCCATCTGCCTCCGCCCAGCTCGGGTCCGCCGGCGCGCTTCCCACTGACACAGAGTCTGCTGCCTTCTCCCAGAAGTTCTTGAGGTTCCTGAAGTGTTCGCGGTCGAGGCCGATATCCTCCTCCCTGTTACTCATTGATGAGATCCTATAGTTCGCGCCTTGCTTCCCAGCCTGGCTGCTTTCCCCCTCTGGGGTCTGTGGTTTGGGGCTTGCCGCTGGCTCTTTCTTTGCAAGGCTGTTCTCTGCTGGCCCCACGGGATTCACAGACTCGGATCTGGGGGAGGCTCTGCTTGGTTTCCTCTTAACTGGTATCTTGCTGGGAGCATAAGTTTCTTCAGGTGGAGTTTTTGGCCCCACTGTAGTGCTGGTGGCCCCATCAACATCTCCTTCATCTTCACTGCTGGGCTGAGGCACAGCATCCTCTGAAAGCTTGATGGGCAATGGAGATACGCCATGACCTATAACAATAACAAATGCTCACAGCCTGTCCCACTGCATCACACTGAATTTCCCTGGAAGGTCTGGGCTGCAGTTTCTCAAAGGGCAGCCAGTGAGAATTTTCAGAAATTATCAGTATATTCCTAATTCTTTCCCACATTCAGACTCTAGAAAGCTCCCTTCCATCTGAAGAAAGCCCTGAAAACCCCAGCCCTTCTCCCTGCAACAAGGCATGAAAAAAATCCAGTGATGTCTAAAATGTTGCTGTGAGTTAGGGATTTATTGGCAGCTGCCCTTTCAGTCTGACAGGTTCCATACTGGCTATCTGCTTACCAAAACTACACTATACATTCAAGGCCAGAAAGAGAAGGTAACTTCTCTTGTGGATTAAAGAGCTGAGAGCCAAGCACTCAGTTTAAAATGTACTGAGAACCCAGAGAACTTACAGTCATCAGATTGCTTTTTTCTGGTCCCTGCTGCCCTGGACATAATTCCTACAAATGTTGTCAGCCCATTCTTACATGCCAAGGTAAGAAATACTCTGTTATTTATTTGTACGCACCCTGAAAAGCATTTGTCTCTTGGTGTTTGATGTTGAATAACAAAATGACCAATGGCTCACTGAACAAAAAACTTACCTTTTCTAGAGAAATGAAAGCTGTTTGTTGCAGGCACAAATGGACTTGTTCCAGTGTCACTCTCTGAGGAAGAGACATCATGTATGCTGGACCTCTGAACAGAAAACAAATCCTATCAGTGTATGTATCTTGGCAAGACTGGAAAAAATGTGTTTCATTTGAGCACAGACACCAGGACAGGCAGCCTGTGGAGCCCCTGCTGGTAGGTATAGACTGTGTGAGGGTCCAAGGAATAACAAAACAAAGTGCAGAGGTTGTGTCTGTACTACCTTGCGTGATGCAGGTAAGTGTGCAGGAAGTCTTGGCTTCGGTTTTGGTGGAATTTGATGCTCCCTGGTTTCAAGAGCAGGTGTGCTGGAACTGTGGGAGAGGAGAAATGCCTGAGCAAGGAGGTCTGTGGTAGTGATGTGCCTGCTTGGGTGATCAGGCAGCCTTCAACATCATCTCAGTTCTGCTCAGCTGCAGAACTTGCTCAATAAAAACAATGTGTGTCAACTACTTGGTTTATTCAGATTTTCCCCTTCTGGGAAGTGCCAGAAGAGCCTGAGAGCCATGCAGGAGGGAGATGCATTTCTATGCTCTGGCCCAGGAAGGAACAGGCCACACCTTGCTTAGAGCTGAACGAGAAAAACAAAGCAAGCTTTTCAGGATTTAACCAACCTCCCAAAAAAAACCTCAGGGGTTGTGCCAGTAATGCAGGAGCACCTCAGGCTTGCTGCCTCTGGATGCTTCATTAAACAACACCCACTGATCAGCTGCAAGAGGTTTGGACGTGCTGTCAGGGCCCATATTTAATATTTAACTGGGGTAACTGCCACCTGTGAAGAATGGTTCCTCATTTTGCTGAAAAAAAAAATGCAAATGCGATGGGAACAACAATACATGAGTATGTGAATATTTTAATGGCTTCTCCATAGTCCATGGATATTGAGTGAGGTCACTGATTTGCTCTGGAGTGCTTTTAATGGATGTTTCTGCTCAGTCAGCACAATGTAAAATCCTACCTATCCTTGATGGAGAGTGCAGAGCACTAGACACAGAGGTTGGCACCCACAGGAAATGAGCAGTTTCCTCAAACAGTTCATTTTGTTATTGTTGCTCCATGGCAAAAATGAAACAAATAAAACCATAATTACTTTGAGAAACTAACTAGCATATTCTGACATTAGAGACAGCTTTCATTTTACTGACCCCTTATCAAATCATGCAGGAAAAGACCTTTGTGGGATAAGTACATTAGCACTTAGTTATTAGGGGAGGATTGATATTCTGACAATTCCTGGAAGAAGGATTTAAAAAACATCTTGTAGAACCTAGTACTTATACAGTCTTGGAAACTTAGTTAAAGACCAGAATTTAATGGGTAGCATTCAATTTTCATTAGAAAATGAGCACTGCACACACAGCAGCAGTTACCTTTCCACTCCGGCACCAGCAACATGCTCAGGGAAGGCAGGACTCAGGGCAGCTTTGCTTTCCATCTGGATGTGCTCATTTGCCTCATCTGTAATATAACAGAGGCAACTAAGAAATGACATTTCATTAGACTTTTAATGGTTGGTGTGTTTTGTTTGGGGAAGCAAAGAGCTTTCCCCAATGAAAATAAGTCCCACCAGCACAATCCCTGGGGATTTAAAAGGAGGTGGCTGCTGAGGGTTCTGCTTGATCTCCCCATGGATGGGGAAGGCCCCAGGGCACTGCACTCCCCACGGAGCAAAGGCACTTCCAGACCCCACAGGTGCAGGAGGCAAAAGCTCCTAATGCCTGTCTCATTCCAGGAGCTGTCGCATGGCTGGAAACCTTCACAGGACACTGCCATGACTGTCAATAAAGTTAATCCGTTCCAGGATTTAAATTCAGCCATTTCCTGTTTTGACTCAAGTCATCCGATCTTGGCAAACAAAGGAGGAGGCCAATAGAGTTAATGAGGAGATCCCTGTTATTTTTACTGGCAAAAGGCTCAGCTGTATCTTCTGAGCTCCCAAAGACCCTAAAGCAAAAACAATAGAAGACAGTAACCTTTAGAGCAGACTGCCAGGGTATAAAGTTGCATTAGACACTTTGTTGGCAAATGGGCTTCCTTGCTACTACAAAACCAAAAGGATTAAACTCTCAATGAAGAAAAACTAAGCTTAGTCTGGTTAACAAGATCTGCACATATTTATTCACATTCAGCTAGGTCTAAAGAGCAAATCTACCTGTTACAAGAACTGCCAATCATTTTATCAATATTTAATTACACAATACAATAGAACAAGAAGCTCAGAGGATTCAGAGGTGACATTAAATACTATAGTCTCACTTGTTACCTGGTTAGAAACGTGCACAAGGCCCAAGAGCAGGCCAGTCCTACTGACAGACAATCTGTGATATCGCTGTCACACCAATGCTGCTCATGTGGTGCCATCCAGCATCACCCCAGTCAGCCTGCAAGTAACAGGGATATCCAAACATATATCCCTGTGTGTGCATCCCCATGGAGAAAAATGCTGCATTCCCAACTCTTCCTGGCCGCCCAGCACCTGGCCCTGAGCGCAGAGGACACAGCAGCCTCTTCTCTGAGCTGTCTGCATTAGGGCTACACGTCTGGCACACATGGGAGGTGCCAGCTGGGTGGCCCCCTGGTTTCTGCAGCAGTGGGAAGTTGGGGAATTGCTCCTGCTGGAAGACAAGAGTCTGGTTGTGTAGGAATGAGCCAGTTTTAGAGAGCTTGTTTCTGAGAGAGGGACTGTGCTTTGCCCATGTAAACGCTGATGCACACAGAGCATCCCTGAGCTGTTGTTTCTGGAGGGAGAACCTGAGGTGTGGGTGATGGCACGTGCAGGCCATCGCATGTGCAGGCATGGGAGTGTTTATTTATTCAGTGAGCCACATCTTCCTCTTCTGCCCCAGACCTGAGGGAGCGAGATGTCAGCAGGTAGCTGGAAGAAGAGGAACCAAACATTATCCCTTTGCCTGTCATGGCTGAAAAGACCTTTACAACCAGAGACTGCCTTCATTTCTCTCATTTCCAAAGGCACTGTGTCATATTTGTTCTTCACTGACACTTCCCCCTCACACAGAGCTCCCTGTTCCTGGCTGGCAGAAGCAGCAGGAGGTGTTCACTTCCACCCATCCAAATCACTGCCCTGCTAAATGGCTCAGCCACTGACACAGCTATGCCTTCTACCACCACAAACTAACAGTCTATCGGTATGCTATAATCCATTAAGAGAAGCAAAACGCTTTTGCTAACTTTAGGATGAGACAAAACAAGAAGCAAATTCCAACAGAAATTAGTAGTGGCCTGACCAGTTTAACTTGTCCATACATATTTTTATATATGCGTGTATACAGCCACTCCTGCTCTAATACTTTCGCTGCTTTACTCATTTCCTATCACTCTAAATCAAAGATACTCAACACCTGTGAAAAGCACAACTAACCCAGTGTCAGGGCTTACCTGCCCTGACAAGTGGATAAAATAGTCTCTCTAGTAGATAATTTTTTGTTCTCAATCATTGCACATAAGCTCAAGGAGAAGTTATCACCAAATTTATCCATCTGTGCTGCTCTGCAGGCTGTACTTTAAATACATGGTATCTGTTTTATAGATTTGTATTACTGCCCATGACTAGTGTTTTCTATCAGAATCAGTACCAACCCTTAGGGATCCACACAACCCTCCCTTCTGAAGGTTAAAACCCTCCTCCAGAAAACGTCACCGGGCATTTTCCTGTGCAGGCACAAATTTCTCCCCCTCCTCGGCCTGTTTACCTTGCAAAGGGAATGTCAGTGATTACCTCAGCAGGGCTTTTCCACAGGGGAATTTTCTCACTTCACTCCCTAACACAGACTTAAGCACAAAGACTTAAACTGGGAGTCATGAACACGTTACATAGATTTTACTAAATGAACAGGCATCTTCACCACTTTCAAAGCCAACAGAAGGTGTCAATATGGCAAGCAAAGGCCCTTATCTCACCCACTGCAGACTGAATGTCAAATCACATTTAAAGGGGCTTGATCCTTGTTCCCTGATAGGCCAGGTGCTGCTCTCACTCTTACTGACAAGTCAGTGAGAGAAGAGCTTGCCCTCGTGTGTGAAAGGAGGCAATCCACACAGCAACCACAGCAAGAGCTGAGCACATGATGGGCAGCAGCAAGGTGAATTTATTAGCCGTAGAATCTTGATCCTCAATCAGTGCTGTAAAATGGCAGTGGGAGAAGTAAGAGGAAGGAATGGAGTAACATGTTATACCTGTGCTTTACCAAAATAAGTCTGAGAATAGAAATAGAGGAAAAAAGGGAAGAAAAACCAGTTGAAAAAGGAACAAAGGGCTAATTCTAAACATTATTATTATTACAGTAATTCAATAACATTTGCTTCTTCCTTCTTAAAACAGCATTAGTCAAGTAATTCAAATGCAATGACATAACTTGCATATTATTCCTCTATTAGTAAGGAGATTATTTTAGATGATGACCTGAGATCACATCTCATATATGTACATCAGCCCTATAAGTTAAATCTAAACCAAGCAGTACTTCAAATTTTGCTTTCTTAAGTGGACAGCAAAGGAAAGGTGCCAGACAAAAGGCAGACAATCCTATTCACTGCTGGCTAATAGCTGGGCTGCATGTGACAGAGCACTTGCCTGACCTGGGTGCTGCAGAGGCTGCTGAAGCTCTGCCCCTTCCTGCCAAGAGAGTGCCAGCACAAATGCACACCCTCAAAGAGCAGAACATGCACTGCAGAAATGACCAGGCAGCCCTGCCAAGCTCCAAAAGGCTTTATATGTTTAGCATTCTGGAGGCATGATAAAATAGTAAATTTAATATCATGAATCCATAATATCAAGGATAAAAGCAACTTCATATGAAATATGATGGGGCAGTTCTGCATGAGAGGCTCCAATGAATCTATGCTAAGTCATGAGAGCTGTTGGGCATAAGTGAAAAGCAAAAAGAGAATGAGGCTCTCAGTGAAGTCCCTAGTCAGCATTTAGCTTTGAGAACATGTCCAAGTAACATGGAGGTAGGAGGGCTATACTAAATTCAGGCAATTAATGCTACAGAGACATCCTGGCCAAGGAGGCCCATCAAACAAAGGAGTGATTGATGCTGCTGCTCCCCCACAGCAGGAATGGGAAGCTGGGCCCAAGAAAGATGACTGAACTGAACGGGGGGAGATGACATTTGAGTGCTGGACAGTTACTCCTTTATCTAACAGTAGCCTTTACTGCAAAAGAACAGAACCCAGTTACAGGTCCTTGTTTTAGGGAAGGTGGCACACTGCTTAGAACTGTTTATCATGGCCAAGGTTTCCTCAGAGCAGCAGCAGCCATGTGTGAGTACCTGTGATCACCCACCCTGACAACTCATCAAGGAGGTTGTGTGACACTGGGCTGCAGGCCCACAGTCCTGCTGCAGGGTTGGCTGGGCTGTCTTAATGTTGAGGACTGGATGTGAATCATCCCCAATTCTGCTTTGCACAGATGTTCAGCACAAAGTTCCAGCTCCAGGCTGGTTACATACAGACACAAAGCACAGTCCTGCTTGTTTCACACAGGGCTGATCTCTTCTCTTCTCTGCCCTGAGCTGACAAATCTGCTTTGACCTGTTTCTCAGAGCACCATGAATCTTTATCTGCATGTCAAACACACAGTTCATCTGCTTTGAATTAGCACGTGGTCCCAGATACACCCTTGCTAGGGCACACAGCCTGGGTACCATTCAGCCTTGGCCACAAACCCCTTTCTACTTCAAAAACCACACTGTGCCATGGAATTCTTTCCATGAAAAAAATCTAGGCATGGACCTGGTGGGCAAACGTGTGCCAGGAAAAGAGAGGCACTCTCTTCCTTTTCACAGATGTGACTGACCCCACCCCAGTCTTGTGACAGCAGCTGACTCGCTGCTTTTGTCAGACCACTTTAGGAATTGGAGAAGGGAGGTGTGTTTGATCCACACATACCAGTCTGATATCAGAAATGGCCCTACATCATTCCCTTCTCTTTTTGCTTCTATGGTGAGAAATTATACCAGTGATCTCTAACAAAGAGAAATTTTGTGGAAAAGAAGCTGAAATTGGGAAAAGGCATTCACTGCACATTGCTTTTGCCTTGGTCCCCTGCCACACTGTAATTTGTCCTTTGGGCCCTGATTTTTGATAATGAGGGATGTTTTTCTAGTACTAAAAGCATAGCTGAGAACACAAGGGCTGGTCCCCAACAGACTCCCAGTACAGGGAGACTCCCATTCTGGACCACTTTTTTCTCATCCAGCAATACAGTTTCTTAAGATGCACATTAACATACTTACTTTCTAGTTTGCCCTTTTTCCTTCTAATAGAGGCCCGAAGCAGATCTGGCACCTCCAAGTCTTCCTGAAAGCGTTTTGCCTTCACTTCTGAAAACCATTCACCTGTCACAAACTTCTTCTTCTTTTCGTCCTTGATGGAGCCTTGTATCCGCCTGGAAGTCAGTAAGAACATTACACATCAAAAAATCTCCAAAGTTTCCACACCCCCTGAGCTACATTTGTGAGGATGTCTGTGAGGTTCCTCTGTCTGACACTGACAAGGATCCAAAGATTATTCTCTGCAACAAGGGCCAAACCAGCATTAAAACAAGGGATGATTTATTCTTTATGTGAAATGGGAACAGCACCTTGTAAACACAGGCTTTCACCTCTTCCAAATTTCACAAATCCAAATCAGTCACCTGGCAAGGTTTGTCCACTTGCTTGGCAGCCCTGAGGGTTTTGGAAAGGGTGGGGCTGTTTGCATGTCTTGCACTTCTCCATTTTATTTGTCTATTAATCTCTTCATGAGTGGCAAAGCCTTTTGATCAAATTTGATGCAAACCACAGAAATAAATAATGATATATATTTAGGGAAACAATCTGTCCCTGCAGCATTCTCCCTGGACACTGCTCCTCTCCCTGCTCCTCCTGCCATGCCAATTTTGGCACTCACATGGTTAGCTCTCCCTTCCTGAACGCAGCTTCTCCTACTGTAACTTGCTCAGGCACACCCAGGGCTGATTTTTGGCACCTAAACCTGTCAGTGCTCTGTTTTCTAGCCTGTACTCTAACCCTCCTCCGGGTATTTTGTTTTTACACCATGGCTTGCCGAATTAGCTGCCTTTCAGCTGGCACTGCCTCCCACAGCTCACCACAATTCAGGGTCCCTGTGAGACCTGGGAGGCCAGAGGAAACTCCCACCTCAGCTCAGTTCTCAACAGGAAGAGGGGCAAATACCCCAGATAACCATGGTGCCTTAAGGGGTCACATTTGGCTGCCTGAAGGCCAGGAGGGAGCAGGTATGGGATAACTGGGCTCAGGCGGGCAGTGCTGGGGGCCCAACAGGACTGACAGCTGGGGAGCTGGGCAGCTCCCACCTACATCAGGGCTGCACCTGCCTCCATGAGGGTCTCAAGGTGCTGGGACAGAGGAGATATAGGAGCATCTTTTAATCTTGTTGGCACCAGATAAATGTAATGCCATTGACTTCCTTTCACCCTGTTGGCAGGTCGTGTTGGAACCAAACAGGTCTTACTGCAGGCAGCCAAACTGACAGCAAGGGGCTCTGAGCACCACCGTGGTCAGGATCTAACTCACTTCACTCCCAAATCAAAGTTTTGTGCAGCAGCTTCCAAAGAGAAATGAAACAAAACTGAAATAATCCTGAAATAACTCTTTACACCAAACCTCCCTTGCAGAGCAGAAATTTACTGTATTTTAGGAAGAAAAATAAAAGGAAGAAAAAACAAAAAAACCTTTTTTGAAAAAGGTTGAATTCAGAGAAGTTAGAGCATGCAGACACATATACATCACATCCAAGCTGCTTCATGCCACCACCAGTTCCATTCCCCCAGCTTCCACATTAAACAGAGGCCAGGGCACACAGGCTTCCAGCAGCCTGATGCAAAACTGCCTGGTCCCCCTTCAAGCCTTGTGCATCCCTCCTACACAGGGCTTACTCTTTTTTTGGCTCAACAGCAAGTCGAAGATTCACTTCCTTAGTTGGGGTAAACTGGCAGAGAGCCATCCATACTCATTTCTTGCCATGGAGAATTTGGTGCCAGCTCCTTGAGCCTGGTACATACTGTCAGCCCAGATGGTCTAATGACTGGCATTTAAAAAGTGACAGCAGCAACAAGCAATCCTGATCAACCAGACCTGAGCTCCAGGATGGCCAGTGGAAAGTAAGCTGAACTGAGAGAATTCCTGGCTCTGAAATGGGTCCCCACAAATCTCTGGCAGATCATGGAGCCTCTAAATGCCCCTCTCCGCCTGCACAATGGATGCTGCATACACACCCACCTCAAAGAGCAAGGAAGGGACAGAAAGCAGAGAAGGGGGCGTAAAATCTCATTTTAAAACACTCTGAGGCATTTCTGTGGTACTGAGAGAGTAAAGCAAGGTAGCAGCTACTCCCCTGCTCAGATCTCTGACACCATGAAATCAGCATCTTCCTCCCCTGAGCAGGAAAGGGGAAAGACACCCTTGGGATCTCTGAGGGCTGATGATTAACTCAAAAGGAGTGTCCAGTCCTGCAATCCTGCAGAGAGAGGACAGCAGCAACAGCAGGACGGCTGAGAAAGCAGGAGGTACAACGAAAAGATCCATCAGGATCTGAGCAAAAGGGACAGCACTGGTGCAGCCTGCATCTCTCCTTGTTACACATGCACACACACAACACACACACACACACGCTCCTCTCTAAAAGAAGTGAAAAAAATCCCACCCGAGGGAAGCTCACACCCTGCTGTTACTGCACAGTCTCTCACCTGATGCGATCCCCATCCTTCTTCTTCAGCTCTGCATCTCTCTGCAGAACCTTCATCAGCTTTTCATACTCCTCCTCAGTCAAGAAGCTCAAGTCCAACATCTTCCCTACAATCTTCTTCAGTTCCCAGACAGGCAAAGCAATGACAGAGCAGGAACTAGTTCAGCCCAGCCCACCGCAGTGCCATGGGCAGCCCCTCGCAGCCCACCTTGGTGCGCTGAGCAATACACGGCTGGAGAGAAAGGACTTCACCACAGCATGGCTTGGGAGGGACCTGCGTTAGCACCTGGACTTGCACTTCCAGGCTCTTGGCTAGCACATTTCGCTGCACTGCATGCCTTCCCCTGCCAGGAAAATTCTCTCAACAGAATTATGTTCCTTTGCTCTTCTTTTCTTCAGGCAGAGTTGCAGCGATTTGGAAGCCAACGTCAGTCAAGCAGGCGAGCACAGGAAGGAGCGAGCTCACCGCCCGCTGCCTCTGCCTCAACAGGCACGAAAGCTCATCTCACCAGCAGCAACCCCAGCACCTCTGGCATGCGCTTTCTTCCACAGGGAAGTCTGCCTCCGTGGAGTTCAAGCATCCCTGCAAAGAAATAACACCGAGATGCCTTTTATGATAAGCGTGACATATGGTAACCGAATGTGTACATTGGGGGTTTTTATTTGTTCTCCAGCACAAGTTCCAAAACAAGCTGCCCTACTTTCCTCCCAGTCCTACAGTTCCTCACGTGGTTTAAACCTAACCAAGACAATGTTTTACTTTAGCTGCTTTCCTACTAACAGGTAAACAGCTGACTCAGCATGCTACAAGCAAAATATGCATATAAATTACCAAATTGCTTGCTTGGTTTTTTACTTCTATTCTTCTTTTTCTCACCTCTTTCTGCCGTAAATGAGACCAAGGATAAGCAGCCAGCCTTTGTAAACCAATCAGAAAATGACAGAACAGCAACCTGTAAGTGTTATTGCTGCTTGTTATGCTACGAAATACCAAGGACCGCTCATTTTCTAATATGTGTGGCCTTTGCTTTATGCTGCATTGATATTTGCTATTCAAACAGTACTGGTGCAGATCACTTTGTGTTTCAACAGACAGCAAAAATAGCCAGAGGCTGCAGGGCGTGGAGGAAAAGCAAATCAAGCGTTGCTCTGCTACTTTATTGCTTCTCCTCTCTCCTGGCCAACTCGAGGGCAGTAAGGCACACCTTCAAGGGAGCAGAAGTTCTGCTCCTGTCCATGTAGGCAGTTTCTAGCTCACCAGATGGAATTTTCCCACTGTTTCCAAGCTCATCAGGCAACTGTAGGTTTCATCATACTTTGCTGTTTTTCCCAAAGCCACAGCCCCTGGGAGTCAGGTCATTAAAAATTAGTAAATTCCAGCTTTCATGGCAGACATGAGCTGAAGGTCATCAGGACCACTGCCTAACCTCAATGCCTGTATCACCCTCACTCTCTGTCTAATCTGCCCCTTTGAGAATACCAACCTCAGCCCCTCTGGGACACCTATTTCAGTGCTTTGCTAACGGGCAACAAGCAACTTCTTCCTATTGTCTACCCCAGGTCTCCCTGATAGATGTCAGTGTGTCCTGGCTGCCATGGGGAAGCTCCCTTTGCAGCCACCCTCACAGGTTTGACACTTCAGCCTCCATGATAACCAACCACAGCTCCGTCAGGTTCCTCAGGTTTTCAGCATTTTTGACACTTCTTTGGACTGTCTCTACATGGTACACCTCTTCTGTCAACTGGCATACCCAAAGCTGAGAACAAGCATTTCAGCTCAGCTTTGCTCATTTGACCAAATTTCACAGGCGTACATTATTTTGTGGATGATACATTTCCAAATATTTGCCTTTGTCATAATGGTGTAACATCTTAGAAGAAAGAATAGACATCTGACATTAATGCTTACAAAGAAATACCACAGAACACTGCATGAGAAGGCTCATAAAAGGAATGGGCATTGTCATAAAAACTCAAGGTTTTTGTAAAAATTGTTGGAGGAAAGGACAAAACATTTCATATTTCTTTGAGGCAAATATGGCTGTGCTTGTCAAAATTATGAGGAACTATCAATATCACTCTAAATAGTTAAAACAGAAACAGTAAAAAAAAAAATCTGTGATGAATCTCTACTGTTTAAACCTACGTTTCATCTAGCTTGGCATGGCTCTTCCATGCTTGGTGCCAACCATCTACTCTCTCTGGCTCTCAGGCACAATCCTATTCCTACAAAGACATTCACAGAAATTTCTGGGACAGATTTTATTTTTAAAAAGGTATCTAGGGACATTTCACAGTAATTGCTTCTCAAGAACTTTTATTTATTTTTAGCAAACCCATGACATGTGGGCTGAAACTACTTCAGGAAACATTTTCAGTGAAGACTCATATTTATTCATCAGTATGGTAGTCAAAAATAAAGGCTACTTCTTAGGGATAAAGGCTACTTCCTTGTAAAGAGCCTTTTTTCCCCAGGAAAATGTTTTCTCTTGCTAGAATAGCTACATTAGAAAGAAAAGGTTTACAGAAACCAAACAGTCAACTCCTTCTTTTGTTTAATATAGTCAAAAATCAAACCACTCAATGAACACACTGTAGGAAAGTGAGCTGGTTCAGAAGGCCACTCCACCTGGAGGTTTTTCTTGAAGTCTCAGGAGCTGCAAAGCTGCTGACCCAGACCTGTAGAAGTAGGCAAGGCTGGGACACGATCTCCGTGTGCAGAATGGCCACGGGACTGTCCCTGCTGCAATGTGAGCTTTGCAGCCCCTGGTAGGTGCACCACACTCCCGTGTCTTGGGCACTGCAGGGGCTTGAAACAGCAGAACCTCACCATTAACCACTCAGGTACACAGCAATAAGGGAGCGCGTGTTATTTGTTTACTTGGGTGTGCAAGTGCAATAGATTAAGGATAAGAATCAACTGACAGGTACAGTATGTTATCAGACAGGCACTGCACTGTGCCCAACCATCACCTGCTCCCCTCGACTGCTTAATTCCTGAGCTGGTATTTACACTCCTGAAGCAGCACCACACAGCTTTGATTTGCCCTGTGAGATTGCACATAATCCTCTCCCTTCTCAAAGCATTGTTAATAAACAGTTAAGACACTACAGGGATGATGCAGTACAAACACCTAAACCAAAAGATCCATTAAAAAGCCAGCACCCTGTGGGCCCCACACAGACAGGGATGCTTCCTGCATGTTCTGCTCAGCCCTTGCCTTGCCACCTCTGCAAACAGCAGGGAAGGGAAACAAAAGCCTTGAAGGTTTGTAGGGCAGTGATGGGAGTCGTTGTGCAGCACTGAAGCAGATTTTACCCCAGAGCAGGACCTCTTCAGTGCAAGAACTTGTTTTAGCCCACTGATGTAAACTGGTTTGGGACAAACTGTGACGAGCAAAAAGAAAGTTGCACTCTCCTTCCCTCTCAGCAATGGGAGATCTCTCCTAGGTCAGGATTACTCTCTAGCAACAGGAGCAAAATGGAGAGTCATGAAAGTGAATTGTTTTTGTTTGGAAAAATACAAAGCCTGCACCACAACATGTAAAACAAGCTCAGGCTGCCCTCAGGTGCAGCACCACCACATCACCCCAGCATAGGGGGAGCAGCCCTGCTGGGTCCTGCCATTGTCATAGCAAAGCAGATGGGAAAAATTGATTATGTGGCTAAAGAAAAGACCAAAAATCTGAGGAGAGGAGCACACTGGATGTCCAAAGGACTTTTTTTTCTCTAACTGTTTTTCTGGGAATGAGAACATCACAAAGATCAACTCACACACTCAGCCCTGTTGACAAGTGCTGGGTGTGAAGCGGGTGTGGAGACAAGCAGCAGCAGGACCCATCACATGGCATAACTGGCTGCATCTCTTACTGTGATAGCTTTTGACTTCTTGTGGCCCCCTCCCCAGGAAGAATCCAATGCTCCAGTCACCAGAGAAGATCCATAATGGTGTGTTACACCACTGTGCAGTTTGTCGAACACAGAGCCCAAGCATGGGTGGAGAAGTGAGGCCTGTTCCCTTAAAAGAGTGTAATGGGATGTATACATCTCATCTCCCAACAGACTGTCAGTGTCCAGTTTAAAAATACAGGAGAGGCCACACACAACTAGACTCAAGGTCCCTGTAATGTGCCAGTTTATCTTCAACAAGCCATTCTGAGCTCCAGCTTCCTGCAAGGTATCAGGCAGGGATGCCCTGGAACAGCAGCAATGCCTCTGCGTTGCACAGATTTTTCTAATTACTTTCTGAACTCACACTAATTTTAAACATATGAACTACCCTCAAAGCCCCAGTCCCACAGCCTTACTACACTTTAAACACAAATGTATCTGCCCTTGATTTGTTTTGACCTGCCACTTGCTTGTTTCCTTTGATAACCTCAAATATCCTATTATAGAACCCAGTAAGAATCACTGTGCACCCACAGGCGCCATACTGTGCATTTTGCAGACCTGTGTCACAGCCATGGTTTGTCTTTCCAGAGCAAGGAAGCTTGTTGTTTGCTCATTCCAGGTGTTACTCAGGGAGCTTTGCTCATTCTTCACACCCTTCTCAATCCTCCATCTGGTTTACCACAGAACTGCTTAACAGTGTTCAGGTGCTAAAAGGCTCTTCCCAACAGCTGCAGTCCCAGCAATCTTCACCTGTGGGACTGGTTTTGCAGTGCCAGGAGAGACAGTAGAAGCTGTGCCCGGCTGCAGCTCTGCAGCCAGAAAGGAGACAGGCAATGCCAGCCTTTACACGGGGCACAGCAAACAGCTCTGCCAAGCCCTTGGAGAGAGGAGAGCTCTGATCACCTACAGAAAAGCCAAGAAGTATCCTAATACAAGAAATAAGTCTTCCCTTTGTCAGCTGCTTGGACTGTGCACCAGCAAAGAGCAGTGCCACTCAGGGAGAACAGCAGTCCCACGTGTTTTGGAGCTGACAGCCAGGGAAAAGCCAGGTGTTGATCATGGATCTGAGAAGACTCCCATTTACACCAGCTGAGACATAGAAATGTGCGATCTGTCCACAACTGCCCCTTTCTACCTTCAGTGAAGCATCAAGTGGTGGTGTGACATGCATTCCCCCAGCACCAACCCAAAACCTAACCCCTAAAAGTGAAGGGGCAAACAAACACCAACCTTTCTCAGCAGAAAGCAACATCCTCAAGCAGGGAGCACACCTGCCCTGGGGCACACCAAGTGAAACCCTCTTGGACAGCCCAGCCAATGCTCATTTCCTCGTTCCTCAGTGCTCTGCAGTGTGCCACACATGATCCAACCCAACCAAATTCCCTGTGCCTGCCTCCTCTCACTGCTGGCCACACAGGTCATGGGTCTGCAGCTGTGCCCACACAGAAAAGCTTAAGATCATGTAAT
>JAWWEU010000138.1:12137676-12247562 GCA_035583155.1 Acropternis orthonyx
GACTGGAAAATGAAGAAAAAAGCAACCACCCATGAGAACTTACAGCTTTTATTTTTGACCCAGAAAAATATTTGCTGACCTCAACTTTGCTTCCTTCCAAACATAATTTCTCCATGTTTGCCTGCAGTGGTGACATGTCATTAATTCCTTTCCTGACCCTGACTGTTATGCCCCAGCAATTGTGAGCTTGCAACACCTACCGAGCCATGCGGAGCTGGTCAGGAGCCCTCACAATCAGAAGCCATTTTATTAAAGAAACCCAACACCAAAACCCCCTCATTTTGTAACATGGTGGGGAAGTTAAATATACGTGGGGCCCAATTCCTTTGTACTCCTGTTCCTGCTGAGCTCGATGGCGTGAGGCAGAGTGGTGATAAATCCCGAGGGAAACCAGCACTGTTTGTTTAGGAAACTTTGCATACTGAGGGATCCTTCCTTCTGGTGAATGATTATTTTTAAGCCTCAACCATGCCTTGATGATTCTGAAGTAACTCAAAACTGCAATGAAGGTAACTGCAAAACAGTAGGGTGCATCTCATTACTGCTTAAAACATTTGGAAGGTAAAATTCCCTCCAATATCTGGGAAAAGGAGTTTTTTACAACATTCTAAGAAGTAATCTCCTGATCTGTGGTTTCTAGTTTGTGATGCCAAAGCACAGAGAGGCTACACCCAGAGGCTGGAGTCACCTGCCACGTTATGAAAGGGGAAAAAAATGATGCTCAGGTCCATGCCTGATTTGGGATCCACACCTTCTTATCTTCTAAATCCCAAGCAGGTCTGTGCTGTGCCTGGTTCGAGTACAGAAACGCACTACACTGAAAGTTTAAATAAAGCTGTTTTACTTTGTCACCCTGACATACACTGAAAGGAAACTCAGGGAGAGTAAGCCCACTGCTGAAGTTGCAACATCACCTGCCTTCAGATCTTGCTATATGAGGAAATAAGGTAATACATGGGAATATTTTTTAACTGGTCACATTCCTTCAAGGACTAATGCAACTTTCCAATGCAAACACAGACTCAGTCACTAATTCACTTATTGGGTACATGCACATGCTCTAGGAACTGGATGACTTGAGTGGGACAAGAGGTTCTGCCAGCCCTTGTTACTACAAGAAGGAAAAAAGCACCTGCTTTCACTGTCTGTCCCCTACAGCGCTCAGAGTTAGGTGAAAGATCCTGCTTTTAAGTCTATCCAGTGAAGGGTGATGTACAATACCCACAGCCATGAGCAGGCTCATACTATCAGAGAGGGGCAGTCTCAGTTCACAAGGAAATTGCTAATTAAATAATCAGATGCCACACTGATTTCAACAAAGCCACAGTTCTTGTATTAGGTTTTCTCTACAGGAAAAGGTTGCAATAGGTTAATTAACTACAGGCATACCTATAAACAGATATACTTAAACAAGCACAAATCTCCACATGGACATGGCCTGTCATTTACTTTAGCCTAAAATAAAAGTTTTGGCAAACTCAAGTGAGAAGTCCAAACACAGATTGCACCAATTTAATTAAATCACTAAAAATAAAATGGGTATCAGATGATCATCTGGTACCACTTTCTTGTGCAGACAACATGGTTCTTCCATCTGTGCAAGCTCCATGAATACTAGGGAGTCCGGAAAAACAGACTTTTTGGATAAGAGTAACAAGATCACCTGAACTGTTGAACAGTGTGGTTTTATTTCTAGGTGCTCAAGCCAAATAAGATTTGGAGCTTCTATCTGAGCAGTGACAACTATAGTTCTGTCCAGACACAACTGTATGACGATGCTGTTGTACAAAATGCACATTATACTGCAGAGGGTAAGACACCTGCCCACACTTCTGACCCTGTTCAGCTGTGCTAGACTCAGCCCAGCAAAGCTTCAGGTCTGTGAGAAGGCAACAGCTTGGGCTGAACCTGCTGGAACGACAGAGGCTCATCCAAGCAGACACCCAGCACAGTTCGCAGCAGTTCTCCATGGATGAGCTTCACTGAACTGCTGTCCTAATCCCATCTGTTTTGGCCCTCCAAGACAAACTGTGCCATTAGATTTAACAAGCAAAAAAGTAACTTGCTTTTGTTTCAAGAGTCACTAACAGAGCCTTATTTCTCTCAGGTTCTGCTGCCTGTCGACACCCCACAATAGCCTTGTACTTATTTCAGCTTTGTTGCAAACATTTATTATTGCTTTGTTTTTCTCCCCTGCTACATCTCTGAATGGAGATAACAATATTGATTTAAATGCAATCAAAGCAAGCCTGAGGTACAATGAACACTCTGTCCATGTTGTGCCATACTGTGGCAAGGGCTGACTTTTTCCCAGGGATGGAGGCACATTAAAGGGACACAATTTATGAATTCAGGAGGAAAAAAACAACTTTGCACTTCAATTACAGAATTGTGCAGGAGAGCAGAAACTTGGGTCACCACATGGAGTTTCTCAGATATTCCGCCAAAAGTGGAACAGGGAAGGAGGTAAAGGAGATGGGTTCAGCCCTCAGAACCAACTGACCCCTGCCTGCTGACACCCTCACAGAAGTTTCACAGGGGTAGATCAGTAGATCTTCACCCTCTCAACCATAGCCTGGGGTCTGCCCTGGGGCCAGAGACTCAGGGGAGCCCAGAACCATCTATAATGTCAGTGGTGAGAATAAGCTCCATTGCAAGCTATATTATATAAAAATGCCTCAGTGCCAAAGAAATAGAAAAAAAAAACCAAACCCATAGTCAAATAGCAATGTCCATAGGTTACCATGGCTTATACAACAGCATTGATCACACTGGAGAGCTGGCTGCAAAGGGAGCAGAAATTAATAAATGCTGCTTTTGTCACCATGCCAAATATTTACAACAATGAAGCAAGAATAAGGAAGTAAATAAAACCAGAATGGAGGGGAGAGATGATGAAAATACAGACAAAACAGCAAAAGTCACAGGAAAGTGATACATGATATTTCAGGTTTTCAGAGGTAATTTAGAATACAAAGTCAGAAGCAATAATAAAGTACAATATAAAGCATTAGCAGTACCCCCTATTTTGTAGGATTTTCCTTTTTTAAATAGCTTTTCATGTCGGGTTTTCTCTACAGAGAAAGTTGTGGCTGCCCCATCTCTGGAATTGTTCAAGGCCAGGTTGGATGGGGCTTTGAGCAACCTGGGCTAGCGTAAGGTGTCCCTGCTCATAGCAGGGGTGTGGAACAAGATGGTCTTTAATGTCCCTTCCAACCCAAAACATTCTATGATTTTGTGATCTCTCCTCTGAAAACCAGCAGCCACCTCACAAACTTAACAAATGGCACAAAGACACTCTGACTAATTGCAAAAGGCCTCAGCAACACAATTAATCAATTTACGATAAAATACACTTTCATTTAGGTAGCAGCCCCAAGCTCCGGCCGGACCCACAGGTGTGATGCCCTGCCAGCCTGTTCTGTGGAACCAGTCCCGAGCCGCCACCCGAAGGGACATGGAAGGCACGGCGTCCCGGTGCCATCCCTGCCTGACCCTGCGCGGCCACTGAGTGACAATCTTCCCTCAGCCCGAGCGGTACCGCGGAGCACCCGGGCATCGCACCCACGGTGCCCACCGCCACCGCCGCTCCCCGCCACGGCCGTCGAGGCGACGAGGGCTGCCCCGCGTTCTGCCCCACTCGGCAGGCGCTCCCTGCCCGCTGTGCAGCCCCACAGTCCCACCCGCTGCCGGGCCACGCGTGCCCGGCCCACCGGCCCCCCCCGACGGCCGACCCTGCTCTGCGCCCGGGGGAGCGCCGGACCCTGCCGGGACACGGCCGGACCCGACGGCTGCCGGCTCCGCCACCAACCCCGCGGCGGGAGGCAGCGAGGGGCAGCGGTCCCTCCGACCCGTCCGGCCAGCGAGGCCCGGCAGCGGAGCCCGGGACGCGGAGCCCGAGCTCCCGCACCCGCTGCCGAGCCCGGCGCACGGACCGCGCTCCCGCCCCGCCACGGACGCCAGGACAGCGCTCCAGACAGCAGAGCCCCGGCACCCCTTACCTGCCCTCGGCGGCGCGGGGCGGGGGCCGGGTTATCCCGGGGCGGGGCTATCCCAGGACGGGGCTATCCCGGGACGGGGGCGGGGGTTATCCCGGCAGGGGGCCGTGCCCGTCCCGCCCGGCAGCACCGCGGAAAACCCGGCCCGGAGAAGCAGCCGGGAGCAGTTTGGGTTTGGAGACTGCCTGGAAGTGGGGATCTTTTCAGTCTTCCCGGATATTGTTTGTCTCGTTTTATATTTCGAATTGTAAAGACAAGGTAACTAGTGCCACCCTTGGTTCAGGTAGGGCAGGAGCCACCTCGGAAAGCCAGGGTGTTAGGATAGGCGGTTGTAAGTTAAGGGATGTATAAGTTGTTGGGAGAACAGGTGTAGCGCGTTTGGAGAGGAGGTGTAAGCATCAAGGCCAACTCAGCCCCAGCGCTCGGTGGGAGGCAGCCCTAGGGCTTGGGGCAGCCCCGCAGCCGGGCCACGCAGAGCAGCTGCCCCATCTCCCGGCATGGCAGAGCTGTCTCTTTCTGAAACAAAACCCATCCTTTCCCCTCGGTCCATGCTAGAGGGGTATTACAGAGGGATGCTGTGGACCAGTGGGTCTTCCAGTCTTCAAACTGGGCAGATAATGAAGAGCAAGTGCTCCACTGCCTCTGTTCAAACCCAAGCCAGCAAAAATTAAGCTCCAAGTTAGGACTTGAAGGTACAACAATACCAATCCCTGCTGTTTGCCTCTATAACTCAATCACGCCCATGACGCTGCCCCTCTCAGTGTCCTGCCAGTCTCTGTCCCCTCACACCAAGGCTGTCCCCAAGAACAGAGACACAAGGTACAGTAACAGGTCTTGGGCGAGGAGGAGAAATCAAGAGGCTCCAGAAGACCTGGGGAACGTGCCTGCTTTGCCACTTTGGCCACTATAGTTTACAATGTGCCAGTGCCACGTTAGAAGAAAAGCAGTGCAGCCTGGAAAGGATGCAGCACTCAGGAGCGGGCACGGAGAGCAACACACAGCTATTGGCAGGCCCTGCTGTCCTGACCCACTGCAGACATGGCAGTTCCCCCAGTTTTCATCTCCTACAACAGAGAAGGCTGAAGCAAAACTAGTCACGCTTTCACATCACTAAACGTCTGAATTTCTGAGTGCTGGACAGTCAATTCCTCTGCATCAGGTGGAGGCAGGAACAGCTTAGTGTAGGGTTTATTTCTGGCCAGTCCTGTTCAGTGCTAGAGAAAATGTGACTTGGAAATGAGTAAATACAGTCACATGGGGGCAACTTTACAACAGCCTGTAAAGTCAGCAAAGAAGTGCCTTGTATTACATTACCACAGCTAGTGCCTCCCATGCTTTTCTTGACTTTCAGTCTTTGAGTATCTTCAGGAGAACAACTGGCAGAAGTCACGTAAAACACTGAAATAGTAGGCAGAAGCGGGAAAAAATTGGATTTACTTGCTGATCTCTATTTAGACTTTCATGGTTTGTATCCTAAAATGAACTGCTGATTCAAGTCTCAGTTTTGGGCTACTGAGCTTAAAGTACCAGGAGGTGTTCCGAGTCAGAGAGATGCTGATTGTTGCCTGACCCTACATCATTCATTGTTATGACTTTTGTCTTCCAGAACAACTGCTATGTGTACTGAGGCCCTGCTTCCTGGGAAGTGGCTGGGCATTGCCTGCTGATGGGAAGTAGAGAATAAATCTTTTGTTTTCCTTCACTTCCATGTGCCGCTTTTGCTTGTGCTTTATTAGACTGCGTTTATCTTGACCCACAGATTTTTTTCCCATCTTACTTTCCTCCACCCCTTCCTGTTCTGCTGAGGAAGGCAGTGATAGAGCAGTTTGGTGGGCACCTGGCATCCAGCCAAGGTCAACCCACCACAAAAGAGTTTGTTCATTCATATTCCCATCATGGAGAAAAGTCCCTCAAAACCCACACGATATTTCAGAGCACCGTGTATGACTCCTCTTTAGATGAGGTGAACCTTTAGCTTGGGTGAACAGTCCCTTTGTTGTCTCGCCTATGCTGGGACCTCCATAAGTACAGCCATAACACAACCCGTTGTTGTCGGGCTTTTTCTTTCCGTGCTATCCTTTTCCTTAACTCACATTGCATTAATCTTAGAGTGTTTTCAGTATTTTTAGCTGTGACTTTCAAGAGGCTGCCAAAAGATAGCTGAAAGGTATAAAATAGCGTGATTAATGCTCATGGTATTTCTTCACAATTTGGCTCTGTTTGAAGAACTAAACGTGGAAGCGCGACAGAACCACCAGCAACTATTTTAGTGGGGGTTTTCATTCAAATTTTTGCAACCCCAAAGGGTCTCTCTAACTTTTCTCCCCAGATACATAACTGCAGTGTTGAAATTATTGGAAGCATCAAAGGAAGAACATGGTGCTTCGGAGATGCCATTTACTTCTCACTGTCTTATCACAAAATTATTTTACTGAGAACAAGCTGCATCTCAGTTTTGTTTACTGGGTGTTGAAATTTTAGTTTACAGCTTGCCAGAATAAAGAAAAAGAAAATCCCTGCTTCACTAGAACAAATGCTCTACCAGCAAGCCATAAACATAAATGCAGACTCCAAAGGAGAAAAAAACCCCCAAAACGCTGATAAGTCTGTGTATGAGCAGGATCCTACTTGTATCCGCAGGAACTGGTAATCTGGGACTGGACAGGTACGGAATCACAATGTGCCTCTTCAGACACATCCCTTGCAATCCTGCTGGATGTATTACTTGGTTAGAGAAGGAAAGTCATGTAACAGCCAAAATTCAGCCAGTAAAATTCAGTGCAGGTCAAGTGATGCTGCGTGGAGCTCATCCAGTTCAAACCAGCTAAGAACGTGGCCTTATTTTATTTGGCACTGTGCAGCTCCATTTCTACTGATGAAAAGCTGAGCTATTTTAATCAAAAACTGAGGCTCCGTGTCCTTTCTGCTGTAAGGTATAAATCTGTATTGGTTGGCAGTGAGAACTATGAAAGATTTTTGATACCATCTTGCTCGGCACTGCAAGATGATTTTTTTCTTTTAATGTAATAACAGTTTTAAAAAAGAAATTGGCTCACTTTTCAGAGAACTTTCCAAGAGGCTTACAAATCACATGGCCCAAGTCATGGGAAAGTTGTTACTAATTGCTTACAGCAAAGCCAACAGGTTTTATACATTCATCCTGGCTATCAGTGACAGAGTGGGATGGCAAAGTGCACGCAGCCACCCACGGCTTGAGCAACTGGAGGGGCCTGAGTCTGCACCAGACTCCTCTGTGTAGTGAGAAGAGCTTATTACTAGAGGTGAGGTTTCTCTGTAGAAATGGAGGAACACAGGCACCTGTAGTGATTAATCCCCCCATCCTACAATGTGAGGAAGAGCATGAACTTCCTACTTCCACCTCATCTTGCATCCAGTGCATACAGAACTGAGACAACACAGCCAGGGATTCTCACTTCAAAATGAGGTAAACAAAGTCTGATCCCAAACTAGGCTCCTTTGAGACTACCTGGTGGGTTTTAAGGCTTATTTGATTCCAGTGGCCAGAAAGCCAAGTAATCATCCAAATCCTGGCAAGCACAAAGAAAATCCTTTTGGAAAACAGACCAACAAGCCTGAGACCTCCAGCCATATGTCAAGACTGGTATTGATCAGTGTTTGTAAAGGAAATAGGAGAGAGTTTACATGTGCATGAGATACACCAGCATGGATTGTATACGTACCACTCTGCTTGCAATGCATTTATTTCTGGCCATATGTGTCTAGGTGGAGGGCAGTGCTACAACAGAGTGAAAACAGCACAGAAAAGGAAATACTGCACAGCTTCTCTTGCCACCACTGTTGGTCCAGGTTTGCTGTGCTGAACTGAGGATTGAGGCCAGACATATGGTGCCCATGGCAAAAATCCTGAGAAATCTGTTCTCTGTCCTCCAAGAAATGCAGTAACCCAGCTTACAGCAGAAGACAACATGGAGCAGAAGGTCTCAAAAGAGAAACAACTAGCAAAGGTTTACCATTTGCAGACAGAAATGTGTTGTTTATGGTTAAGTGACACTGCCTGATATCGCGTTGCACTGTCCCATCCCTGCCCTCTGGATGCCCTGCATGCTCCCTTCTCACCAGCAGGAAACCCTCAGAGATACATGTTTGCTGCTAACTGGCTTTTAAAATGCACTATTTTGTAAGATGAAATAATAGAAAGTTCTCTCCTGTTGGGAACACATCCTGGCACGCCTCTAAAAACAAGCAAACAATAAATCTTCTCTCACATTCCTTGAAATATGAGTGAGTTTGCTGCCCCTCTTGCAGTCCAAATCACATTTCAGAACTGGATTTCTCTTTAGTTCTGACAGGATGTCCTAAATAAAGGCTACGCTGCTGCACAGTACCACACAAGGCAAGGTAACACAGAAGCAAAGCTTTTTACTTAACATGCATGGAATACATCAGGACTCTGCCAGAATTTTATATTATTAAAATATGAAAAAAAATGGCTAATGCATTATGCTGATATTCGCTTAGAGGAAGTATTGGTTTTGCTATATTTGACCTGAGGGATTACTGCACAAAACGAGTTTGCTTACAGGAATGGGATGACCAAAATAGCATTTTCTAAGGAAACAGGAAAGATTTGCTGATGTTCTTTGGAAGTGCAAATTAAGCTGCTACACAAGGGTGAACCCATATAAGGTATATAAAAAATGTCACATGTATTTGTGCTAAGTAACAGTTTAAAAAGTCCTTTTTAATTGTCAAGAGCCAGCCCTTGTGATGAATTCCCACACCATTTGTTTATCCCTTTGTTCAATTTGTATTATAAAAAAGGAAACATTTGCAAAAATGCAAACACCTGATGAATGGCGTTTGACCTGCAAGAGAGATTATATTATTCAAATAAATTTCTTTCTAGAAATCAGCAACTAAATGTCAACTATGTTACTATTAGTAGTAGTGATACAATGTTGAAGTAGAAAAATCAGGAACAGGCATTGTCCTGGTTGGCTTTAAAGTCCAAACTGCAAGAAACTGCTAATGGTTTTTAATCCTTTCTAAAGCCATATGATGACATATTCAAGCTCACTGTGTGCTTCAGTAGAGTCATACTTTTAAAAAAAATAGAAATTGTGTCTGTCATTGATTTGCTCTCAGGTTTTTGCTATTTTAGGGTATACTTGGAACTGTTTTAAGATTTTTCCCTGCAATCAAAAGGATAGAAACAGCCTTTCTTTAAAGAACAAGCAAATGAAACTGACCTTTCTTATCATTCATTATTCACCTTTAATCTCCCAGAGGTAGAGATTTAGGGGAAACCATTAAATATTACACAGTTCACGATAAATTTGGCAATCCTGGTGCACCTTAGGTCGATGTCTCCCATATATAACATATTTTAATGATGAAACACAGGCTAAACAGCAACTTTGTACAGCACATGTGCACATGGCTGACTCCAATGCTGCAACATCTTGCTGATGCCACAGGGACTCAAATCAAGGCTGCAAATGATTGTTTGAAGGTCAGGGTCTTGCTGCCCCAGGAAGACACTTGAATTACATGTAATTACTCTTAGCAATGTACAACCACTTTAATCCATCTGCTACAGGTCAGTTGTCAACTGGGGTGTGACCTGCCTCCCAAAATCACAGTGAGTTGAAAAGGGCTTTTTGTAGAGATGCAAAGACAGTGACCATGACAGATGCCAAACAGAACAGTCCCAGCTGGATACATGACATTAACCTGCAGAATGAAAAGGGGTAGAATGAAAAGCTCATGCTAATTCAATACCCGTCACCTCAGTGGTGCTGATAGAAAAGTCTCTGAACTGGGTTTTAAGCCATTCTTTCTTTTTGGGGACTGTCTACTTATAGAATTGGAAGCTTTTCAGCATTTCATACAGGCTCCGGGAACATATCACTTATTGAACATTACAGAAAAGGCCACCCAGTAGGAGTTTTACGTCATCTCTGGCACAGAATCAATACTTCATGTTTGGGGATAAAAAGGGCAAAAATAGCCCAACTGCACTTTTGAGAGTTTTACAAAGCAATTTGATTCTTTGGGGACATTCATACAAGCCTGTGGCTTTTTGCTTTTGCCTTGTGAGAGCCTGGGAATTACAGGGTAGTTTATAAACCAAGATCGTTGCAGCAAGTTGAGCGCTCTGTGAGCACAGAGGTGAGAAGGAGCCCAGCCGGGTGAGGGGAGGCAGCTGATGAGGGGGGCTGGTGGGTACCTGTGTCACGGGGCCTCCTGGGGGTACACTGTGTGGAGCCTGGGGTTCTGCCAGCCTGGCCCAGGGAAATCTAGCAGGAACGAGGACATGGCCACACGCAGGAAATGTGCAGGACACAGCTTGGCTGTAGGCACACATGAGGGAGCTGGGCTGCAGGGCATGGGCTGGCCTGCAATGTGCCACAGCTACCGGCCACGGATCAGTGGGCTCCCCACCAATGGGACGTGTTTGCACAGCTGCAAACCCCTGCTGCCACGAGGGAAGGCGTGACAGGGATGTAACTGTGCCAGGCTGGGCTGCCCCACTGCTTTCATTAGCTTGTTTGAAGCACATTGCTGTGTACAACTGGATTAGACAGTCGTTCTTCAAAGGTTACACCCTACACACTATTAAGATTCATGCGTTTTTGAGATGAAGTCATCTGAGCAATTGCTTTCCCAGCTGCTCCCACGATGTACAGGCTGCTGACAGTTTCATTTTCCATTACTTCCCTCCGCTTTGCAAACTCACTGCCTACTTGATCACTGAAGGATAACAAGTGCTTCCAAAAAATTTGAACAGCAATATGTAGCAAAGCTGGTGGGCTACAAGATCTGAGTCCCAATCAGTTCATGAGTAAGTTTGCTTGCCTGCCAGAAGCAAATCAAAAGCAGGACAAAACAAGAGCTTAGGTTTATCTCAGCTGGTTTTCCACACTTTTTTATTCAGGATTGCTGATCCTCTGCTCCACAACTTCATCACATCATTGTGCTGCCATACTCAATGCAATGAAAATAATTAAGACAACTCTAATGAGATTATTAACAAAGCAGGAAAGGAAGCATCTTATCATTCTTCCTGAGAATTAAAACCAAGTAAACAAGTAACCTTCTCCCAGTAGGAAGCTCCTGAAAATCAAAAGGAAAAGTCTCATTAAGTCAGGCACCAAGCAAGCAGTCACTCTTGGTTCACTTCACATTAACTTGCTCACCTTAACGTACTGCAGCATTTTCAAAGCCCTGCTCAGCTTTGAGGACTCCAGAGTTTCCCAAGGAAAATGTCCCATCACATCCCACCTTGAGGAGCCAGTGCTGGAGCAGTGCTGGGAAGCTGGCTGTCAGCAGGCAGAGCCAGGCTCCAGCTGCCACCAGGGAGCCCATGGCATGCACGCCAAGAGAAAGGCAGCTGAGGCAAAATGAGCTATACAACCATTAATTAATAATTAATGGCATATACAAATATTACTCCTCCTCCCGAAGAAAAAGGCCACACAGCCTCACTAAACTCAGGTTCCTTCAGAGGGCAGCCGAGTTGCAGGGCCTGGATGCAGAAAGATCTTCTCAACTCCTTCCACCAGTTGCATGAATTAACATGAAAAGGATTCACAGCCAGGTGAAACTTGGGCAGGCAATGCTCAGACACAGAGGCTGCTTTAGTCTCTTTTCTAAACTGGAGCATGCCAAAGCAAAGAGATTTGCAGCAATTCCTCCCTACATGGAGTAGGGAGCAGCTGAGGTCAGCACTGAGGCCTCTTATGTTCAAGCATTTCCTTGAAACAGCGAGAATTAAAAAACAGCTATTTTTTAAAATAAAGAATGAGATCGCCTTGTGTTCATTTGACAGCAAGAAGTGGTGTGTTCAAAAGCATGAAACATGTCCTTTTAACATCAATCCACCTGAACCTTCCATTTCAGAGGCAGCAGGAGCTGCTGAAAAGCCTAGACTTCAGCCCAATTGTGTGAACTTTATGCCAGATTTTAATTTGGCAGAGTAATCCTAAAATTACATTATCATACCTGTTAAGGCAGCCACCATATAAATTATACAGTTCCATGCACTCTTAAGCTGAAAGTATTTTTCATTTTAGACAAGTACAACAAATGCTGCCAAAGTGAAGGAACAATACCACATAACAGTTTCAAAAAATTGTAAACGCTGAAAATGCAAACACTGATTAGAAAAGAGATCTTTCCCTCTGATAAGGCTGACATTTTAATCCCCAGATCCTCACAGTGATTTTTTTTTTTTTTTTTGCTTCATTAGCTTCAATTTTGAAACAACATGAACAAGAAAAAGGAGGGGGGGAAAAGACATAACAAGGAGAGTTAATAATTTTCAGGGAAAAGGTTATGCAGCCAATGCAAGCCTGAGGGAACAGCAATGGTACAAAGAACCATTTTACTGTGATTTACCATGCAGGGGAGAGCTTGCTTTGGTTTTCACACCTGAGCCACAATACATAAATGTGGCACTTTGATGGTGGCACTTTCAGTTAGAAAGTCATTCTTTAGCCTGCATCAGCCAGGCACTTGTGGTGCTCAGCGCACCTGCACGCACAGGGTTAAAACTTACCATTTGTTCTAACACCACAAATGTTGCAGAAGCATCTCTCTGCTTCTTCAACACAACGCCCTCCGGCACCTCCATCACCCTGCTCTAGCACAATCCAAGACAGCCCAGTTCCAGGTTACATGGATGCTGCACCAGCATCCCCAGGAGGTTTGGGGCAGCATCACAAGCGGCTGCTTCAATGCTTTTTCGTGCTTTCCTCAGGACAGAAGGCAGAGAAGACCAGAAGGCTGTTACCATCAACACAAAAAGCCTGAGCCAGCTCCACAAATTTATCCAGGTGCTTACATTCACGTTGATTTCACATGGTATTTGGTAACTAAATACACACTGCTGTGGGTACAGGTGTTACAGTTCTATTTCAACATGTTGAACACAAACAAATCCCTTTGAATGCAGCAGACAGCAGCTTCCTAAAGTGATACAAGATAAAAAATAGTCCTACATCGTCTGTGTCTGTCAAGCAGGCCCGATCAGATGGCAGAGGTCTAGCATTCTGCATGTTCTCAACAACATCCTACTGAGTTAATTGCCTACCACATTTTTGAGCAATCCAAAACATCCAAGTTACCTCAACTGCAATAGTCCAGAAATGTGGAAAATGTTAGAATACCGGCCCTGGCCACTGCAGCCCCACGGGAGGTATATTTAAAATGTGCATTAACAGCTGGCCCAAAGACACCCCCTGCACCAGATATGCCATCCCTTTTCTGTGAGCAGCTCCCCTGGCACAGCCAGCATGGTCCCTGCTGAGCCCTGGGCAGGATCAGGACAATGCGTGCCCTGCTGACCCTCTCCACCCTGCTCATTTGTGTGGAGCCCAGGGCTGGTGGAGGCAGCAGTGCCATGCCCATGGCACCCCAGGACCATCCTCCATGGCAGGATAGGAGCAGTGGGTGGGTGCAAAAGGTCTGTGCTCTCCCACATCCTGCTTCTGTCAGGTGTGATCTTCCTTGCAGCGGCAAAAATATTGTGGGTGACTGAGTCACTTGGGAGAATGTTCAGGTAATAAAGATCATTTAGGTGCCTATTAGGGTGTCTGGCAAGAGACTGTTCTTTTGGGGTTGGGTAGTATTTAGCCTCTGCAGGGACACAAAATTCGTTTGGATTCCACAATTATCACCTGTGATGGGGACATTTTCTTAGCTCTCCTCAGGCAATCCTTCCCTCTGCATCATTAAGCCCCCAGACTACTGGAATCCTGTTTATTTCCATGTTCAGGCTTGTCTTACAACTGTTTTTCAGTTATAGCACCCAGTTGTTTTCCTTTTCTTTTGTTTGTTTTTGAAGAACAGTTGTCTGCACAGGGGAAGAAGTTCTGTGTCTGCAAACGCTGCTGCTTTCCTTTGATGACAAGACAGGTTTGATTCGGGTTTGTGTCTGGCTTTCCTATCTGCTTGTTCACAGCAGATTGAAAAACATGCTGAAAGTTTACAACCCGCTGCCTTTCCTTAGTTGGGAAGAGGAGAAAGACGAAAGGTACACTGCATCTGATTTTTCCTGAAAACTTTCAGACTGTATCTCCACAAGCGTTCCTCCTCAGACAGCAAGTGCTGGTGTGAAGGCAGCCTCCTCTGGGGAGCTGTGGGCTATTTTAGGGTAACCCCTGCCATAAGCAAAATGAGCCAGATGAAGGCAGCTCTGGTGTTGGGGGTGAGTTACATGGCTGGGATGGGTCCCTGGGACATAGTGCTGCAGAAGGAGTTCAGTCCCCTTCCTCTCCCATGAAGTCCTTCCAGACTCCAGATGCCTTGCACAGCCCACAGCTTCTCTGAGCTGGGAAACACAAGGTTGTGGTGGGGAGCGTGTGGGAAGGGAGTCAAGGTACCTTCAAATTACTGAGCAGTCCAGGGTCATGTCAGAGCCACTGACAGGCAGAGCAGTCCTGATAAACCTGGTGTTTGTGGATAAAGCAAAAACTCCCCCACAGTGACACTGCTCCCGGGTGTTCCCCCTCAGCATGCTGGCAAGGATGCAGAGTGCAGCCAGCTTTGGGGTGATGCCTGCCTGCACCCAGTGACATATCTGTCCTAAACAGGCAGTGAAAAGTGCTTACACTCCCCCAAAACTGTCAAGGGCACATCAAGGACAGACTGTCTCTCCCCAGCTAGGCGAATGCTGCAATCCACACTTACTCTTATAAACATGATGCTGGATGCTTGAATGACTCTCTTTATATATTTCCATTAGATTTCAGTAAGTTTAAGGGAAAAGCTGAAAACCTCAAGCACTGATGAGCAGCTCTAATTGCATCCTGGGCTACTGACCTCAGCACAGACTCACCTATTGAATTGTCTTGGCAGATCACTTGTCAAAATAGGAAGAGACAGAGCATGGGAGACCAAACTGGAATTCAGCATTGTGTGGTACACACTACTTACAATAAGGCAATATCTCTGGGTATAAAGCTGCCAACTGGCAAGCAGGATACAAAGGAGACATGCTTAGGGCTGCCAAAACCACTGAGGATACACCCACAACACTGACCCAACAGCTTTTATGCCTTGCTCAGGACACAGACCTGCAAGGGCTCTACAGCCACTGTGAGTCCATGCCATGCCCAGGAAACCCAGTGTGAGACACTGACTAGGAAAGAACCAGATGAAGGAAGTCAATAAGCCCAGGTACGAGCCCACCAGGGCCAGCCCAAAGTGCTGGTGCCTGGCCTGCAGCTCTCTGATCCCTTGGCAATCAATGTTCTGCTCTATCTCATTGCAGTGCTTTTCTTCTTTTTTTTTTTCTCCAGAAAGAGGAAAGCTTGTTGGCAGTTTGCTCTAGGAAAACCTGGCTTTTGAATGGTTAAAAAGAAAACAGACCTTCTGTCTGGATTGAGAAAATGGACAATATAAAAAAAGACCAGTCCAGATTCTTCACAAGGAAATGGAATTGTGTTTCTTGATAATAAGGTGTGCTCATTCTGGAAACTGGATACAGCGGATTAGGTGTATTTCTGTCCCAGTTAATTTGAGGTGACCAGCCATGGTGCTCTACTCAGAAGAGTTTGTATTATTAGTGCCTTTACAGTCTTTCACTCTCTGCAAGCTTAAAAAGATCAGTGAGATAATGAATTAACTTTTAGGCAGCAAAAGCTTATAAATATTTTTTAGACAATTGTGCAATAGGCAGGAAAACTGTACTGTGCATTTGAAAATCAATGTAATGATGTATTTAGAGGCTTAAAGCAGCTCTTTCACTGTATGTGTTTGAATCTCTAATTACACACTTCTCTTCATCTCCAGCCATCAGCTGTGATACTGAACTAGAGAGCTTTATAAATCACTGGGTTATGCTGGGTTTGGTGTCTTCAGACAATTACAGATTTAGCATATTTCAGGAAGACAAAGCAGTTGAAATGCTGCTGAGCTTTGTCAAGTGAAACATGGAATTCTACAGGAAGTTTTTTAATTAGGTTTCAGGCCAACACAAGCGATTCCTAAATACCCTGGCAGTGCTTGTCTGGAGAATGCTGACTTGCTCAGGGTGGGCCTCTGGGCTTAATTTTTTAATGACTGACACTTCTATTTAGAGAGTGAATACAAGGGAGTTGCTTGAAAGGGAACATTTCTGAAATGTTTCAGTGTACACAAATTTGACTCACAAAGTCTGTTAACATGCAGTTCCTGGTACTGGCCCCTTCCATTTTATCTCAAGATAAGAGTCTTTGCTCCACCCATGGCAAAGTGGCTGCTGCGCTGCTGCACTCTGGGCTGTTCTCTCCCCTCAGCTGAGGGTCAGCAGTATAAGCAAGAGCTTCTCTTGCTTACAGTTGTCCCACTGTAACTTAAATCACCAAACCAAATCAGACTTTGCTTTCTGTGTTCAGTTCTCCTAAGGTGACATCTGAACAAGCAGTGCTGCCCTCCAGTAGCAATGAGCTAGAAGCAAAGTCAGCAGCTGACAGGTGTCATCTATTACCTTGACAGAGAATAACCCTGGAGGGCTTGGAAGGTGAGTGTGAGGGTACACACCTCTGCTTTGACGGTATGAAAAGGGCCCCAGGCGGGCAATAGTCAAATGTAAATGCTCCTGGTGTTGGGTATCCTGTAAAACAGGATGGATGGTTGCAATCATTTGCTATGAGCTACACCTGCCCTGTAATTGGCAACTTCAGCTCTGCATCCCAAGCTTGAATGGGTGCATATTAGTGCAGATGTTGCGTTCTTGGCTCCTGTTCTCTGGTCAGACTGAGCATTTCACCCTCCAGCAATGTAGTTCTGTCATCTTTCAAAAACCTAATTGGCAAAAAGTGAATGTAACAGGGCACACACACACACACACTATATATATATATATGTACACACATATTAGCTGAAGGGGACTTAAGTGTCAGAGAAAGGACTTCAGTGTTGATAAATGAGAGGGAATTAGAGGGCACACTGATACTGTGGTAAAGATATAGGATCATGCAGGGGCTGACTTGCTGTGCGGGGTGGCAATGCTTTTTTGCATCTTCATGAAAATTGCTGTCTTCTGCAAAGGATCAGTGCTCTGTAAGGTACTAGTTAACTCCCGTGTATTATGGAGCTGCCACAGGTAATCACTGAAACGGGTCTGTAGGCTGTCTCATGTTCAGATCATTTGTGCTCATCCATAAATAAATGACTGGGAATCAGCAGCAGCTCCCATTTTGGGCTGACTTGGGGAAAGCTACTGAGAACTTCCCATGTGCACTTGGGATCCCTCCATGCTTCCTTAGTGAAGGTGAATCTAAATGCTTTTCAACTTTTGGAAGAAATCTGAATTTTAATTTCAGTCTTTCAATGTAAATATTCCTTTTTGGACTCTGTGTCCTGTGAATCCTTGGATGAGACATTTAACTGTTCCAAGTTTCGCCCTCCCCAGCCCTTAAAGACAAGCACTGCCCACCCAGTGGGAATTTTGTGTGAAGTGCTGATAGTCAGAAATAAGGAAAAGACATCCTCTATAAAACTTTAGGAGATGACTTATGTAAGAATATCACCAAACCATGCCATCTGCCCAGAGATTATTCAAGCATCTGACATGCACAGAAATATCTGGGAGAATAAAATTCATGGAAGTCCATAAACCTGATTCCAACAGTAACTGATGCAGCCAGTAACTCATGACTTCTGCACTGAAGAATCTACTACCACATCACATGGGAGATGGGAGAGACCCTGGACACACCTTTCCCCTCCAACCTGGCCAGATGCTGAGCCCCAGCTTCCCAAAGGGCTTCCACAGCATGGCTCCTGCCATGGAAAAGGTGGCTGTCCTTGTCTGCCACTAGAAAGATGGGATCATCAGGCATGAACGGGACCCATGCTTTCAACAAGCATGGAAAAAAGTCCCTGACCATCTTACTTGTCCTGGTCCCAGGTGCAGGCACACATCTAAAAGGCAATGCTGCCCTCTGTTACGTCTTCAGCCACTGACTCTGGCTGTGTACCCAGTCAGCTGCTCCCATGGCAGCCTGGGGCTTGGAATTAGCCTCACTCAAATGACGCTGAACCCAAAAAGCAAATCTGGCTCCTGCAGGAAGCTGAGGACCTTCAGTTCCTATTAAGCTTCAGAGAGGGCATTTTGCAATCAGTAAGGACAAAGAAATCTAAGTTATCCTAATCAGTACTTCAAGTTCTAACCACCATCCACTGCTTTTTCACTATATAAATCCAGTATTAACATTTAAGTAAAAATCTGTATTTTTACCTTGTCACTTTTTTTATTAATAACATCCAGTTTCATGGATTAAAACCAGATGAAACAGATTTTACTTTCTGTTTAGAAGATAACTTTTATTTGATCTTTATTTTGGCATGTTATTGTATTGATGAGTTCAATATGAGAATTTCAAGGCAATCATGAGTTCAGTGTAATCATTCTACATAAAACTATATAAAAGATACGTTTTAAAATGAAAACGTACTGATAATGTATTGTCTCCACATGCCCATTTTAAAAAAGAAATTATAGAATTAACAGGAAAAAAAGACGATTCCTTATTCATATTCGGTCTGACTCCAACACTGGTAATCAGGTTGACTGTTTAATAGCTCCACAAATACTTTTCTAGTACTCAGTGGAATTACTTACTTAGGTAGACAAATATTGCTGGGCCATGGCTAAAGTGGGAGAACCTGGGCTTCTCTAACACAAAGGTTTATTATTAACAAAACCCTTAGTTGCTCAAACCCACACAAAATGCTTTCAAGTGAACAGTCACACCACTAGTCGGAGAAAGGCACGCATGTGATAAAGGAGAATGAAACAGCTCACTGACGTGTTGATACACAGCTGATAAGGAAAACAAAAACCAACATCAAAAAATAAAACAGTTGAGTTTCACTCCAAGTCAGAAGCAGCATCTGGTCTCTTTTTTCTCCCAGCATCAAGAAGATGTGTGCAACAATGCTGAAGATATTTCCAATTCTAGCCATCCTTGCAGGTAAGAATAACAAACTGAAATAGCACTGGAATAAAGGAACTAGTTGAAGTAAGAGTGCAGATACACCTGACTGCCAAAGTAGGAGAATATTCAAGATGATTTATTTCAGGATGGAATGAAAATCATGGCTCTAGTGCTAGGCTGTCTTGTGGAAATCTGCAAACTGACCACTGCCTGGGTAAGAGTTTTTTGCTCAAGAACAGAATTTAAGCTTTGGGAGATTAATGCTTTGCTCTAACATCAGGAAGAGGCAAAGGGCTCTCGCATGGAGCGTTCGGGTCTTTCAGGTGTTTCAAGGTTAGGTTTCCTCATATTCAGCTTTCTTCTCCTCTTGATAATAGGGTTGGGAAATGATGCCTCAGTCCCATCACCACCTAAAAGTTTAAGGGTATGCTTAACTTTAAGTATGCAAATAATATTTGGATTTCCCTGAAGTTAAGTGATGATATAAACTTTGTGGAATCTGGGAATTATATGCCATATTAAGGATTATATGCTATTCATGTTTCAAGGACATTTCACTGTGCTAAGCTTTACTTTTAATATATACAGAAGCAGGCATTTTAAGTTGAATGCTCCATGGAGATGAACAGCCTCTATATCCACTACTGAAAATGGAAGTTAATTTCCACATGTTCTTTTCAAGATGGAGTTATCTGGATTGAATGCCATAGAAATATTTTAAATAGTTGCTCCTGGAGTTCCAGTGTTCTAATTCTCACATAGACGGAAACCAAACAGATTTTTACCTTAGAAATAAAAAGTAATTCAGAGTTAGTACCATTACTTCTCAAAAAAATGTTCTCTAATTTGACAGTTCTGTTTTTAAGACTAGCACTGTGTCCAGACTGATGGGCTTCTGTTGTGGCTAGAAAAAGATCAGCAAACTTGGATTTACTTCATGAGTGTTAAACACTGCAAAGGACTTCACTGAAAGTGGGGGATTCCCAATTAACTGCAAAGACTTTCTCTGTAGGAAGGAAACAGCCTTAACGTATTGTGGATAAACAAAAGACATGAATCAACTGGCTTTTCTTACTGAGCTACTTCTTACTCACGCACCTTTTTTCATTTAAACCAAAAGGCCTGTATGTATGAAATGGGATTAGGGGTTAGAAACTGTACACAGTGAACTAAATGCAAAGCGAAACTCCCATTAACACCCGTGAGGAGGGAACAGACTCTGTGGGTCCAGTTCGCTCCATTGTCACTCAAAAGCTCCATCTTGCAATCAGTGTTAGCTTTAAATAGCCTCACTGGACAAGGTCGGTTTGATGGGTTGTGACTTTATCTTTTTACTAGAGCGAAGCCTGTTTTCATTAAATGTGTTTCTTCAAAATATGGAAACTAGAATGCTCTATGGAGTCATTTCTGCTAAAACTCATTTCTTCTGGAAAAGCTTTTAACAGTCACACTCTGTGACACTCCTGACTCCAAAACCAGGGAACTATAAAGAAAATACATGGAGCAGATGACAGGAAAACGGATGTTTTCAGTAGAATGACATTGTATTGTAAGACCACACAGTTTTAATCCTGCAAAGAGCAGAAAAGAAAAATATGTGAACTGTGGCAAGAAACCATAACCCTCTGGCCAACACTAATTCCTAAAGCTGAGAACTGTGAACAGAGATACCTAAAATAATATGATACAGTTTTTCTATTAGATTTCAGTAAGGATTAAGCTGCTGTGAACTCACAAGACGCGTAGGGCTGGCAGCCAGCCCTGGGATCCATTCTTTCCCCAAGGCAGGTTTGACACATCTAGGTCAGTCTCCAGCCATTCCTGTGAGACTGTCATCACATATAATATAAATCTTGTTGTAGTTTAAACCCACTAATTCTCATCCTAGCCACCATGAACATGGAAATTAGATTATTCCTTGCAGTTAGCTTTTACTACTGAAGCCATCAAACAAGGAAAACAGTACCCAGAGTTCAGTTTGCATACTGTACCAACTGATAAACCTGTAATATTTCTATGGTTAAAAACATAAAAATAGATTGTTTCCTTTTTAAACAATGTTTTCTCTCACAGGGCTGATAATTTCAGAAAAACACTTTTTTGGTATTACTGGAGGTTTTGCTTAAACTCTCAAAAGCAGCACCTGAACATAAAATGCAGAGATATTGCATTCAGAAGAATATTTTACATGTTTTGCCTTTATCATTAATACCTGCAATAAGCCCACATGAACATTATTATAACATGAAGTTCTCAACTTGCCTGTTTTGCATAGAAAGCTCAAAAAGACTTACGTTTTCCATCATATTCAAAAGAAATGTATCCTCTTTCTGAATTTCTAGACAGGATCTTTAAAACTGGACTCAGTAACCTACCAAAACCCTGAAATTCAGGCACGTTTCTAACAGCTCTCACTTTGTTGCTGTGTGTCACCATTGCTAGTAACTTACACAAAGGATAGAAACAGATAAATACTGTAACATGGTGCTTGATTCCTTTCATTACTATGATTGTGTACTCGTGACTGATCAGAACATTATGGGGAAGCGCTCACAAATTGTGTTTGCTCCCTCTCTGCTTTGAGCCCAACAGAAAGGGTTGATCGAGTTATCACAGAACTTCATACAACCCACATCCAAAAAGCTTAGTTTGATGTTTCCAATGCAAAAGAAGTGGAGAAAACCAGCTCCTGGATGTAAGCCCTAAGAAACCTAAACAAAAGCAAATTAATGAGCAAAAGAAGAGCAGAGAAAGGCTGCTGAGCTCCAGCTGAGGGACCCAACAGTGCCAGGGAGTCCCAGTCAGAACATAAGAATGTACAAAGAAACAGCACTGGAGGTAATGGTGCTCCATGGAGAAGGAGATCAGACATCTAAAGGAATAACAGAAAAAAAAACCAAAAAACAAAAAGGCTGTAAAAGAGGGCAAGACACAGCTGTGAACAAGAGTGTAAGCATAGGAGAGCACTGCAAGTGCAGAAGAAAGGTTCAGTTTAGCCACAAGCTCATAGTGAGAAGATGAGTATCTAAAAGTGAGAACAAGTATGGATTTAAGAACTCTGCTTTTTCAGAATATTATTCATTGTAAGGGCACAGGTATTCTAGGGGATTTATTTGCTTGCCAGTTTTTACCCACTCCCAGCTTGTTATCACTGAAATTTCCACACAAAGCCCAAGGGAAACTACTGAAAAGGAGAAAAACTCGATATGTCCTATGGGTTCCTTTGATAACACAGGGAGTGAGGCCCTACTGCACAGCTCCCTGGCTGCTCTCCTCACCACACTTTCTGCCCACAGGTCATGTCAGCGCTGTTGTGGTGACTGTCCCCGAGAAGACAGTGAATGTCACTACAGGTGGAAATGCAACCCTCCTCTGTACCTACACGAGTTCTGCACCGCTGGGAAATTTCTTTATTCAGTGGAGCTTTTACAGTGCCAAAGAGAGCCAGCTGCATACTGTAAGATATTTATTTATTTTTACTCTGAAATTTTATTTAAGATATCCTTAAGGCCTCAAAGAGTCTTTTTACATTTGATGGGGTTATCCTTACTACAGACCAGGGAGGCGGGTACTGTTGGTGCTCCCACCCTAAAGACTAAGGACTGTGATGCAGTGAAATTTAGGGGCAGATGTACAAATTATCTGGGCTCCCAGATCCCACTGGCATCCTGTAATCCTTTAGAAAGTGATGAAAAGGTACAAAAGTGATGCAGATGCTCAAAAGACTTGATCCAAGTCACACAGGAAGCGTGAAGCAAAGACCAGGTGTCCAAAAATCACACAAGCACTGCAGCCCCTGGACCAGCTCCCTTTTCGCTTGTCTGGCAGTATTTCCTGCCATTGTGAATGCTGCTTTCCTGGTGAGACGCCCTTGCCTATGACAACGTGTTCCCCATTTAAGGGTCAAACGAGAGCTCCTTGATTCGGTGGCTCAGTAAGAGGAACAATGCATGACAATGGACTCTCAGCACAAAGTGAGCAGGGAGTGTTTTGGCAGGACTCTGCAGAAAATTGTTATGGCAGGAAATTCGCCGCAGCAAACTTGCATTGGTGTTTCATGGCATCCCGCAGCTGTCATTGTGGAAGCAAAACAATGACAGATTAAAGGCAAAATGCTCCCTTCCCGAGAATCCGAGGCGCTGCAAAGCCAAACAGTACCTCACCCCGGGCGTGTAAGGAGACCGTGTGGAAGGTTGGGGTGTCAGCACGGAGGCAGCATGGGCATTGTGAAGGACACAACACCGCACAGCTACATGCTGGAACCACTGCCCGAGCCTCTCCCCTGGCTACAAAGACCTTGCAGAGCAGCCTGGTCTGCCTGGAAGGAGTCAGGGATGGGATGTGTAACTTCCTCTACATACTCACACTACTGCCAGAACTTACGTTTTGGTGGGGAAATTAATTTCTTTTCCAGCATAACACACAGGGTACGAATTCCCATCAGCTCAGCCCTGAGAGGTGCTGAGCAGTCAGCAACACCTTTCTTTATAAGAAGAAATGCTGATTACAGGTGTTACTGCACCCTTGAAGATGACTGGGATTTTTTTTCCCATGCCCTGGAGTAAGGCTTGTGCCTGACACAATCAGTTTGCTTTTATCCCATTGCTAACATTTTTTCTCTAAAAGCTCAATCCTCCTGCTTGGTGTTACAGCTGAGAGTTGATGTAAAGAGATTTGACTTAGAGAAATGTCACGTTCACACTGAGGATATTCTTGTCACGTTCACTGATTTCCTAATAATATTACAATAGGAGCTTTGACATTCTTGATAGAGTTAAACTTTCTATTTGGTTTATCAATTATAGCAGAATGTAATTTGCAGAATGTGCAGCATGTTACATATTTGGCATTGAGCAGCAATGAGCAGCAATAGCCAGCATGTAAGAAAATGGCAATTTAACCTAAGAAGGCACTGCTTACCACCCTGCAGTGTATTATAGCCACAGATAAAGTCTGTATCGGTGCCAAGTACAAACTCTGGGCCCATCCCAAATTCTGACTCTAGCTGCATGCCAGACTGATGTATGCACACCTTGCCTGATTAATTGTATGAGTAGCTATTACCAATTGTTTGCTTTTCTCAAGTTAAAACTATTTTATTAAATAAAGAATTATTCATGAAATGGTGGTAGCTACAGGTTTCATAAGTTGTATATAGGACAATATATTATAATTTTGATCCAGTATATTACATCTTAAATTTTAATCACTTGTTCAGGTGGGAAGTACAGCACCGAGATAGGATCAAGCCTATCTTCTTCAGGTTTGGTTAGGGTCTCCCTGTTCTACTTGCATCAAATTTTCCATATTGCAGGACCATAAATGCCATACATTTTCTGGTCACAACCAAGAGAAATAGGCTGATTATAGCTATAAGGATCTTAGAGGGAGAACCACACAGTTTCAAGAGATACAGGAGGGGAAAACCATTTGTAAATTGTGATCAATGATGAGAAAAATACCCCCTGAGAATTATAATCATAAAATACTGTGGGTGACTCAGAATATGCTCAACAAGAATTAACTGATGCAAGAGTATCAAATGTCAGGGCAATCTTGTGGATCAATCCCTCCAGTGCTCACTCCTGGCTTCTGCAGCTCTCACTGCAGGCAGTGGGAAAGCTGTGCCTAAAGGACTGTAAGAAACGGCACTGGGAAAGATTGCAGCTGGTTTTCCCCTGCCTGAGTCTAATTTCATGGTAAATTCACTTTCACGCCGCAACACATTTGCAATGGATGGTTTGCATTTTCCTTAAATAAAGTTGGTTCAGTCTGGAAATGCCACAGGTTAGTGGCCAATCCCCTTCTCCTTGAACACCAAGGGACACTCTCACTGCAGTGCCAGCTCTCCTGGGCTGTTGGGCCCAATGAAGCTGAGGGTCCCCTTGGCTCCTGCGAGCCTGATGCTGTGCCTGGACAGCTGCAGAACTGGGGCACTGCTCTTTCTAAAATGCTTTCAGCAACCCATTCAGTCTTGTACTACTTGACCCTGCATCCTTTTACCACAATATGGCAATTCCTTACCATTTTGAACCTATTCACAATAAAATTAATGGTGTTAATGCAAACACTGGGAAGAAAGGACTGTGACTGCCTGTGGAAAATATGGTTTAAGAAATCACACAATACAGGCGAACATGAAATTGGATTTTCACCCTCTCTCCCTATGAGGTTGCTATTTCTATTTCAGGCTGGTGACTTTTCTGAGTTTCAGAAAGGACTGAGAGCCTGAAAGCCTCCATGTTTTTTCTCCTACAAGTTTAAACAAGAAAAATAATCTCTCTACAAACCTGGCTTTGCCCCAGTGGCTTGGCATGTAAGTGAATTGTTTCACATTTTATTCCAAGTAGGAAACATATGCATGGCAATAGAAGAGATTGCCAGCTTTGGCTTTCATTGTTTAGGTAAAGTAATACCAAAATGCAAGTCAAAAATATATTTAATATGCTGATAAGATGACAAAACCAACTATAGTGAAAAGACTGCCACCATATCTTACTGAATACCATAACAATAGCTTGCATTTTAAGTGGAATAAGATTACTTAATTTTATGAGATATTTAGATTCTTCTAACAATAATAATAATAAACAAACACTTCCTTATAAATAGCATATATTTGCCCTGAAAACGTTTGTTGAAAATTCTGGCTCTATTCAAAATTTGCCAGTTTTTTCAGCAACTAAATGGATAACATTTTCAAATTCCATTTTTGAAAGATGAAAATTTGTGTGAAATATTTTGAAGACAGGAGACTTAGAGTTTTTCCAAAAAAAATTGCAGAAAATACATCTATTTCTCCCACCTGCTACATTTTTAAATATTCCTGACATCTTACTAAATGCTAGATGTCTTGATAACCCTATTATTCATATGGGCAGTGTATTCACAATAATAAGATTAAGCAGAGGGGATGTTCTCCATAACAAGTATGGGTGGAAAAAAAATCTTGATTTTAATAAATACTGTTTATTTAAATAATTGAGAATATGGCACTTTCTCTCTACAGTGGCAGCAAACAAAGCAAACTGTAGACTGTTACAATTAAGGCAAATTCATGTCATTAAGATGCTTTTGGATTTGAAGCATTAATGAATGAGAGGTTTAAATTACTAGATTTTAGGACATAACATATAATAAGCAGAGGTCATAGGCAGCCCTTTATTTTTCACTGCCACTTACATGACAGATTTTGAGATACATAGGTTCAGGTCCAGTCCTGTCTGGAGAGAAATCAGTAAGACCCGGGTCAGGACTAGTGCCAGTGTTAATTTAGTGCCCCTGAGTATTCACCAAGAGATTTTACCTTGCCTCAAGGTGAGGTCAGGCTGTTCATTACTCTGCAGGCCCGATGCAGACCTGCCTCCCAGCACAGCCTTTGGGAGGCTGGTCTGGTGCTTTGCTGCTGGTTCTGGTGTTTTCATCCCCCTTTCCCACTGCCCGCCTTTCCCGGTGCAGGTGCTCGGCAGATCAGCCAGGCAGTTACAGCAGCACTGCTGAAATACCACAGACAGGCAGCTCACAGGCAGCACCATGAAAAGGCAGGCAGCAAACAGCAGCGCCAGGTGTTCACAGCTCTGTTTTGAAGGCAGCTCAAGTATATATAGTGTGTGGATATAGACCTTTTTACTGATTGAGCCTAACTCTGCTCTTCTCCTAAGAAGTTTGCTCCAGTAGAAGTAATTCCCCTCACTTAAACTCAATGATGTAAGTATAAAATAATGGGAAATAGGATGCCATAAATATTTTTAACTTTTTCTTCTTTCCATTTAGCCCTGAGCAACATGTTCTTTAATGATAAATTTCATTTTAAAATAATAACTCCCAGCCAAGGATCTTGAGGACTTTCCAATACTGAGCTATGTCTATTTTGTATCTAGACAAACTGAGGCAAATATTATTTATTCAGCTCACCCAGGGTACATCACAGCCTGGCCAGGTTCAAAAGGTGAAGTCTCAGCTCCTGCTAAGACCTACATCTGTGCTTCATTTCATGCTCTGAGTCACTTGGCTGGCCTCAGTGTAAAGCACCTACGTAAATGTTTGAAAGCCTGGAGCCTGTTGACTCTTCACAGGCGAGGCTACAGCCTTGCAAAGCTAAATAGGAGCTCCTGAGCCCAACCAAGGCCACACCCTGAGCCTCCAGCCCAGGTCACCCACAGCTAAAGTAAGCGAAATTATCAGGCACACTGCCTGGCTACCCAAAATGTGCCCAAGACAGGATTCTTGATTGAAATTTTAAAGGTCATGTATGCCTGTTACTTGTAGGAGAAACAGAATTATTGATAGACTTCTTAAGAAAATGTTTTCTAAAAAAACCCGAGCTTGAAATATTTGCAAACAGTGACACTTGCACTGCTTTGGTAAAATTACTGATGGGCAATTGAGAGGGGAAGAGTGTTGGCAGCCCTAACAAGACTTTCCATTTGTTATATATATTGGCTTTCATCCTGCCCTGTTCTTTTCTCATATCTGTACTACCAAGAAAGTAGCACTCTGTGGACAGGGGCAAGGAGGGTCTCACTGCACCCCCTCAGAAGAGGAGGATGGCACTGCTCCCTTGGGAGAACTCTGCTCCTGTCCTCGCTCCCAGCCTTGCAGGCCTGAGGAGCCACTTTGCAAAGTCTCCATGGGAGCGAGCACATTTGTGGCCTGTTGTTCAGCAAAAAGGGCCAGGAAAGGAAAGCCCAAGGAAGTAAAAAGAGGCAAGAAGAGTGATCTGAGCACAGCTGTGTTGGCTCCTTTCACCTTGAACCCCCAAATTCAGATTATCAGTAGTCCCAATGCCAGCACAACTCTGCTGCCCAGCACAAAGCAAGGTACAAGCCACGGGCACTGAGCTACCATGTGGGAGGCAGGGGCCAGCCAGCCCTCTTAGTATGGGGTTTCCATAAAAACTTTTGAAAGAACAAATTCCTCCCCATGCAGTATGAACAGTTTCTGGGACCACATCAGACAACTGAGAGCATGTGTTGCAGAGGCTGTCAGTTCTGCAAGGGACACCAGCTTGGGAGCAGAGCAGTCCATTCCAGCCCACGCGCAGAGATGAGCCTGTGTGAAGCACACCCTGAAGTAGTACAGGAAACCTTCCTGCAAAAGACCTCTCTGATACATGAGCATTTCTTTTTGCCTAGAGGTGATTTTTTAAAACTGAGTTTCATCTAGCACTTAGATGACTGAGTAGGTACTTATAAGGAATAGCTTCATGGAAAGCAGAGGCAACACCTCCAATGCAGAGGAATGGAGATGCTGCTGTCATGTCACTGCAGCTGGAGTGACTCCCTGGATGTCAGTGGGATTATCACGGACTGCCTGTGCTTATCACAAAGGAAAGTCCAAAGAAGTAGAAAATTACCAGCTTGTAACTAGGGTGTTTGGAGCAAACATTAGACTTCAACCTTAGTTCACATGATTTTAGGTAAAACTTAGAAATAAGATTCTACTGCATCTTGTGATTGACAGGGCTTGAGATATCTTCTGCAAAATATGCAGAACGAGGCAGCCTGCCCTTGTGGTCAGCACTCAGGGTAGGTGGGGAGCCGTGTGGAGAGGAGGCTCTTTGATTTTGGGGGAACGTTTAAAGTCTCATTTAACTCTCAGATCAGCACATTTTTACTCAAATACAGCATTCCCCGTGTCATGGTATTCTGAGTATGGATGAAAAGTCAGTCAGTCATTGTCAAAAGATGGTGTATGTGACAGATGCACGGGGAAGATGTAGCTGGAGATACAAGGTAAGAAAATGATCACCATAATCTTAAGGGGAAAAAAGAGCTAAATAGCTTCTACCAGATCATGCTACTGTGAAACCTGTTTTCATGTTATGGACCAAAATCTTAAAACTAGCACATGACTGAGATAAGTTAAATTGGATGTATCATTCAGAATTTTTAACTCACCCTATTTTTTATTGCATTTTTCTCTATCAAAATTATTTTGGGTGTAGCTGTAGGGGTTCTTTTTTCCTCCACAGCTATTTTAGGTGGCTGAATTAGCACCTTCAGGAATATTCTACCCAAAGGGTATATGAAAGGCATGTCCACACACCAGGAGTCTCTGGGTTGAATGTGAGCATGTCTGGATGGCCCAAATTTGGGGCTACACATTTAGATAAGGGGAAAAAAAATCATCCTGGATCTCCTTTATAGAGTATAAAACCATTTTGAGATGCAGTGGATACAGAGGACACAGAGTTGCCTGCTGAACTGGTTTCCTCTCAGCTGTCAGCTCAGTGTTCCAGCTGTAATCCATTCCAAACTCTCTTTGACTGCAGTGGGATTCCTGTCCCACCATGAAGTACAGCCCAGTTTAAACTGAGGTCTAATAATACCTGCTGAAGAGCAGTTACACCAAATACACTGAGAAAACATGTTTGTGCTTGATGCACTGTAGGAGTTACTCACTAATAGTTCAGCCACAAGAATGATACTGTGAGAACATCAAAGAGCTGCTCCTCAAAAGTATTTTGCACCAGTTAAAGCTGCTGAATGATTAGTACTCTAGAGGCTTCTGACTCCCTCCCTTTTTTCTTCTACCAATGCGCTATTGCAACAAGGCACTTCTAGTCATTGTTAACACCCTTGATTTCTCATGCAAAAATCCCGGTAATGAAGGATACATCCCTGCTACCTACTGGCAGATCAATTTTGGCAAAAATGTGTGAAAAGAAGCTGTGGGTGAAATAAGGCATTTGGGCCCAGACTCAGTCATGTGACACACCTCAAAGAAACCAGTGCACACACGTGTGAGCATTTCCTTTCTTATCTAGTCGAGTTCAGTATCTGAGCCTTGGGCCTTCATTAATACTCTGAGTGTGTGGCATTTGTTCTCTAATTAGATGGTAAGATGCTTTAAGGGAGTGTCGAACATTCAGAACATTCTGTGTTCTTAAAAACTCTGTCTGTCCTCAGAATTCAAAAGATCATGGTTTCAAACCAGTAAAGTTGTTAATATCCTCCTGTGCTTTTATCAGTGAGAAAGAGACTTTAACAGTTCTTCTTCTGGTAGCTTGAGAAAATGTCAAACAGAAAATGATAAACCAACCCAGTGACAGGGCCCTCTGAAAGCCTGAGCTTTCCAGCTCTCCAGGCAAAGACTGTGAGTCACACACTGAATCCATCAGCCTTGAGAAACGTCATGGAACAGGATGCTACAGCTTTGCATGTGCTCGTGGGGAAAAAGGAGAAGGGGAGGGAACTGTCAGGAAGACAAGAGTTCTGTGGAGATTAAGTGGACACTTTTTAACACATCTTCAAGTACATCTCATTTGATAACTGATATCCATATGCACTGGGCATGTGCAGCAATGTGATGCAGTTACTCCCGGAGATGGGGGATGTGAGGAGTATTGACCTGGAAATTATGAATGAGTCCATCTAAAGACATTTGAAAGACATATTTATGCAAATCCTAGTATATATTTGTCCTGTCCCAAGAATAAAGGAAGCAGATGGAAGTATGTTTCTCCTAATTTACTGCCTGCTTTTTCACACGCCCCCTGCACACCCTAAGGAAGATCTTTCTGCAGAATTTGTATAACGAAAACCTGCAGTCGGGTTCCTCACACTCTGCCAAACATCTGGCAGCCTTTGAAAATCCTCAACTCAGCATCAGCTTTGCCAACTGCTTCCTCTGCAGGCAATAACTTTCCTCCCCACCACTCTAGAAGAGGAGCAGTCTTTCCACAAATGAGGCTAAAGGAAAAGAAAACTACATGTACCAGAATTTGAGACACAAATAAACAAAAAAAATTGTCTCCAGCATCTGGAGTGCACTGAAATTACCAAGATTTTCTTCCAAATGAGGATGATCATTCCCAATTCCCTGGTCTGTTTGTAACCCAACTATTCCAAACAGGTACATGAATAATGGACCCAACTACCTTGGAAGTCTATGAGCCAAAGTCCTTTTCTTGGTTGCAGCAGAAACTGCCTGTGGAAATGCAGAGTAACTGCAGCACTGCCTTAGAAAGCCCAGAAGGATGGGTGGCTGCTGGCAGTGTCTCCATGCACCACCTCCCCACAGGCTGAATAACCAACTAAACTGCAACCTTTTCTAAGGTCACGGAGGCGTTTTCTGGGCAATTTGGCTGTTTTGTAGAATTCTGCAGATTGTGAAGTTATTAGGGACAACCGTTTTAGGAGTGATAATCTCCGCTCTTTTTTCTGTCAGTTGTTTAATTAGTCATCCCAGACAGCTGCTCCCATGAAATGTGAAAAGGCACCATTATATAAAAACTTGCCTGAGCAAACTAGCTGGTAAGGAGAAGCAGAAACCACTACTGCACCCTCAAGATTGTTTCTACTCTGGTAAATCAACAACTTCACTAGAGCTGCTCATGATTTGCTTCAGGACATAAAAAGGGTATTTTTTCAAGAGAAGCACAGCAGATTTCTTTTGTGTTTTTTCGCATTCAAGATGGTGACCTTAAAATACATTTATCACATCAGATTAAAAGTCTTTCAGAAGAAGTCTACCATTGACTAAATACAGTTTTCCCATACATACATTTTAGGTAAAATGGAAAGAAATGTCAAAGAGATGTGTGTCTGTAGGAGGAAGCATTAACTGCCAGTTGCCCGAAAATAAAGTCTTCCATATCTTCAACAGAAATTTTCTTGTTTTTGAATTGGAACAGAAACATTTTTACAAAGATTTCCATTTCAGTTTTTTGAAAGCCACAAATGAGCTTTTCAAGGACAGCATAAGCCCACTTTGATGTTTAAAATAGCCATTTTGAGTGTATTGTTTAAAACGGGCTATGAATTCACAGCCAATTAGCTGAAACATATTCCTCTTAAATGAAATTTCCTGTGTACACAATCCAATCATGCCTCTGGGACAAGATATACACTTAGTAATTAATCACATTACTCAGTCTTTTTGGTGTTTACCACCTTCCTTCAGGCAATGAACTCCAGAGCCAGTGAGATAAGCATCTAACGGGAGCAGAACAGAGAACAGGCAGCAGCCTGCAGAGGAACTGAATGCATTACCTGAGGGTGTTCCACTGCCTTTATATTCATACTTAAAAAAAAAAAAAAAAAAACAAACCACAAAAAAACACAAAACACAAAAAAAACCCAACCCAGAAAGACTGGGTAAATCCATGAAGAGAAAAAAATAGTCTACTGTGTTGACAACTGCCTCAGATTTAACAGTGCACACAAAATATTTTCTCTGCATTCATTCAATCAGAAAGAGAGAACACAGGGGATTGATTTTTCACTGCATTGTATGAGGACTTAAACATGTAATTCACCCTGACTTCAAGTCAAATATACTGAGGAGCACTTGCTTCTCTATAGTGTTTACTGGCATGCCCTGACTGCATTTCAGACTCATCGTGCCACTCCTATTTCCCAGGAACATGTGCTGTGGCCAAGCTAAATCTCAGTGGGGACCTCCCTCTACTCTTTACTCTCAACATAAATCCAAATCACTCTGAGGTAGACTGAGTAGAATTTAGGCCCTTTTTCCAGCAATCAGACCTTTTAGTAGGGTATGAAGGGCCTGTCACTCCTGTCATGCTGTGGTAAGATGCAATTACTTCATTTAGATCACTGTAGAATTGAATTTCACATTAGTGTAAAGAGCTGATGGAAGCTCTCCCACTGCCCCACTACAACAGGTGCAGCTGATGGACTGGAGATGGAAATCCAGCCCATCACTCTTGAGAGCTATCTAGAGACATCAGGTTAAGAGGAGTCTGAAGTCAGAAGTCACAGTTCTTGTAACTTCAGACAGTGATAAATAACACTCTGTTGTTGCTCATAGTCAGGTAAATGTAGATGAGACGAGTGTGGCCAGTGTGGTTTTGTAATTCCAGGCAGACCAGGTTTTTGATGAGCAATTTGTTTAAACCAAACTCCCTATTTTGGACACTCTCCTTCCCTGGGGAATACAAGGGTGTGCATCCAGACTCTCATTTTGCAAGAGAGATCCACCTCTAGACATCTGCAAAGCATAAAATCAGTTTTAAAACTGATGATACCACATGCACACAATGGAAACTAGGGGGTTTCTCCAGCTGTTCAGCAGACTTTCTAACCAAGCCTGTCACTGTGCTAACTCTGGACCTCTTATGTTTCCTTGCTGCAACACCAACGTTCCCACACCTTGGGAATGCTTTGGTGTTCAGAGCCCTGCATCAATAGTACCTGGTGTTTGTAAAGCTGGGGCAGGGAAAGATAAAGTCTGGCTGAAGAGTATGCAAAATTGCACTTGAGATGAGGCCAAACTGCAGTCCTGGAGCTGCTGGTGCTGTACAGCCTGGGTTCTGACCTTCATTTCAAAGCCATATCATTGCATAAACCAGTTGTGCTCTGACAGTTTTGGGGTGTACCTTGCCTTAAGCTAATAAAGGCTTTTAGATAACATTGCTTAAAGACTTCAGTCAACACCATATCAGGGTGGATAAACAGAATTAAGAATAAATATTCTTAATTCAAAATGCAATCAGTTGATCTGCAAAGTAAAGCAAATTATACTTCTCGCCTGGGGATTTGCAGTGTCCCTAAAAGGCAGGGAACTTTGTCCAAAAGGAAATTTTGATACTACTCAGATGTGAATGGCATTTCAGAGGAGTCTGTGAAGCTTTTTCCAACAAGCATTTCCCCACTATTTCCCTTAAAAAATATGCTGTTAATTCAACTTCAATAAATACATTTACACTGCTGACTCTGGAATGTCAGTAGGAACAATGGTGTATCTATTTGGATCACAACCTGCAGTTCTATATGGTTACCTCTCAGCAGCTTAAAGAAAAGACTGAGTGTGCTGGAACTGTTCACTTTGCCTAGTTTGTGCATGCAGACAATGCAGAACATATTGCCCATCCCAAATACTGTCATGTCTGTACAACACTATCATTAACATATGAGAAAAATAATTAATGAATCATGGTTTTCCACATTAGGTTTGTTCTTTCAGACTTGGTTTCAGAGCAGAGCTAGACTAGACAGAGTGTGGATACCCCTTGAGAACTATTGTATTTTTCCCAGAGCAGATGAGATACTGCAGTTCCTAAACAGATTCAGGGCCCAGGCCTCAAACTGCCACCCAGGGTTCACAATGAACACAGTTCTACATCTCCTTTCAGTCAACAGACAACAGGTTCAGGCTTAAAAGGCCACTTCTATTCCACAGTGCTGTTAAGAACAATTGATGCTACTGAAGTCTGTGAAATCAGTGAAGCTTAAACTGCAAATTTCATTTAGGGGCAAATGTTGCTTTCCTTAGAGACTTTTATCCTTGCTATGTCTATCATTCTGCAAAACTTTTCTTACTGTTTCATGAAAGGGGAACTTCTTGATCCCACATAGATGCCTCTCCAAGCACTGAGGCCAACAGGCATTCCTGACTTCCATCTTTGGCGTAAGCTCAAAAAACCAAGACAGACCATGACACTGTATCCAACGCTGATGACACAAACAAGGAGAACAGCATGGTTGCTCAGATTGCACGTGTGATGAACTCTGGTTCAGTCCTTGTACTGCATTCTTGTGGCTTCCAGATTTACTGCCAACAGATCAGGTGCCTTGTTTGCTTGAGCTATATATTGTGAATTAATTTCATTTCTGTTTGCCAGCTTCTGTGTTTGGAAAGCTCTACAGTCACCCAGTTTTTGCAATGACAGGTCCATCCTTGTCATAATCTTCTACTGAGCCTCTTATTAATACTATCACAAATTATCAGTGCTTCAATTGATACCGCTATTAACTGTCCATGTTTTAGCATTTTTTCATAGAATGGTCATGTGATGGTCAATGGTCTCACCTTTGTTTTCACAAATGCATCAGTCTGTGCTTCGATCTAGCTACTGTCAATTACACAATTAAAAAATGTCATTTCTGAAAAGCATGTCTTTTAAGAACCATTAGAAATATACATTCAAATGTATCATGTTTTTATTTCATCTTTCTTGGGGAAGGGGGCAAGAAAGGGGGTGACGTTGCTTGGCTGAATCAGAAATAACTATCTTATGAGTACCAAACAAAGCAGCAAGAAGATTTCTTGTTATTAAACTAACAACAGATTCTTTATCACAGATCTATTATTATTCAGAAGGCCAGGCTTACTCCTATGGAGCATTTAAGAACAGGATAACAGCTGCAACAGGTCCAGGGAATGCATCAATAACAATCTCCAACATGCAGCCCTCAGACACTGGTTCCTACACCTGTGAAGTTTTCAGCCCTCAGGGCAATGCTGGACAGAGTCAAAAATCTGTGATTGTCAGTGTGCTGGGTAAGTGCCTTCCCTCTCCATCGCTCTATTGTCATTTTCTTCCCGTGTTATGAAACACTGCTCAGAATAGGCAGGGCCGGAGGGAAGAACAGAGCTGTGGTAAACAAGGCCCGTGATGCAGAGCAAAGGCTCCCTGATGCTGTGCCGCAGTCGGTGGGGGCTCTGGAGGCAGGCAGAGCCTGGGTGCCCTCTAGCTTCCAGCCAGGGCGCACTGCTGGCACTGCACGCACACCCCTGCCCGACCTACAGCCACATCTCATTCTCCCACCAGTGGCCTTCAGATTCACTTTGTGCTCTCAAAAACTTACTATAAGTAGGTAAGAGGGTAGCTGGAATTACCCACCTTCACTCTGTTTTTCAGAGTGATATTAGCTTTGCACCCTTTTAGCTGAGAGTGACAACTTCTCTCTGAAACCATTACATGCAGCCCTGGTGAAGACCAAAACTTCACTAATTTTACCTAATGTTGGTCATGCTGACTTGCATAAATCCAGGGAGAAGCAGTAGTGCAGTCCTAGAGTTCTGGCTCATGCCAATTCCCAACAGCTCTAGAAACATTTTGTGTTGGATGAAGTAGTAGCAAGTGTGTTTTGGGTGGAAGAAAGCAATAGTTCAAACATGAACAGGCAGGACAGAAAGGATTAAAAGCAGTGGAATGAGATATTTTATGTTCTAATAAGATAAAAGGTTGTACTAACCCCACCTAATCACTGATTATCTTGGGAATTCATACATGGTCAGAGTGACAAATCACAGTCATATGAGGACATAATTCCAATCTCACTTTCCTGTCTTCCAGGGATAAGAAAAAGACATACATAAACTCATTCTCTGAAAAATCAAAGTAACTGCTGATAATTCTCATATAAAATTCCCAAAATAAGTAGTCCATCTTAGAGCAGTTGAGTTAGAGATTGCACTTTTCACACAAAAACCAAGAAAGTTTGTTCGTTTATGCAGACAGAATTGGGCTGTGTTCAGTAATGGTAGAGTTTCCCTGACAGTGCTCTAAAGAACCACAACAGCATATCTGTAGGTAGGAAACAAAAAACAATAGGCATAAGTAAAGACAGAATCCTCCCTTGTGTGAAAAGTGAGGAAATGAAATCAAAACAGATATATTTTTTAACAGAACTATAGTTGAATTATTTCCTCCACAGCTGTAATATACTGAAGAATCAGACCTTGACCCTCCCCCTCTCTGTGGAAAAGCTCCTGCCGTGTCCCTAAAGAAAATGATCCATCTTTGTGGCAGAATGGTGTACCACAAATAGTGAGTGGTCCATTATAATGACAGTAATTGCTTGTCTTTGTCTCAACACCTCCATGATAACAGTTAGTATGCAAATGGAAGATAATACTGTATCCTAGGCCATGTACATATATTTAATATTACTAATTTTTTTTATGGGAGAGTCTTTGATCAGATCCATAAATAAGACTCTGATCATGGATGGAAAGATCTGTAGGTGGGGTTCCGTTCTTTACTGAGAGCAGCACAGTACCAGAACTCAAGGCGGGTTATTGCAACCCCAGGTATGCACTCACGATGTGTCTGTTCTCCTCATCACTATTTTACAGTCAAACCATCACAACCTTTCTGCAAAATAGAAGGAACACCCGAAAAAGGCCACCTAATCTACCTCCTATGCAGATGTGAGGAAGGATTGCCTCATCCCACCTACCGCTGGTACAAAGTCGATGAGAACACCCTCAAGCCTGTGACTGAACAATTTAGTACGTACCTACAGGACTATTGTACTGTGTCCAAGATCTGAAATTCCCTAGTACCAGCATTTCAAACACTGTATCACATAGGCTAATTAAAATTTATCCTCCTCTTCTGACGGTGAATATCATAAAATTGTACTTTTACTTATTCAAATTGACCAACAGCTGTCAAAACACAGGATGCTTTTTCTATTTAATAAAAAAAGTGTGGCATGTTCAAGTCTTGTCTATGCCATTAAATTGTTAAAATGGGAGAAATGTTTATGCCTTTGCATCTCCCTTCCCTTGAAATTTTGAGTGAATTTGGATTAAGTTAAATCAATTTGTCATTTAAGTGCTAGCACACTCTTCCATCACAAAAATTTTCAGTACCTGTTACATTTTCATGACAGACAACCACAGTATCAATGTGGGTAAAACATCAGTGGCAGGCAGAGCAGGGACCTCCTGGTCATGTTCTAATACACCCCCACAGAACCCACTGGAGCAATTTTCAAGGAAGGTAAATGTTTTTTATTGAAAGAATATAAAAAAAACCCCCAACAAATAACCAAATAATCAGAGAACCCTGTTTCTAATCTCTGAATAGCTCTCAGTGTTACCAACTACAGAGAACTGTTTGCCTCTACAGAATACAAACAGTAATTTGTACCTCCTTGTTTGTCACAGATCCAAACACTGGCATTCTTTACATTGGCAATCTCACTACCTTTGAAACTGGCTATTACCGGTGCATAGCCAGCAACATCCTGGGGAACAGCACCTGTGAGCTTGACCTAACAGCAAAACGTAAGTTTAAAGCATGAAAGTAATCACATCTTTGATGTAGGACATGCACAGCTTGCAGGAAAATGCTCTGACAACTTTGAAGCATAGATTTTTTTTTCAAGTAAGAACAGAACAGGATTTGGAGAGCTCCGGAGTTTTCATCCAGGCATGCCCAGAATTTAGGCTGACCTAGAAAACTGGTTTAATGTCTCCAGCTTAATTTCCCACAGGGAGCAAGAGCTGGACCTGGTTCTGACTGCAGAGCCTTTACTGAGAATGGACAGACATGGAGTTTTGAGCAATTTCTTCCAGCCAACAGTGCCATTGAGGTCCCCCCACCCCAGAAATTAAAACCATCACTGAAACCTGGTAGTACAAGGACTGGGGCACTGCAGATGTAACCACTGGCTGAAAATACTGCAGTCATGGAAAAATACCTTATCCTGACTGTTCTCAGGCAGTGGTCTACCACACCTGCATGCAGATTTTTCAGAGAACCAGTAACATTTAACAAGAGCCAAGTCTATGTTGTAAAACCAGCCACGAGAGACGTCCCTGAAATGGTCACTCAAAGTGCAGGTCAGAGCTGGAAGCTGCACTGAAGTGAAAATAGAAGGCTTTGGAGGCTCACAAATTATAAGAGCACACATTTTACGTCTCAGTTGAAAAACAGAAATAAAGGCAACTTGAATTTCAGGATGTGTTTGCCAGGGGTGAAGAGCAAAGGGTTTTAGCTATTGTCAGTGTTACAGCCTAATGTTTCCCTTAGCCAGCCACAAACAGAGAGTTTGTTGGGACAGAGAGCTAATCAACAAGAAAGGCAAAAAGACCACATAAGCACAGTTCTCACTTTCCTAGAGAATCTTTGGTCACCCCCCCTGGAAGTAGTTCTTTGAATCCAATGCCTCTTTCTGCCAAAGGCTCCTGCACTAAATTTCCAGGGGATTTTGCTGTATTACTACTTTTAAAAAAACTGAAGTAATCTTTTTTTCCTTTCCAGATTCAGACAGTGGTATTGTGGCTGGAGCATTAATTGGAGCGATCGTGGCAGCTGTTATCATCTGCATTATCGTCTGGGTCTTAACCAAGAAGGCAAAAAATAGGAAATCACCAAATAATGAGATGCAGTAAGAATTTCTGTTTGCTTCATTTTAAGACAAATATTTCTGTAAAGCACTGCTGGCAATCCAGAACTAAAGTGAAATGCAATTACGCTAAACATTCTTTGCAGGGTAAATAATGCAAGCTTTGAGAAAACTTCTAGAGTGGGAACATTTGTTTTTGTGAGACTTTTCACCTGTTGCTCTTGTAACAGAAGTTGCCCTCTTCCCTCTGTTAATGGGAAGCTACTACTTAGCAGTATCTAAAATAGTAAAGCAAATGTTTTTAAACAACACAAGCTAAAAGTGGCAAGTTAGAAAAACAGCTCTTAATATCTAAAAGTTAATGGGGTCTGTTAACTGCTGGTGGGGGGAGTTAAAAAAGAAACACCAGCTAAGGGTAATCTCAGCAAATTTACTGGGATTTAAACACAGAGGGCTAATTTCAGTGCTATCTGAAATTACAGGACACGCACTCTGGATACTCCAAGGCATCTCAAATTACAGGAAACACAAGGTTTAGGCAACAGAATGGAGCCCAGAACGTCCACTTTTATCCTGCTCTGGAGATGATTTTTCCTCTGCGTTTTGGTTGCTCATTTTTCCCTTAAATGGTCACATCTTCAGAATAGGGAAAATCTCCTGTGCTAGAGAGAATGTATTTAGCCCCATGATATTAAATGCTAAATGAATACATGCAGCTGAGGCCAGAAAAAATTGTTACTTCCCTGTAGCACAGGGCTAAGATGCAGAACTCTGCTAACCCAGACCAGGGGCCAGTCACTGGTACACCTCATTTCTGCTTTCAATTATAGCATTAATATCTAATTTTGTGCTTGGATCCTAATAAATCTTACTGCATTTAATTAATCCACTAGCATCTGATATCCTTTACATGTGACAGTGCTTCAATACTGGAAGTTGGTTTATTATTTTGGTAAGATAAATGGAATCTATACTTGTTACTAAAAATATTTTTCTATACTTCAGTATTTTCTAAAGTACTAAATATATTTTAGAATATTTTTCTTGATTTCAGTCTTTCCATAATTCTTTTCTGACTGCACTCTGTTTCTATGCACTTCAATGGGATGCCAGATCTGCATGGAATTTCCCAGAAAGCTCACACTGAGCAATGTATTTTGCTACCCCTCCTCAGCCACTGTTTGCCATCACTCAGTTTCCCATTCCACTTTCCTGGCCTAGCACTTAAACATACTAAAATCCATTTATTCTAACAGGATTACTTAAACCAGCAATGCAGAGGCCATACTTGCTAATATTCTGTCACTCTTTCTGGCTCAGCAGCAGGGATGTTGTAACCTTTTTACATGATCTTGGAACAGTCACAATGTGGGGGTTACTGTTTAGACAGCAAATACAAAGGTTCATTGTTTTGAGAGACTGGTCACAATCCTAATCCTGTCTTCCTGCAGAGAAATGGCTCAGAAACAATCCAATGCAGACTATGTTCAGGTACCTAATGAAGAAAACATTCCTGCGACTGCAGTTCCAGCAAGCAATGCGACGATTGAATACCCGAGTGCTGATGAAACAACAGCCCCTGGAACACCTGAAAATAATGAGAAGCAAGAAGTGGAAAGAGAACAAACAGCCTAGAGTTTTCATAGTTTTCCTTATCAGCTTTGGATCCCTTTATACAAAAATTGTTGCTATTGAATTAACATAGAAGAATGACTAAAACTTAAATGGGCATTTGCATTGTGAACCACTGGGCTGGAGATTGAAATGTTACATGAGAATAGCAGAAGATTTGGCCTTGAAAGTAAACCGAATTTCTTTTATTATCTTGTTATAACTCTACAAAAATCCAACCTATTTTGCAAAACTAATTAGGAAACTGTCAAAGTAAGAGCTTTCCAGTCAAGTACCAGTAATGCTGTGTGTATCCACAGTTCAGAACTACAGCAGTCTTCTCCAGAAACAGTGTTGACCAATCTGTTCCCTGTGTACCAGAACAATCATCACGATCAATACATTGCAGTGTTTAAAGGAACTAATTTTGCACGTCAGAAGCAAAATGAAGTTACATTAATGTCATCAGAATGCAGAAACAGATGCTGAGACTTGGGCCAATGAAATCTTTTGTGTCTGAATTCCACTTTAGCTAAAAAAAAAAAAAAAATCCTGGAAAGTTTTACTCTGTTGCTGCCTCGTATGGAATACATTTTGTTAACAGTGACCATCTTGGCTCAAAGTTCCTAAGGCACGGGCATTCCAGAGCTGTGTGTTTCAGCAGTTCTGGTTTTCAGTTTAATGGAAATGGCATTCATGTACCCAGTTCAGACATCAAATGACTGTTTTCCACAGAACAGGAGCTGGAAATCTAAATCCCTTGCAAGGCTTGTTCCAATAGCCATGCACAGCACCAGATTCCTCATGACACGCAGATACAGATGCTTTCAAAACTTAGAAGTGACACTCCCTACTATACAGCACATGAGTTTCGATTGCTTCCTCTGCCTGAGATGATTTAAGTCTATTTCTAGGCAACTGTCCTACCTACTGAGCAACAAACTCATGCTACTTTTCTTCTGGTCTCTTTAGCTCAGTGTAACAGCCTCTTTTCTACAGGTGAAAGCATCAAGAGGAAAGGTAAGTGGTGCAAACCACACCAACAGCCAGCAGTTGGGTAAGGAGCACTCTCTTGGAAGGAGAAAAGGAAACTGAACCACACACACATCGATCACAAGACACCTCTTCTCTCTGGGCCTCATTTCTAAGGTTACACAACGTCAGTTTTTCAAAAAGTTTTTTTCAAAGACAGCTACTTTCAGAAGAGCTCATGGGCCGTGGGGCTCGGGTGAATACAGACCCACAGCCTTAGTAGCTCCCTTCTGAACTACGTGAAGCAGATCCTCACTGACACAGGGAGACACTGGTTTCAGTCTCATGCTCTGCACAAAAATGTATCTGACTCAGGGATCTGGAACTTTTGGGCACTTAAGTCTTTTATGGGACTCAACATGCATAAATTCTTTGGTGATTGTTTCTAGCCTGTAAACATTAGATATATGCAACATTCGTCTTTAAAATTTCTGGGCTAAAATTTTCAAGTTCAGTTCCTACAGCTCTAAATATGTTTATCAAGAAAGCGAGAACAAAACAAAAAAAAAAGGAAAAAAAAAGAAAAAACATGGCAACATTTAAAGAAGATGTAAGGCATAAGGTCCTAGCTAAGATTCATTTGGGATCTTTAAGGATAACTGTATTCATTGCCCTTTCCACACTTTTCTGACTTGCAAATATTTATCTTTGCTATGTATGTCATAGTGTTTAGCTTCATTCCAGAGTAAAAGAGCATTTACAGTGTTCTTTTATTATTTTAGCTAAAAGCTGCTTGTGCCAGACTGTGAGGGTCAAACCCTTGCAAATACCAACACTGCCATATTCTACCAGGGGATCTTCACACTCCTCTCTTCCCTAAATATCCAGGCTAAACCTTAAGCCATGATCTGTACAGAAGACTCCTTAATCAGGTGACTCTTGTTGATTATTGTGGCCAAGCAACATCCATAACTTTTATCCCGCAATCTGGATTGAGCAGCTTACTGAAAATGTCTGATATGGACACCCAAAGTTGTGTAAACGTGCAGAATGATGACATTAAACATGCTCAGAAGCAGCAAGAGAGAGACTACCTACTCCTGTGTGGGTGCTATTTCTCACCAAAGGTGTTTCCCCATGATATAATTCAAATCAATTGTTGGTCCAAGGGAGCCTACAACTTGGCTGACAGCAGCAATAATTTTAAATAGTCCCTTATGTGATATTCCTAAGCATTCTTTTACTCTTGCCCTTCATGGGAAAATATAAACAACTGTCTTCATGTCACCACTATAGCTGTATTAGTTCTTCTAAAGCCTTCTCCTGGATTTATGCATCTTAGCACATTTTTCTTACTGCAACACCTTTCCAACTTCCACATCTCTGCAACAGCACTATTGTGATTGAAGAGGGGACTATATTATGTGATCTTTACCATGTTTTTTTCTAATCTTTCCTTAATCTCACCTACACAAATTTATCTGCAGGTATTCCTTATGCAACTTGCTACAGTAAGATAGGAGCTTATGTGGGTGAAGTTGGAATGACCTTCTATAGCTAATACACTCTTCCTAGAACATCACAGGTTTTATATTTGTTCAAAAAGTTGAAATTGCTCAAGTTACATTAATGTTTTTATATAAAACCAAAGAACAATTCAACACAAGTTCCTGATTAATGATTCCTCTCATACCTCTCACGATCAGTGTGTAATACATAGTATTAAAAATAAAAAGGCAAAAATAAGAAACAAAACATGTTGCTGGGGGTGAGGAGGAAGGTGAGGAAAATAAAATTTATTTGGAGTTTCCTAACATATTGAGGTGTTTCTGTAAGCCTTCTGGCAGATGTTTGTTCTCATTATGAATTTTGTAGAAGTTTATTAAAAAAGATGGGGCACTGTTCCTAGCTTTCCACTGATGCTCTGGGTAAAACACAATTCAAAATAGGTATTGATCCAGTGTGTAACTCTAAAACCCTGCAGAGCCATGCAGGGTTTTTTCAGAATTTGCCTTAGATGTTCCGACAGTCTTTACTGCATGGTCCATTTATCTTCTCCTGAGGGAGTAGGGATCATTAACATGGAAACCAGATATTAAGCCAACATTCAAGCTACCATCTCCCAGGGAAGTGTATTTACAAAGCTGCAGAACTGTGGCAGGGGTTCTTTTGCTATACAGAGATCACAAACACAGAACTCAGCCTCAGCTGCTCTCAAGTCAAATTTTCAGCAGTGTCTATGCAACATGCAGCAGACATTTACTCAGTCAGGTTCCTCCTTCAATCAAGGTCTGCATGGCCAGAGCTTACTGTACAGGCAAGTTATCCCTCCTGCTCTCAATGCATCCTCTTAGTGAAATTTAACTTGCATTTTGTGTTCTAAGATACATTTGAAGTCATTGGTGAAGATATTAGTTTGGTTGTAAGTTTCCATCTTGCTTATCAAAATAAATTGCAATACCTTAATCCCTACAAGTCAAACTGTAGAAACTGCCAGCTTGCATTTCAACCTTTCCTTGAGGCTGAAGATCAAACGTGTTGCATTCCAGCATTGTGTAATGGATGGCAGGGTTTCATCTCACAAGCATACAAACTATTTAGAAAATATTGGGTTTGTTACATGTAGGTTTAATAAAGTTTTATAATACCAAAGACTGCTGTTTAGGAAAGTTCTTTATTTCACAGAATTTTACCAGCATCATTTGTTCAAGGGGAAATCTATCCACTGGTGCCAAAAGTGATCTTGCCAACATCAGGACAGGAGGTCGCTATTCAGACTCTGTCTCATTAGCTCTGCCTTCTAATAACTTAATATCAAGTCTTACTATGAGTAAACAGAGATTAAACCAGGCTTCTGTTCTAAAACAAGATGATAAAATGCAAGTGTCAGTGCTGCATATGGGAGTCAAAGAGCACAGAAGAAGGAGCAAGAGGAAAAAACATTAAATTCAAAGTACATCCCAGAGAATTATAAACGAACCATCCATTATAAAACATTATATTTGCAGAGGTAACCCTGAAACTGCTACTGCAAGCAATCCAGTGCACTTCATCAAATACATGTATTTAAAGGTTCAGAGAAACAGAATAACAATCAGTAACAACAAAAAAAAGCTTCAAACACTCAGATCTCACTTGAATAGATCAAGAGTAACAAAAATGGATACATTTATCCAAGTAACTGAGCAAACTCCATTTTACAAAGGGAGATACAGTGTAGTCTAGGATCACCTGAAGAAAGACAATGGTACCCACAGAAAACTAACTCAAATCCCACACACAAATCACAAAGTTTAAGGGGAAAAAAACCCCAAAGACTCTAGAACAAGCTTCCAAAATAAAATGGGCTTTAAATTGTTAAATCATTTTTGGTCCTGTTGCTTGAAAAGAGTAATTCTAAACTATAACCTGAAATAGAAAGAATGACCACATTTATACAGATTGTACTGTAAACAGAAAGAGAACTGCCAGATATTGAAAAATACTTTAAAATCAGTGAACTATTTAATTAACAGGAAGTACAAACAGTTGTTTTGGCACTGAACTTGAAGGAAAGCTTCAACAAAAACATTTTATTACCATGCTGATACCCACACACAACATCCTAGCTGAACTATCAAAATACGAAGTTTGCAGTCTTAAATATAAGTGCAACAGGAAAGAGGCTCAGGTGGGAAGGCCCCACTAGCCCTCCACCATTCTTTTAAGTATGGTTCCCAGGCCACCCTTTGCCACTTTCAGTGGGGTCAGCTCTTCTTTATTCTCAATGTGAATACTTGCACCGTGAGACACCAGCAGCTTTGCCTCCTCCACTCGCTCTTCATCGCAGGCTAAATGACTGCAGCGAGAACAAGAAACCCACAGCCACTATTAAACAATCCAAGCTTATAAAGAGCAATAATTACGCCATGTCAAAATGACAGTGTGAATTTCGGGGGGAGATACATCCTAGAACAACAAAACCACACACAACCAACTACCTACACAGATTCCAAAGCTTGCTGTCCAGTCACTCTGATGTCATTAAGCAACTCAAGAACATTCCTCCTGCTACTGTCCTTGCAATGTTAAGACAGTTCTTTGGATTAGAATTTGGCTCTGCAGTCAGCAAAGTTAAGGAGAACATAATCCACAGTGAAAATGAAAAATGGCAATCTCCATTTGAGTCAAAAGTGATAAATAAATTGCCCATTGCTAAAAAATGATCTGAAGTAATGAAGTTACTGCAAATGCAGCACATGCCTTTTTTTTCCCATTTGGCACTGAGAATAACTGTGTGCACTCCAGGGCCATACTGGGGTTTATGTACAGCTAGAACATACTGCTTGGTCTTATTCACAGCAAACTCTTGATTTCACTGTAAACAAGGGAGAATTTTGCCACCAACTTCAAAGCAGCTAAGAGATTCAAATTGATCTCTACGGTAACATTGAACACTGTGCTGGTTGTACTTAAATTGCAACTTATTTCCCTTAGAGAGGTGAAGAAAAGTTTCTAAGATGAGTTCTTGCTTGGCAGGACAGAGTAGGCTAGCCTGCAAGACCAGTTTCCTCTGACTTTGATGTCATTAGCTCACTTTCTACCCTCTAGTGGCAACCAAACGTATTCCAAATTACTACAAAAGGTGTTCTACGTTCTTTAAGCTGATATAGTAACACAAATTAAAGTATGCATGTACAGACACACTTAGGCAAAATAATAAATATTATTTTCTCAGTAACATTGTAATTGCACAGGGATGTGAAGCAAGGGAGTACTTTGAGGCAGAAAGAAATTAAAAAAAAAAAGAAATTGAAGTAATTTCATAGAGATTATGCTATATTAAGCAAACTATAAATAAAAAATTACTTACAGAGGAGTATTCCCTTCAGAGTCCCGCATATCCACAGTGGCATTGTGCTGCACAAGGATCTGTACCATTTTTAGGTTTCCTTTGGCTGCTGCTCTGTGTAAGGGGGTGGATTCAAAATGATCTGTTGCATCCGGATCTGCTCCATTCTCCAGAAGCATGATTGCAATCTGAGTGTGTAGGAAGAGAAAGGAGCATGGGAAGAGCATGTGAAGTTAATATCATTAAATCCTTCTTCCCAGAGCACCACCACCTCCAGGAGCCTAGGTAAACATACCTCCTGCTTATTTTTGGAGGCTGCATAATGTAGGGGCGTGCAGCCATTCTGATTGACAGCGTTTACATGAGCACCCTTAGCAATGAGGGCTTTCACAATTTCATCCCGGCCTGCCGAAGCAGCAATGTGTAAGGGGGTCCAACCAGCCTACAGAGGGGAGAAGAAAACCACATTATTCAAACCATGAGTTTCAAGCAAAAAAACATGACAATGCATAACCCAGACTTGAGACTTGGCTACTCATATTGCACATATTCTTATAACCGTAAAGCTGAACATTACTGATTAGCACCAGAGAGACAAGTCTCATGTCTTCTCACATGCCTGCGCTCAGTACCTGACAAAGGCTGCCAATTAAATGACAGAAGTCACTTCTGCTATGCAGTTATGCATAGTATCTTTGCAGGACAGTTTGTGCCGGCAGAATTCACACTAGTGCTTTTTTAAGAACAAATAAGAGCAGCAGAAAAGGGTGTACAAAAGTTTCTTCAATCTTTCCTATGTCTTACCCTCTAAACTCATGAGACATTTCCTTCCCTAAGGATGGTATTTAGAATGCTTTGTAATGGATGTAAGTATTTCAACCGTTCCTCTAGAACATGAGCAGATCATCTCCTTTCCAATTGTGAATGACTGAACCTGCCACCTGCTCTATAATGCCTTTCCGAATATGAGAAACCTTCAGGGTACCTCATGATTTGGCACAACGTATTTGAGACGATCACAAAGAGACAAACGTAAAACGAAAACGCCAACAACCACCCAAACAAACATTCTTGGTTTTGCAGATTCCCTCATAAATAGAGTTCTTCTAGAATTCCTTGGCGGCCCCTCGCACCGGGGCGGGGGTTCCTGGCAGGGCCGCCACACTCACATCGTCCTTATCGTTCACAGGCACGCCGAGCCCGAGGAGGAGGTCGGCGACATCCGTGTGTCCCGCCGAGCAGGCCCAGTGCAGCGCGGTGCGGTGATCCTGAGGGAGGGAAGCGGAGAGGGACGGCGTGAGGGAGCGCGGCAGGGACCGGGAGCGGCCGGCGGGAGCCGCCCCGCGGGCAGCCTCCCCACACAGCCCGCCGGTACCTGGTCGGCGCGGGTGGCCTGCGCCCTGTCGCGGAGCAGCAGCGCCCGCAGCTCGTCGAGGCGCCCCGCGAAGGCGAGGTTACACACGGGCACGTCCGACACCGCGCCCTCCATGCTGCCCCCTCGCCGCGCCGCCCGGGGGCGCGGCCTCCGCCCGCCCCGCCAATCAGAGCGGCGCCCGCCCCCCCCCGGGCCGCGGGGCATGCTGGGGGCTGTAGTCCCGAGGGCGGGGCCGCGGCGCGAGGCGGGCGGGCGGAGGGACTGCAGCTCCCAGGGCGCCCCGCGGCGCGGCCGTGCTGCGCCTCCGTGTCGGGGCGAGGAGGAGGAGGAGGATGGTGACAGCGGGAGGATGGAGGCCGGTGAGGGGCGAGGGGCCCGAGAGGGGCCGGGGCGGCGCCCCGGGGGCTACGGCGGGCTGAGGGACGGGGGGGACCGACGGGGCGGCGGGGGCGGCGCGGTGCGATCCGCCGTGAGGGGCTCGGGCGGGGGGCTCGGCCCGGAGCCGCCGCTGCCAGCCCGGCCCCGGCAGGAGCCGCCGTCGGCCGGGAGCGCTCTGAGGGCTGCGGGAGCCTGGGGAGGGAAAAGAGACCTCGGGTGGGGAAAGAGCCCCCGGCGGTGCCTTCCCGGGGGTCCGAGCTGTCACACGGCGCGGGGTGGGGGGCAGGGGCGGCCGCGAAGGGGGTCGCAGTGTCTCCTGCTGGATTTCCAGGGACCGGAGTGCCTTAAGTCTTTGGCCCCGGAAACAGACGATTTGCCCTCCGAGTGCAGCGAGCGGTGGCTCTCCCGGCGGGGCAGGCAGAGCACAGTGCCAGGGGCTGTGTCGCTCGGCCGGCAGCCCCAGAGGGGTCTGTCTGTGCTCAGCCCTGCCCGAGGGCACGGACAGCGGCCCCGCTGCTCCAGCCAGAGCGCGGTGCAGCTCCGCGGGGATTGCTGGAATGGGCATTGTTTTACATGAAATCTTATATATATATATATATATACATACTTAAAACCAGGTTATTAATTCTTTGTAGTTGACATACGTGCACTTACTTTAAGAGTAAAGTAGAATTGTGTTTGCTTTTACTTTCAATTACTGGAGGTTTTAGCAGCAAATTCCTTAAGATTGTTATCTACAATGAGGGATTTAACGTTCATTTTTACACTTGGAGGCTTGTTTCACTCTTCCAAAAAGCACTGCTTTAATTATCTAGAAAATGGTTGGACTGTCTTCAGTTAGTAGTATTAATTACCGTTTGTTATTTTACACTAAAGAGATATAATGTTGAATAGTAACATTAATACATCTTTTTTTTTTTTTCCTGAAGTGTTTCAAATCTCCAGTTAGAAAAGTAAAGCCCAGTCTTGCTAACACTTTTCACATGCTTCCCATTAAGCACGAGGCTGTAATCGCTCTGATTTCTATTTTTTTGTACATTTGAGATCAAGCCACGGTGCCTAAACTGTTTTTTCCTTCCCTCATTATCTTGAATCAAATCTCACCCTCCCTGCAGTCATCCTGAACTTCTGCCACTGGCTTCAGTCAGACTGCTTATAACGAAGGTGTTAGCCCTGGTGTTCTCTCAGCACTTGCTGAGGATCAAAATAAAAACCAGCCAAGGCATTTCAGTGCAGAACAGCTTCTAAAGGGAAAAAACTAAAAGCTACTGGCAGCACTGGTCAGAACCCCCAAAGGCTGCAAAGACTTGCTGCAACTAGTTCAGTCTGAGAGCTCCAAGTTGTGCATAAAAGAACAAAGGGATAAAATAGAGTTTGACTTTTGTGTATTCCTGTTCAGTTTTATCTAGGTATGAAAACCAGATCACTATTTTGTCAGACTACTTAGAAGAATTTCCAGAAACTGATGAACCAGTGTGGATTCTAGGAAGGCAACACCACCTAAACACAGGTATCTTTGGAGTTAAATTATCTGTAACATCTGTAGAGCATTCATAGATTCACGTGCAGCAGCAGCTCCAGATTTCCTGATGTTCCCTACAAGTCCCATGAAAGAAGTTTATTCTTTTTCATCAACAAGACACCAGCTGTAAGCAGTGGAATTCCGCTGTACTGAAACCAGAACCAAAGCCAGGGAGTTTCCAACTGTAATTCATGAAAAGTGATTGCACTTGTAGCAAAGGCTGTCAGGTATGAGCCTGCTCACTTCCCACCATCAGCTGCCTCAGAAATAGATAAACAAATAATTTTGGGAAAATGTTCAGCCCTGCTAATGTTATTTACCCATGGGTGGTGCTGTCTGTAGCCTGTTACCTGCAACTAAAAATATATTTCAAAAGAATAATAAATTAGTCTGTGGCATATACTGTACTTTGGTGGAAATAAATACTTAGAAGTTATGACAGAGCTATGTATTTATATAAAAATAAGGTTTCAGAAGTGAGCTTTGCTCCTTTGGGAGGAGACAGGGGCAACATCCTCCTGTGTTACATGTCAAAGGCAGTGGCCACCAATGCAGGCCTGGTGTTCAGGACAGCCCAGGGTGCCCCGTGCAGCTTTGATCATGTGAGGGATCCTTTGGAGAGGCCAGCCAGTCTGAGCCACAGCTCAGGGAAAATGAGCAAATACTATTTCTTAAGCATTCTTCAGAGCCTTTGGGAGAACTCTAAGTACATGGGTTTAAACAAACAAACAAAAAAGATACTTAAATGTATTGTTACTAACCTTTTCTTAAAATGGCTTTGTATTGGTTTGGAGGTAGTGCATAATTCCGTGTTGGTTTGCATGTAGAAGTTATTCACCTTTCTCAACTTGCTTTACCAATTCTTTCCTGAAGGCATAGTTCTCCAGAGTTGTTTCATTCAGGCTGGGCATAGTCATTCCAAACACCTTGTAAAACTTCATTGGCTAATAATTGTTTAGTCCTTAATAAGTTAACTTTAATTAGCAGTCTACAAAAGCTCTCTGTGTTTTAACTGCTAAAAATATTTTAAATGTTAAGGGTCTTGTATGCAAAAGCTAACAGGAGCCTTCCACGCACTCCATAAATTGACTGTACAGGGAAAATTGGAATTTTTCAGTTTTAAAAGTCTGTTTTAATAATTCTTTTTCCTCTTAAAATTGTTCCAGACAAATCTAAGTTATTGTTGGACATAAGTGCTCGTCTCTGGTTTACATATAGAAGAAAGTTTTCGCCTATTGGTGAGTATGCAGCAGTCCAGCTGCCTGGTTATGGATTAGCAGGATTAGTGATGATGTTAGGGACTTAAAAAGTATTTTTTACAGTATTAGAACATTCCGAGCATAATTTTAACTGTTTATGCAAACAAAAGGTTAAAGCTATTAAAAACTCTGTTTGCCTCTACCTGTGTATAATCAGGTCTTCCCGTTTATAGGGCAAGCCGTACAGTTACACCAGCACTATGGAAAGAAAAGAGCTCAGTGCCTTCAGTCTGTAGGACAGCTGTTAGAGATCTAACTTAGTTTTCTCAGTGGCTGCACTCTGTGTAAAGCCCATGTTGACTGTGAGGAATTTTGTTATTAGGAGGCACCGGTCCTTCGTCTGATGCAGGCTGGGGATGTATGCTGCGCTGTGGGCAGATGATGCTGGCCCAGGCACTGATCTGCAGACATTTAGGAAGGGGTAAGTACTGTTGCTGAGGGAACTTTTGTGTTGTTTGGAGGCTGTTTAATTTTTTTCATAGTTTTCCATAAGAGCATAAACCCGAAATTTATTAGAGCGAAACTTTCTTTGATGCCCTGATAGAAGTTACTAGTGAACTGTTCTTGTCTAGCAGGGTAAAATCGTGCCAACCTTAAGCAGAGAAATAGAAATGGAGGAAGGACAAATAGGGAATCCCACTGTTGTTGTTGTATAAATTTCTTTGAGGAATATGCAAGTTGAAGCCAAGGGAAAACTTGCTTCCATGGGTCCAAGTTCTTCCTCTCTCTTCACTGCTTACGTAGCCAAATGTTGGTGCACAGTGACTGTGTGCGTAGTGACACAGTGACAGACACCACACAGAGTACTTCACAAACCTCTAACCCATCACCAGCCTGAGTCCAAACCCCACAGCAGACCCCATTAGTTCCTGCTCTTGGGCCTGTGTCAACACCTCACATCCCAGGATCATGGGTGAGTGTCATAGGTCTGCTCTCTGTGTAGCTCCTCTGTCAATTAAATTATTGGGTTGGGTCTGTGATTCTTACGCTATTGTGCCGTGGTTTCTCTGACAGCATGATTTTTGTATTTACTCACTTTTATAACTGAATCCACAGAACGGAAAGTGCAAACAAACAAAAAAAAGTGTAAGCAAACAAACAAATTACCTGAGGAAAACTAGAGTTTGAACTTTCAGTATGTACATACTTCATAGCATCAGCCCTATGGATGTGCTTCTGTGTCAGTAAATGTGAGGTAACCACCTCACGTTAGAAGCAAAGCTTACATGGCAAAGCTGTGGTTTGGATTTTGGTGTGGGAGAGGGCCTGCTTTGTGTTTGGACTTTGCTTTATGGATCTTACTATCCTACAAATGCTTACAAATCTAACAGGGTCCAAACAAATAAGACAGTTTTAAACAGTCTTGAAAGCTCACCTAGAGCAATAGCTATCAGTTCTCAGCAGTGATCACTCAGGGTATACTTGCAGTTGACATTTTTATTTTAGTTTCCCAGCTTTCACAGTTTAATCTGTGATTAAAAAGGACAGCTTGATAATAAATGACAAGCTTCTAGGATCTCTAAATACATTGTAAATATTATAGATGGATTGTACATTAGTCTCTTAGCATCTCAATGTATGGCTTTCTACCACCTAGAAATTTGATCAGTACGATGGAAACATTATTTTTTTTATCTGTAACTTTTTTTTCCCTGTAAGATTGGCAATGGGAAAAACACAAAAAGCAACCAGAAGAATATCATAAAATCTTACGGTGCTTTCTAGATAGAAAAGATTGCTGTTATTCCATCCACCAAATGGGTAAGAACATATGCCAACTTTTTTTTGTCCACCAAAATTCCTACTGTGTCGAAACTTTCTCATATGAAATAAGTTAAATTTTTTTAAAAGGTGATTATGAAGACAGTGTATATGTTAATACATAAATAAAAATGCATGCAAATGAATACAAAGTATAATAATTCAGAAATGTTATTCACTAAGACCTAAATAAGTCTGTATGTTAGAATCTAGCTCTTGAGAAAGTATTCAAGTTTTGGATACCAGGATTGACAATATTAAAACAGACAGTCACAAAACTTAGTGCTCTGATTTGTAATTAAGGACTTATTTGTAATTCTGATTACAGTTGAGGAACTTTTTGTAAGAGAACTAGCAGTCATTAAGATTTGAAAAGAGCATAGCTTGAGAAAATAATTGTTGTTGCTAAATACAGTTTGCAATTGCTCTGGAATGTATATCAAAAGTAGACCATGCTGTTCAACATATACTGAGACCAGCCTCTCTATGGTCTTTTTCTGTGTGTGTTTTCCTCACAAAAACAGCGCAGATGGGTGTTGGAGAGGGGAAGTCCATTGGAGAATGGTTTGGACCAAACACAGTTGCTCAAGTGCTGAAGTAAGTCATGTCACAGTAGCTGACTCCGAACATGCCCCCAGGGCAGCTGAGCTCAGGGCACGCTGAGGCCCCGGGGTGGTGCCAAAGGGTGGTCTCTCTCCGTCTCTCTCCGAATCAGGAGTATCTGTGCTGTGTGTTTGCAAGCACAGTGCAGACCATGGTGTAGCCCACTGGGCAAGAAGTGAGTCAGGACTGGGCGAATTCTAAATTTTAATATAACAAGAGCTTGGGGAAAACCTGCAGAAAGGGTTTTCTGGCTATGTTGTCAACATGCTCTAACCTTGGTAAGCTCCAGCAAGGAATATGCATTCCTTGCCATAAAGTGGCACAGCTCTGACAGGTCAGGAGTGCCACCGTGCAGAGCAGAGCTATGAAGGATCTGAGCGAAGCCATCCAGGCCAGGGAGAGAACTGAATTGCAATTCCCTGCGGTCTGAGCTGCAGTGCTGCCTGTATAAAACATGGAAGCTCCTCCTAGTCTAGAAGCCACACTTAGAGAGTTGTTTTTGCACCATTTCTGAGGGATAGATGGAGGTGCCAGATCGCAAGTGGAAGCTAGACTGCAGGTCCTGGGTGCAGCTTGCTGCAGCTCTGGGATAGGCACACACTGGAGGGGGAGAGGAGCTAAAGGATGTCCTGGCCTCCAGTGTCTTTCCCTTACAAATTCTTCATGGCTGAGCACTCACATACCAGTTTTTCTGGCTTATTTTAGACAGCTGACTGCCTGTGCAGCCTAAGGGTGTAGGCCTCTTTCCCAGAGTTCTGGATGTCAAATAAGTGGACAGAAACCTGTCTAAGGCCTCTAATGCTCCCTCCTAACTTGCAGGTGCCAAAAACCTTTAGCTGCTCTGGCTTTTAACACCCTGAGTCTGCTGTCTGCACATGCCCAGAAAGAGTTCTGCCGAATTTAGTGGAACTTCTTAAGCACAATGTAACATGAAAAACTGGCACAGGAATTTTTTCCTTCTTTAGACAATGCCAGGCACCATGGGCAGGATCCCACTGTGGAGGCAATAAAAAGTAGTAAACCTAATTATGTGGTTGAGCTGTTACTATCACTGCCTTTGGCAAAAGGACAAAACAGCTTTCACATGGTACAGCATGTGTGCTTTTCCTGGAACCACTCACTATTTCTTTTTTCTAAATATATTAAATATTGAAGTTATCTTTTGATTACATGGGACCTAAAAAGAATCCCAACAAATATGTTTTTCCAAAGAAACAATTTTTTTACTCAAGAACTAACTGCCCTGAATTAAAAGCTTCTGTCATGGTCCTAATTAGTTTATATTAATTATTACCTTCATGTTTTCTAGGAAGCTTGCTTTATTTGATGAATGGAATTCGTTAGCAGTTTATGTATCCATGGACAATACAGTGGTCATTGAAGACATCAGTAAGTGAAACAAAAGTTTTTCCAGGACTACTTTAATGTCTCAGGAAATATTAAAAAGTAGCTCAAACTCATGGCAAATTTAATTGTCTGGAGAAACTACATTCTGGCAGCATTAGGGTAACAGTTGTACTTGATCTTAAAGGTGTTTCCAGCCTAAATGATTCTGTGATTGTTTCTTTCGTTTTTGATTTGACTCCACTCTCCTGAGCATATCTAGATATGAACAAAATACTTGGGGCTATCCCTACTTGTTCCCAGGGTAAGAAAAGGAATAAAGGAAACAAAAAATCAGGTTTGGGGTTTCCAAAACTAAAGTTAGCACAGAACGATGAGGCCTTTTTGGCAGCCAACTTACATACCATACAGTTGAGGAAAAAGTGGAGTTTGGGCTGTTGCTATCTAACCTCCCACCCCAGCTATGGAATGAAGTTGCAGCGTGGAGAAACACAGAGAATTGCTTGTAATACAGAGTTTGCCAAAGATTTGCTTTTTGTCAGGGTCAGATCCTAGAGAAACCCAGGGCTGGTTTTCAGTTGTAAGAAAGGTGAGTTTACAAGCAGTATTTAGCCACAGCCTGGTTCTACTTTAGTTTCTACTTCTGTTTATTTTATGTCTACATCACTGGAAGCCAAGAGTTCCCTGAAGAATTTCTAATGTTTCATCTCTGCCATATCATTTCCCAGACAAAGCTTTACAACATTAATACTGCTAGTAGTAAATTTCCATACCCTGTGCTTTTTGCCTTTAAACAGCAGCTCTCTGAAGCTGTCTGGAGAAGTAGCTTAATTCCTGATGGAGAGGAAGATGTGCTCTGTGTTCCTCTGTGCGCTCACTGACCTCTGTTTCCATTCCCCAGAGAAGATGTGCTGGTCCCCTCCCCAGAGCAGCAGTGTTGCCCACAGCAGTGCACATTTGCACAGAAGTGCTCTTGGCCGAAGCAAGACCTCAGCAGGCCTGTGCACAGGCTGGAAGCCCCTCCTGCTCATTATCCCTCTTCGCCTGGGGATAAATCACATCAATCCAGTGTACATTGATGCGTTCAAAGTAAGGGGGTTCTCACTGAACTGGCTGTTATTGCGAAATAAGTTCAGGTATCTGTTATAGCAATAAACAAATCAACTTCAATTTCATTTTTCTCTCTTTGAACTCCTAGGAATGCTTTAAGATGCCACAGTCTTTGGGAGCATTAGGAGGGAAACCCAATAATGCCTATTATTTTATAGGATTTTTAGGTAAGGAAGAAAGAAACTTACTCCGAATATACATATGACCAAAAGAGAAAGGTTTTCCTTTGGGAAGGGGAAATAATAAGCAGTTTGAGCATGAGAATGGAAATGAAGAAACATGCCTTGGACACTTCAGGAACAGTATGATACCATCCTTACAGGAACAGAGCAGCAAAGCTGACCTAAAGATAAGGAATGATATAAACAGGAACAAGGCACAAAGAAAAGTGACTAGCATTCAACAAGTGTCAGGTGTCACTGCTGCTAAAATAGTGAATTTTTTCTAATAATTGATACTTTCTAGTGAAGGGTGTCTTGCTTTAGTCTTTTGCCTCAGAGTTTTCACAAGTTATTTTCTCATAGCAGTATCTCTTTCGCTTTCTTGCATGCCTTCCTTCAATGCAATAGTTGATACTCGATTCAGTCTTTCAAATTTCACCCTGGTTTGATCCACAACGTTTTGGCTATTTTGTTCTTTCTTTTGTAAAACCTGAGCTGTTTTAGTCAGACTTATTTGTTCCAATTTCTGAATGAATGCCTAATGGGATTACAGATTGCACTTCTGATCATCCTGTACCTTTTGATCTGTGGAATGTTAGGGATTTACAACACTTGAGATTTTTAAAAAATGTACTGGACCTCACACAGATAAAGTATGTGACACAGGTAGAACAAACCACCCAAAGAATTTACCCTAACAGGTAACAGTAGGAAAGGATACTAAATGCCCTCTGGGAAATTATTGTGCCTAACTCTCCAATTCTCTTAAGGACTCTCTAGCTAGATAGTCGAGATATGGACTGTACTGATAATCCAATTTGTGTTTTAGAAGTGTGGATGGAGTAAGTGCTTATTAAAGCCTCTTTCTTATTATCACCATATGGATTTTACCCCTCCAGGCAATGAGCTGATCTACTTGGACCCTCACACCACCCAGAGTTTCGTAGATTCAGAAGAAAATGGCACAGTTGATGATGAGAGCTTCCACTGCCAGCAAGCCCCCCACAGAATGAAGATCATGAATTTGGACCCTTCAGTAGCTTTAGTAGGTGTTAGGAAATAACAGACATGTACTTTATTCAAAGTAATACCTCTGTGTATTGGTAAGGGCAGTAACATGTTTTCTTGATCACAGAGCCATCTTCTCCAATGTAAAATTCAGCACGTGGTAGTTTATCTATTAAATGCATGGGATACCTGAATTTTACGAAAAATTAGCAGGGAACTGACTTATGGATCTTGGGGAGCAAATTTGTTTTCTTTCCTGGGCAGCATTTACCTTTTCCTAGAAGTACTCTGAAGGTCAAAGCAAGGAACTGAGTCAGGTTTCCTTATTTTATTCCCTCACTACCATCTATGCATGGTCACTCTGGAGAAGGTAACTTACCTGAGCTTAACTTGTTTTATATACTTTACAAATCTTTAAATGGAATTACTTGTAGGAGCCATCCACTGTAGGTCACAAGAATACTGTGGTAGGTGCAGAAATTCAGTGTGATCACATGCCAATATCCATTGGTTGGGTTATGGGCCACTGTCACTTGAGATATAACCAATACATAGATACCACAGCATCCTTCACTCAATGGCGTACTGTAATTCTTTCACACTGCTATCTGTATTCTTTCCTTAGGGCTTCTTTTGCAAAGAAGAATGTGATTTTGATAGCTGGTGTAGTCTTGTACAAAAGGTAAGACTGCCATCTTTATTTGCTCTGTATGAAACCATGGTGGTTCTTTTTCTTTTATAATGGAAATTCCCTGCCTGCAAATCAAACACGAGCAAAGGCTGCACCAGGGTAAGATGACACTGCTGAGTTGCTGATGGAGCTTGTTCAGCATTTTGCAGCCCTGGGTCTTGGCACTGGGAAAACAAGGACATACATACCCTTACAGTTTGTCTTTTTTTTAGCAGGACTGTGTTACTGGCTGATACTTAGTTATTTACTGAGAAATACGTGTTAAACTGCCACGTTGTAGCTATTTATTTATTTATTTATTTGCTTCCTGACTCTTATTTACTTTTTGACATAAGATATTATTATGTGTTCTAATTCTGTTAGTCCCTGGTACCACAAACCATCTGATTGCCTCACTGCAGAATCCTTCCAGCTCCTGCTGAACTTTGGGACACAAAGAAGGTGCTTGCTGCCACAGGAAAAGGACTGTAGGACATTTCTGCAAGCAATTGGCACACTAAGCTACAGAAATATGAATGTGAAATCACACCAACCTCTAAATGCATTTATTTTAAAAAAAGGCTATGGAAAGCAGTTTGTAAATAACTGAATTAGAGGATGTGATGTAGCTTACCTAATAGGAATGAAATTTGGCTTCAATAATAACTTGTTTCTCCTGGTCAAAAAGTATATTCCAAAATTTGTTGGGTTTTTTTTAGATAGTGGATCTGTCTTTTCATCCCACTGATCAGCAGAAAACTTGAACACAGAGAGGTCCATGCAAGTAATTTTCTTTTAAAAGGCAGAAAATACCACGTTCTTTGTGTCTGTTTGTTCCATGTAAATAAAATTATAGGTGTATGGATATCTAAGCTCATAGTAACACTGATAATTTGTAGGACAGTTTAAGAGATCCATCTTTGAGATGTATTTTGAAGTAGTAAAAGAAATCTGTGAGGCAGTGATTCATAGTGGCAGGTACCTGAAATAACAGGTGTTCACTGGCTGCATACAGCCTTTGTTCTTTGATAGATATACGTAATTAAAAGTGTTGTTAATTAAGCAAGACATTTTTGTGTTTGTATTCTGTCCTCAGGAGATTCTAAAGCCACAGAGTCTGCGGATGTTTGAGCTGGTCCAGAAGCACCCACCACACTGGCCTCCTTTCATACCTCCAGCCAAGCCAGAAGTGACAACCACAGGAGCAGGTGACAGTGCTGCTGGGCAGCAGCGTGGTTCTCAGCAAAGAGGGGAATCATCACAGGGGGAATAGCTGGGCTTTCCTCAGGATCAAGCAATCACTGCATAAGTGCCTTTGTCTTACAGAACAGCAGTTATCCAAACAGGCCATGTACAATTTACAATTCCTAGTACAATGTATTTTTAAACCTTGCAAAGTATTTCCAGGAAAAACAGGGGCGGGGGGCTTGTTTGGGGTTTTTTTAAGTAAACAAGGTCAAGCATGTCTTTAGACTCTAAATTTATTTTGTTTTTTCTTTCAGAACTTATTGAATCTACTGACAAGCTATTTGAATTGGAGGAAGAATTTGAAATCCTGAGTGTATGAAGGAAACTGTGGTGACCCTTCTGAGTATGGAACACATTGCTAATATTACTGCATTGACTTAAATCACACAGCCATGTTAGCCCCAAAGTGCCTGAAGTCACGGATAACAGAGCACAAACACCTGGTAGCATCCAAAACTCCAACAGTGACAGTTCCTTCCGTCAAAGAGCTTCCCCAGATGGAAAGGCAGTGAAACATTTTATAAGACCCTGAAAGGGAACCTGTTTTTAATGTGTGTCTTTCCTGAAAACAAATGGACCTCTGAAATTAGGGCAAAAATAAGTCTGTCAGTGGGCTGTATGTTTGGAGTAAGGGATAACACAAAATGGGTATTTCTTGCTCTCATATAATGCAATAGTTTAGTTCTTAGAGCAAAACAGTCTTCAGCTAAGGAGGATGTTTACTTCTGTTCCTCCAGCGGGCTGCATCATATAAAAAATGCATTGTCTTGTTTAAAAGATCGATTGGATCAGGAGAAAGTTGTTTCCTTGTTAAATATTTTAACATGTATTTGAGCAACCACACTTTATTACAAAAATGTTTCTGTGAAAGGAACTATGTCTAACGTATACGTTTTGCAATAGCCTTCCTGTTTCTGGGAGACCTCAAGAGGAACAGGAGACTCAAATAGTTGATACAGATCACAACCACTGTTATAGTTATGATATATTTCACCTTGACCTTAAAATTCAATCATTAAAACTTAGGCTGACATTTCTTTTGGAGCTTAAGTGAGTCAAAGGTGGTTTAACTGTACTTTATTTATTTTTAAAAAGATTTACACAAGTTTCTCTGTTACAGCACTTTATCTGTGCATCTAATAAATTTCTTAAGCTTTTCATAGGTTGTATGCTGCTATATTTTGTTAATTTGTTTGTGTGAACTAAATATAACCCAGGTTATCTTAAAACTTAATATATAGGCATATGCAACTTACTTTATTGTTGGGTTTTGACTTGTTGCCTTTTGAAATCTGTTTTGGTAAAAGTGCCTTAATTCTCCAGGTTTATCAGAACAGCTGGTGCAGTTTTGTTTCTTAGGCAAGAATATCTCTCTAGGAGCTATAAGAAAACCAGCTCAGAATAAAGGCAAAGATATTTTAATCCATTATACAGTTCCTTTGTACTATCAGGCAGTCCCCATTGTGGTCATTCTGTCATGATAGCGTAATGGACATGAATCACAGTTTCATCTTCAGCAATAAATGACAACACAGAGAAATCCTGAATGCTGTCTGCTCTCACTTGCACTTCTTGATCAGGGCCAGTGTGATTTCCAAGAAAGTAGTCATAACCTGGTCACAGTTCACCTTGTTTGCCTTCAATGTTTATTAACCACAGTTTGGAAATTATATACGTAGGAAAAATACAATCTTTTTCCCCTCTCCATGGATTAGCTGCATAGTTCTTTTAAAAAAGCCAAAGCATTCCTTCTTAGTTAATACGTGAACTTACTGTTCCTGTGACAGCAATTGCAGCCCTCTCCTCCCCCCTGAAAACAATTAAAATGAGCCCTTGGTCTGAAATGCTCAGTCTTGAGCAGTAACTGCTAAGAGAATAATTATAAAAAGCCCTCAGTGGAGTACAATGTGCTTATTCCCTGGCCATGGGGTAACACTAGTCAGAGGAGGCCTGGGCCCCACAGAGCTCCTGGAGGATTCTGGGGCGGGGTAAACTGATGGAAATGGGGCTAATGGGGAAGAGAAGGTGATTGGAATTCCCACCCTGTGCATCTGACAGAGAATGGCATGTGTGGGAAAAGGCTGGGCTGGAACTGGATAGAAGTTTGGACAGGGTCAGCAGAGGAACCTGGTTACTGCAACTGAAGCAGTTCAGTAAAGACAGGGCACTTAAAATGCATAAGGCTCTGATGCCAGGAAATAAATTAACGGTGTTTGCATGTGTCCATGTTCAAAAATAAAGGCAAGTCCCTGCAGATAAAAGACCTTACCACCATCCTTTTTTTTTTTTTTTTACCACCATAGGAGTCCAGTGGATGAAAAATTCATTGTGCTTTGCTCTGTGCACACAAGTGTTTTTAAATTGCATGTGCATAACCCAGGATGTAAATCCAACATGATCTGGCTGTACCAGGACAGCTAAGAAGCGGACTGGATATCCTTGCATGAAGGGATTGCCACTCAGGAGTGTTAAAATGCCTTAAGGGTATTTGCAAAACACATCCAAAGCAGTTGCTGATCTTTCACAGCTGGGAATAAGTGAAATGAAAGATTACATTGTCCTTCACAAATTCCCTGCTCATCTCCGGTGGTTCAATTCCAGAACATGCAAAGCTCTCTGACCCCCATCTAGGAAAATAATACGATGTTATGCATGTAATAATCATTGACGATAAAAATATCTGTTTAAAAGCAAGTATGTTCTTAAGTACTTTGCTGGACAGAGTTAGAGCCCTAGAACATCATAAAGAAATCATACTTTAAAATAATGCCTCAGTCTTGCATTAATAATAATTTTCTGAATAATTTTACCTTAAAGATTTTTAAGCCAAGGTGACAGTCTATTTGCAAGGCACTCCTTTGAAATGTCCTGGAACATCAGTACAGAAGGATTTTATATGCTTCATTCTAAAGAGGTTAATAGTAGCAACTTTAGTCCAACCGAACTAATTCATTATAGATACAAGTATACATTTATCATGGCTTTCCCTCAAAATACAAGGATAACCCAATTAGTGGCATTTCTCTTTAGTTATGCCCTGAAGGAAAGCGTGACTAGTTAACAGAAACACAATTTTTTAAACTAACAGCAAAAAAGCCCAGAGGAAGCAGTTTACAACACATTGTGACTGTAGGAGTTAAAAATGTACATCCCATAACCACTTACTGGCGTGTCTGCATAAGCTTACGTGGCATCCTAGTAAAGGCTCTACTTCTCAAGCACACACAGCTTGAATAATTACAAAATAAGTGTGCCAAGGCTGCCTCAGAAAGGAAATACATGTTCATAGTATTAAAACATTTCTGGTGGCTGGATATCATTTGACTGCAAGTAGATAAGCACAGACCCTGAAGTCGACATTTTACCTGGAATATATTTCAATGGAAAGCTATGAAAAATACTAGAGATTTGGATTCATCCTCTCATCAAAAACTGCATTTTTTGTAGCTCTTTAAGATCAGCTGTGGATGACAGTCTGAATTAGAAATTATTACCTGTCGCTGGAGGAAAAAATGTCCCATCTGTGTAATAAGCAAAGCATTAATTTTTGAGTCTAAGAAAATCAGTTGTCAACCATTAGTGCATAGTGTTTCCAAGTGACCTACAACATGATTTTTAGCTAGTTCTGTATTTCATAGGAGAGTGAGTCTTCACTCCCTTACACTAGACCAAATACTGTTTGCAAAGACACTAATTCAGCATAGCTTTGGAAAAGTCTCTCTGGATGATGACTGGCACGTGTTTCAGACACGAGTGGTGTGAGCTGTCAGCTGCTCTCCAGTCTGAATGAGGAACTTGCAGAGACTTTCTGAGGTAGCCATACATGATGGGAAAAAAACACTGAAGTAAAAGCATAGCACCATGTTTCCTTAAAAAAGTGGTTTCAGAGCACTGGTCTTTCCCTCCTCTGTGTGCAACTCCTGGACTTGACACTTGATTATTGTAGAATTCTGGCTGTCTTGATTCACCCATCAAACACACACAAAACAGGTTTATGAATTTACTCTTCTTCAATCAGTGATGTCTTATGTGGAGCAACAAGGGCTGTTAAATGTAATTGCATTTCTGTTCCTACAAGTTCTTCATGCACACCTGGCAGCGGCTGACCCGTGTCCGGAGCTGTCCCGCCTTCAGAGTCTCTGAGGGGGGAGCACTGACAAACTGCTGCGACTGCTCCACCGTCGTCAGCCAGAAGCTGTACTTGTTGGCAAAGTAATGGCACGTTCCCCGAGCTCCGTTGCACTCAATGAATGGAGTAGCACGGAAATCCTCCAGGCAGGACCCAGGGGAGACGAGGGACTGACCTCCACCTTCTGCCCCAGCTGCAGTGTGCTGAAATGAAGATGTCGAGTTAAGTGAGCTCAAAGGAACAGAATGGGAGATGAACAGGGGATTCCAGCAGTTCTGATGCTAAAAGGAGTGGAACAGGCAGCCAAAATTATACCTTGGCTCTGAGTATCTGTCTTTTTCATCAGGGCTAGAGGGGAAGAATCAACGGAATGTACTTAGGCTGAATATACAGGCTTGGTATAATGGCAAACCAGATTTTCACTTGAAAGTTGGGAAAATTAAGAAACAATAGTGCTGACATCATGTTTTTTCTAACAATCTTCCACTAATGAGCTTCCAGGAGACTGCAATGGAAAACTTTTTCCACTAAGAGAGGGGATTAAGTCAATACTGTAGCTTAATTAGAATTTCCACATTTAAAGACATGAAGAACAAAGCATATCTGTGGCAATACAGAACTAAGGCAGCAGTGTTACCATTGAACCTGATCGGGGCAGGTGCTGAACAGAACAAACTCAGAGAGCAGATGAAGAAGAAATGAACTGGGGCAAGAAGAGACAGGGCTCCAGGTTCCTCTAAGAAACTCACAGAGTCTCAGCAACCTCGTCAAGAGGAGATCTAGAAATGTTTACAGCTGCCTTTGCATCAGCAGTAGTACCCTTACCATAAGGAAGGAGTATCCTATCCACAGGCTGCGCCAGCCCAAGGGACACGGGGGGATGGTGATGTCCTGGCTGTGCACGGCCACAGCCTGGGAAGGTGCTTCACACACAGAGCAACGACTGATGTACTGTGGGATCTGGCCACTGTCCACCGGCATCATGGGGATAGGAGCAGTGGTGGAGAGCCAGTAGGACTTGTCATTTCGGCTGGCGTAGTAGCACACTTCATTGATGTTGCAGTAAATAAAAGGCATGGTGCTGAAGCGAGGCAAGCACGAGCCAGCAAAACCTGGGAAAATTGAGGAAGTGGTCAAACCAGGCATCTGCCAAATGCTCCAACTCACCCACGCCATGTTAGTGGTGGAGGATGGCTCAAGCGACTGCTCCCAGTACAGAGATCCTGGCCAAGCAGGCTGCCACCACCTTTACTACAGCCCTCTGCACTACCTGTGAGGATTGCTCCTTTGAAACAGGATTTTTAGCATATGTTGTTTATGTCTGAAAGAATACTGCCCACTCACCCAGATCCTGGTTGTGCGACTTTTCCTGCCCCTCCACGTACAGCAAACTGTAACCATCCCAGAGCTTATTCATTCCTATGGGGCAAGGTGGGATTTGGTCTGACTGGCTGTGCTTCACTAAAGTGTATCCAACGCCCACGCTCCGACCAGGCATTCCTGGCAAACCAAGTGAGCCCGGCTTCCCAGCAACACCTAGGAGACAGGAGAGGAGTCACCATCACTAGTACACAGTGTGCACATCAGCTGGCCCAATAACCCATTTTGGCATTGCTGTCCTTGCGTTTATGTCAGTCTTGTACAACGAGGGGCAGAAGCTGTAAGCAAACAGAGTTCTACTGATTGCCTCTTTATGATCTGTGCTCCCCAAATCATAAAATTACCTTCAAATCCCTGTGGTCCTGGGGCACCTGAAGGTCCTGGCTCCCCAGCTGTGCCAGGTGTTCCAGGCAAGCCATCACGTCCTTTCAAACCAGATCTTCCTGGCAGACCTTTTGCACCTGAAATACAATTTAATTATTAGCATCATTATTTCCCCCTACTAATGCCTTCACTCCTATGATCATATTCCAGAAGGGAAACAGTTTGTCAGCAGCCATGCTGAGAGCTCAGTCTTCACCAGCTGTGGTTACAACCAACCACCTCCATAAGGGACTCCACCTGATCCAATTGTTTGCTAAAGGACTGAGAGGTGCAGCTGAATATGCAGCACTGAGATCTGGGATAAGTTACTGACTTTTGCCTGGAAGCACATCAGACATAAGACTCAGGTTTCAATTTGATGGCTGGTGGAATTCTGTGAACTCTTCTCATCTCTGTTTCACAAGACTCCTGGCACTATGAAAACAAGTGGTACAACGGTCCAGCTGTTGCAAGCTGAAGAAAGTTGAGCTACCTTGCTGAAATTCTCCTTAAGACTTGAAGTTACTTCTTTTGCTTGATTTCACCGTCTTTTCAAAGCAGAAAATTGGCCTTGATGTTCAGTCTAAGTATTATGTAAAATTAGAAACACTGACTTGAACTAAATTCACCTTTCCCCTCCTCCTCCTGATATTCGATGATGAGCATCTGATTGACCAATCTTTAAGAAGTCTCAGGGCAGCGAAGGGTGCTCAAAATACAAAGCCCTAGAATGCAGTGGGATGTAAGAGGAGGTGCCTGTCTATGGACCTTTAGAGTCCTTTCAGGACTGTCCTGACCCCAAACCAGAAAGGTCTGGCAAGGATTGGATAAACCAGCAGTAAGTGTTCAGGATGTTCCAAGCTAAAATACAACAAAAAATATAAAGAGAGGAAGATGTTATGCAATTGCACAGAGCTGGATATCGAGCATATGATCAGTGCTGGGGAGGGGTAATATCTGTACAAAGAAAAGTGTGGCTGGGAAAGACGCAGGGGTACATTTGCCCAACTTTTGTAAAGACTAAGCATTTAAAATAGTAGTAATAGGGGTGATTTCCCAATGAACTTCTCTCTTTCCACTGTTTTGCAGCATTTGTTACCCGATTGCCTGACTGCTGTTAATAAAGGCTCTCTCAGCTTTGACTCCCTGCATGTTTATTCCCTTTAGGAACTGACCACAGGATTCCAGGGACTAATACAGCTCTGTTCACTGTGACAGGATTCCATGTTAGCATCCAGGGGGAGGACTGGTGCTAAGTGATGGTCCCATTCTAGGAGCATTGATGAATAAAAGAGAATACTAACATTTAAAAATCACCTAAATGGCAGTGCTGAGAAAACAATCATGGGGACTTGCTGGGCCTCGGAGAGCCAAGAGGTGCTGGACCAGCAAAGTTGCTTTGCCAAAAAATATGAACCTCAGGGGTGAATACTGAAGTTCCCAGAGTAACCTCCCCAGTTACTCTATTTCATTGACAATTCAAGTAATTCTTAGTGGTGAATTATCTTCATTACCAGTCCACCTGTCAGGACCTGCTATCATACCAGCTACATCACAGACTGCTACATTTTGGTGATCTGAGGGTACTTTTTACCTGGTTTTCCAGCTGGGCCCTGGAATCCAGGATCTCCATCAAAGCCAGGGACACCATCAATTCCTGGCAGACCAGGTACGCCTGCAGGGGCTGTGACTTCTTCTGGCTGTGGGGTTACTCCTGGAGCCCCTGGTCTGCCAGGGAGACCTGCACGTGGGGCAAATGACAGTGTAAATACTCTGCAAAAAACCCCCACAGTTTTGATGGTAATCCTGATACAAAGGAGAAGAATGCAAAATTAAAATCACCTTTGTACATCAGCACTGGGGATCTTCCAAAAAGTGTGCCAAGCTCTTTCTAACTGACTTCAATCTCTAAGAAATTGAGAGTCTCCCAAATAAGCCCATTAAGGGGGTTCCGAAATTCTCCCCAGCCGAAACCACGTGCTTTTTTAATCCTCCAGCACTCACCTCGACGGCCCATTTCACCTTTCAGCCCAGCATAACCAGGATCCCCTGGAGGCCCATCTTTGCCTGGCATCCCCATAAGGCCCGGCTCTCCTCTTACACCTGCAAAGACACACAGCTGCAGAGCTCAGGGGCTGAAAACATGCTCCTGATTCTGTCCCACAGTTGGGACTCCAGGCAACACACGATGGCAGCAACAGCATTTTGGCTGTGAGATGGAGGGGACCTCAAATCTTAAGGAACTCTGTGTCCATTTTGACATCCAGGATGGCTGCAGAGCCTCAAGGCAAGAATTTCCACTGCCACCTAATCACACTTTATTGAAAGTACTCTTCCTCTTCCTTGGGTAACCCAGGGACAGTGTTTGGGGAGAACACATCTCTTCTATTTGGAATCCATCACTATGCACAGCACAGAGTGACAGGAATCTGACAGCCTACAAAGACAGCAGACAGTTCTTCATCTGGCAATCCTTTCCTGGCTCTTCAGCTGTGTGGTTTCTCTGAAACCTTGCTCCAGGAGTTCTTGTGTGCAGCTGCCCTTTAGCCTCCTTTGGTACAGACCAAAGAGAGAGCAGCAACATGCTCCCTGCCTTAGCCCAGAACATCTCTTAACTCCTACAATCCTCTTAGCCTTTTGTGGAGACCTAAATATACCACACTAATGCCAGCAGGTAAAACCTGCATGAGCCAAAAGGGAAGATTTAGACATCAAACTCAGCTGTTACACCTGAACCAGGGCCACACTTACCACCCAACAGCCATTCACACCTGTGGAGATGACATCTGCCAAACCACGGCCAGATCCTTTCAAGGCAAAATTACCTTTGAATCCAGATGCTCCAGGGAGTCCAACCGGACCAGTGAGTCCCACTTCACCCTTAATGCCTCGCAAGCCAAGAACACCAGGGAAACCTGGACTGCCTGTGTCGCCTTGGTCAGAAGCTGGACCAGGGGGCCCTCGTGCTCCTGGAGGACCTGGAAAACCTAGAGACAAGAAGAGCTAAGTAGCAATATCTGTTGCTGGGGCAACGTAAATGCTGGGGCTGCCCCAAACATGTCTTTCTAGAGAACAGTCATTGTTTGGGTATCTACATTTCCAAGGGTGTCATCCTCCCAAAGGAAAGGAACCATACCCCACGTGCTTACACCCACTTAGGTCTCAAACTCTTTAAACCTTTTACCCACATAATCCAGATTCAAATTCTGGGGCTGAGCACAGCCCTTGCCCTACCTGGTAGCTCCTGGTGTCTCAGAAATTCCCAAAGAGAAGAAGAGCAGTGGCTTCAAATCTTTGGCCAGGGAAAATTCTCAGCCTCTCCATTGTGGCTGTGAGGTACTGAATGGTACCAATGCCATCGTGATAAAACTTTCAAACTACACACATACCTAAACTCCCATCAGTTCCTGGACGGCCAGCATCTCCAGGTCTCCCACGTATATCAGAAGGAAGAGAAGCCCCAAGTGTTCCTGGCAAGCCAGGCAGTCCCATAGGACCAGGGGGACCTAGAATAAGAAATGCAAAGTGAGAGAGTGTGCGCAAAGGTCTTCCTGGATTTTCATATGGAGAGAAGTAGCGGCTCAGAAGCATTTCTATTGAGATAAACAAAGAGACATCTCATTACATGAGGGAAAAAATTACATATTGTGCTGTTCAGGAGAGGTACAGATACTCTAAGAACTGCCTAACCAACTGTTTCTCAAATACAGGGCCACATACCAGATTTAACATTTACTTGTCAAACTTCTAACCACCCTTGTGGCTTCAGGAGCTCTCTTTGGTAATTCTGCTGACCATGCAACCCACTAACCTGAGCTGCCATATGTCTTGCTTCCAGAACATCAATATTTACCCATGTCTCCTGATGAGCCCTTTGGTCCAGGGAATCCTACAGCTCCACTAGCCAAGCCTGGAGAACCTTCTTCACCCTTTGGACCTGGGAGACCTGCAGGTCCTTTCAGTCCAGGTTCACTCAGACCTAATTAAACAGAGTTAATAAAGATAATTGCCCAATAGCAGCTAAATTATTGCACAAACTAAGTGGTAATAAGAAATTAGCCATTTACTACTGTCTCTTGTTTTCAATAGAGCAACTGAAAGAGAAGTGGTGCCTCATGTGCTACTCTGGCTGTGCAGAGTGAATTTAAACAATCTGTGAGATGCTGAGAGAGAAGCATATGACTATTCTGCTCTTCCCTCAAGCTCTTGCACAAGAATGGGAAAATAGCAGTCCCATGACAGGATTTTCCTGCCAGCCTGTATGCTGTGTCTCTCAAGAGGACACAACGTAGACTCAAGCTTCTGGGCTTTAAATAACCTTGTGGGCTTCATGCTCCGAAACAGAGAGCTCAGTTTGCACAGACTGCTGCAGAAGGCACACAGGTACAAGCAGTGCAGGGCAGAGACTCCCAGGAAAAGCTGCAGGGAGATGTTCAGCTTGTCACTCTGAGTAAACACTAAGCAGCTCCCTCAGGAAAACTGTGGAGGATCTCTATGCTGTAAATCATTACCTTTTGACAGAGAATGTTTTAAACTAAGAAAACACAGGTACCGTTTGAGTCATACACATGAAGACTGTCCATTTTCATGCATGGAAACAGCTGCCATAAATTTTAAGTGCTACTTTAACAAGATGTAAAAGGAGACTTGTAACTAAAAAGTATTTTTGATAAGGTCTTTCTTCACTTCTTTACATTTAGTAAAACACTGTTCACAAAACAGAACCATATTCTATTCCATATGATTAAAAATAAGAAAAAGTCCAGCAAAAGCTTCCTAAAAGTACAATCTGGAATCTAATCAAAGAAAACAGTTCCTGATTTTACAATTCCTTCCTTGAGCTCCATATAATGGAGGGCTCTGAAAAGCAGTATGGAAACATTTCAACACTAAGCCAAATTCAAAGCAAGTATTTGGTGCTGCCCTGCTCAAATGAAACATCCATTAGAAATGGAAGAGTTTTATGATTTCACTCCATCAGTTTTCCAGCAGTGACACAGTCCTTCAGGAATTCAAGAACCATCACCAGAAAAGCCTCTTCAGCTTCACAGGCTGCATTCTGTTCTCACTGGTATTGAAGACTTTGTTCATGCACGTTCAGTATCCTGAGGTATTTATTCAGGTTGTAATTAAACCCAGAAGTGGGTGAAATATGGGAATTTTGTGGGAAACATGGCTCTCGTGACGGAGCAGTGTATGCATTTGCCCAGCTATGACACTTCTACTACACATTTCCTTTACCTGGTGTTCCTGGAGATCCTTTAGTGCCTGGCAAGCCGTTCAGACCATTCAAACCTGGAAATCCCAGAAACCCTGAGGAGATAATGGGAACACGTAAGTGAGCAAACAATCTAGTTAGACAGAAATGCATAATATGCTTTATGGAGAATATGCTTAAGAGACATCTGCCACACAGGGGCACATGGCACATGAAGTTTTCCTTCACACAAAAGCGCCCTTCTTGGAAACTCTTCCCACTGTTCTCATAAATTTTACCCCTCAGTGAACACCCATAAGTGATTCAAATCAAACAAGAGCCCCTCCCTTTGCAACCACTCCTCTGCTCTTTTCTAGCAGCTGGTGCCTGCACAACCTTGCCAAGAACAGAGCTGATTTCCCACGCACAGCTGGCCCACACACCAGTGCTGCCTGCCTGCCTGCTGTGATGAACTTGGCCAGAACACTGGTTTTCAGATTCAGCTTCTTGCTCCATGTGCAGGATCCAGATATACCTTTAGGTCCTGCTGTTCCATGAGCTCCAGGGAATCCAACAGATCCTGGCTGTCCTGGAGGTCCTGGTGGCCCAGGGACTCCTCTTGGCCCAGCATTTCCAGGGATTCCTAAAAGCAAGCAGAAGAGTATTTCTGTGCTACAAATCACACCCAGGCTGAAACAATTCAGAGCTCCATCTTACAGCTTCTGTTCCTACACCTCACTCATAAGAGAGCGGAATAAATTACTATTTAAACAAAGTGAAACCAGATCCAAATCTCCCCCCACTGCCACTACTAGCATCACACTTACCACATTTGATGCTCTTTTTTAAAATCATAGCAAATATGCTCTTCATCATCCACTGACACACATACCATTATCATGTAATGGTTCATAACTATGAAACTGTTTTTCAAATAAAATATTTCTGTAACAACTTTCATTGTTCTCCAACCTTTAATCTTGATAACTATTAGGGAATCTACCTTCTAGTTACCCAACAACCCAAAGACACTTGTAGCCATCCTTCTGGGTAGGTTTGGCTCTAGAGAGGGAGCAAACAGACGTGTTGTGATTAAAGAGCTGTGAAGAAGCTGCTACTGCTTGTATCTAACTGAGGTCTTTCCTATTTGTTAATGGAATTCCTTTAGGTTTCAGTGGTGAAGGATTCATCATATTTAACTGATAGGACAAAGGTGACACTTTACACTAATGTCAAAATTAATTATCATCTTCTTGCCAACTTTCTTGTTTAAGCCTCAGCTGAGACAGACCAAAGAGGGCTAATGAAACGCCAAGGTGAGGCTGTTCACATCATGAGCTGCAGAACTTCAGATGCCTAGTCCAGTACCTGCTGGTCCTTCTTGGCCAAGATCTCCTGGGCTGCCTTTGGGTCCATTCACCCCAGTGTTTCCTGGGTAACCTGGTTCACCCTTGAGTCCTTCTCTCCCTCTCTCTCCTGAAAGGATAAAAACATATAGCACAAGTCAGACTGAAGGAAGGTGTGAAGAGGGTGAGAAACAATATGTTGAGGTTGCAGCACTCGTGTCTGCTTAGCCATCATCTGGGCCCTGGGCTGGACTCCCAGGATGCCAAATACCAGTGCAAGTTCAAAAGTTCCTCCTCAAGAAGTGAAGTGGACTCAGCATTAGAATTGGGCTGGTCACAGACATGTTCATTATCATCCAGATTTGTGTCCCACCCAGATTTCAGATTCCTCAACTCTCACATCCAGGAGAGGGCTAAAGTATTTAAATTCATAAATTACAAAAATAACCAAATTTGGCAATGCCATCCTGTTTAGTCTCTAGAATTTTGCTCTTCAAGTGAGCAATCAAGGGCTATTTTACCTGGAAATCCTGGGTCCCCTCGTTCTCCTTTTGCTCCAGCCGTGCCAGGAACACCAACAGACTCTCCCTGGTCACCTGAAAAAGAAAGGAAAGCCAATTCTGTAACTGATTATGGACAGCAGTTTCCAGGGCTGCTCAATGGCCTTGTTTATGAAAATAAACCTTGCTATACTTCAAATTCATGGAGCAAACAAAGACAACAGCAAGTGACGCACCTGAGACTGAAAACACAACCGGCAATGGATGCGGCTCCACTCATGCAAATGCCTGAGACAGACATTTACAGGCAATTCCACAACATCCTGCACTTTACACTTTTAACATGAAGAGATGAGAGAAAAGGGTACCTCTTGCACTGTCCAACAAGGTTCCCATGGTGCTGTGGCCAAACTTTCAACAGACTATAAAGTATTTAGGCTTGGGATGGGTATTGTCTGAAGTCAGTCCCTTACAAGGGGACACATGTTTGGAGCCAGTCACTGGGGAGCAATGGACACTTCTAGAACCCTATTCATTCTTTTATGTCATTAATATTAGGACTGTGTATGCTGAAAGATCATGTACACTTTGAAAGATTTCTTACCCTTTGAACCAGGGAGGCCAATAGGTCCTGGGAACCCAAGTGTTCCTGTGATGCCATCTGAACCCTGGAAAAAACGCAACCCAATCACAATTTGACTTTGCTTTTTATTCTTGTTGTTCCAAGCTTGAGTCATGTGGGATAACAGAACACAAAGATGTAGGAAGAAATACTACATTTGTAGTAATAATTAATAGTAATGATTAAATGACACTACTGAAGTGTCATTTAATGGTATGAGCCAAACAAAAACAATCCGGAAGTTTTGTAAGGAAAAATCCCGCCAGCTTCTGCTGCTTTGCTACAGAAGTACCAATTAGAACACAGGATTATCCTCAGAGCATCAGAGAAGATGAAGATACTTAAGAAGGTATTTACCCTCTCTCCTGGCATTCCTGGAAATCCCATGATACCATGTGAGCCCTTCTGTCCTGGCAGCCCAGGTTGTCCAGGTGGACCAGGGAAGCCTGGGTCACCATGAACACCTCTCTCTGTGCTTGCTGACCCAACTGGACCAGGGAGACCAGGCTGTCCACGGCTTCCTGGGATTCCTTTATCACCTGGATTATACAGAAGAATGTAATTTCAGTTAATAATACAGACATTCAGCTCATTCAGATCAATTGGCCTGTTACCCAAAGCTCCCTTTAAAGAGGAAGAAAAGATGGCATTAGATCTGCAGAACAGAGCTTCAAAGGAAAACTGTTTTCTCAAAATTCAGAACTGTCATATGGAAATCTTGGTGGAACGAATGGCAGAACAGAAAACAGTAATACTGCAGGCACTGCCAAAAGCACAGACTATGCTCCACTGACAACAAGCCCAGTTACTGAACAACTGACACTGGCAAATAACTGCAGTGTTGTGAAGTACCTCTAGGTCCAGGGAATCCTCCAAGTCCAGCTAATCCAGGATCTCCTTTGTCTCCTTTGATTTGCAGTGCCTGTTCTGAAGTCCCAAGAACAGGAAGACCTGGTGGACCTATATCACCTCTGTCACCTGGAGAAATAAGAAGACAGGAAATCTTGCAAAATAATCTAGCAGAGAAATGGTACAGCATTAGAAGCCTGCAGACCGAAACAGAACTTCCATGTCTCCTGATGCAAATTCATCAGTAAGTGCTCAGCATCTTTGTCAAACAGGCCAAAGTATTTCACAAGGAAGAAAAGAGCTAGAAAAAAGATATCAGACCCAGATATTTCAGAACTGCCTCCTAAGTCCCTCTGTTGCACAGCCAGTAAAAGCATTTCAGCTGTTTCTCACCTTTTTGGCCTTGAAGTCCCACAACTCCAGGGCTTCCTTTTCCTCCAGCTGTGCCAGGAGTTCCTTTAAACCCATTCACTCCAGGGACACCAGGCAACCCTGGCATGCCAGGGAAACCAAGGAGGCCAGAAGACCCTTTCTCGCCTGCATAGAAATGTTGAGAAATAGGGATTATTAGTCTCTCTGGTACACTGCATACCCACCCAGGTGGCAGGCAAAGGCTGCCTGGGTCTGGCCAGGCACCAAGTTGGGTAGTCAAACTTCATGGCACAAGCACAGCACTGCCACTTCTTTCCCAGGTCCCCAGTCATGATGCTTTCAACCAGCACTTTTCAGTTCACCTTTGAGAGCCTGGTCCTGGTTCCACTGCAGAGCAAACCCAATCAATGTTTTAGAGAGCAACGTGCAGATCCATAGCTCTGTTGCTCTCTGCCTAAAATAACACCAAATTCTCCAAGTAACCAACTATATATTGGTGCTTAATGACCACACAGACTGTAAAGTTTTACTTCCCATTTGGTTTGTGCTTCATTCTCTTCCTTTTTGCTATAAATGCCATCGAGTGTTCATAATTTCTTCAACTTTCCTGCCGTTCTATCTTGACTTACACAATCCTTTATCCACAAGGGCCCGAGACCTTTAAGACAGGTTTCCTTATGACCATTATTTGACAACTAAATATGATGAATTAAATAATTCATAACTCTGCAGCAAAACACATGCAGTCCAACACTAGCTGGGAAGTCATTCTCTTCTGACAAGTTGTGCCTGAAATCACTATTAATAAGGTTATTTTCTTGTGGGCACAGTAATCTTGAGACTGAAACACATACCTTTTGGCCCAGAGAAACCTGGACGTCCATCTTGACCAAAAGGCCCAGGCGGCCCCAAGAATCCTGTTTCCCCAGGAGATCCTGGAGCACCATCAAGACCTGGGAAGCCTTTCATACCAGCAGGGCCTTGTGGACCTACATCCCCAGTCACGCCTTTGGCTCCAGGAAGTCCTGAATCAATACAAGACAGAACTCAATAGAGTATATTGCACAAACACCAGCACAACTTGTGGCAGCTTCCCAAGCTCTTTAAACACAGCGTTGTTTTTAACGACAAATGGACCTTATGGCACATGCAGCCTACTAGAAGGCATAAAGCTTAGAATTGCAAAAGCATTAGTCATCTAATAATAAAATACCTATGAAGAGGGTTACTGCCTACATCACTACACAACTGGCGAGGGTGAAACCCCTTATGGTGCGTCCATTTTTGACTACCAGACACTAACCTGTAGTGCACAGTCTTACCTTTATCACCAAGGCAGCCAAGCCAGAATGGAGAGCATCATTACTGCCAGCTTCTGCTACCTACCCCAGCCTCTGGGTGGTAACCAGAGACCAGTTGGAGAGGCTTGTTTTCACAAGTTTCTTTTCCACCTTGGTAGTTAAAATGTACTTCTCAAGAGCAAATTGCTCACTAAAGGAACAAGCTGATTGTGCTGTCACAAAACCTACAACATATGCAGTGTTTTGCCTCTAAATGTTTCTAGCTGAAGCTTTGCAACAGTTTAAAATTTTAAATAAAGGCTCAAACCACTGAAAAGAGAATGCTCAGATCCAAAGGAATGAAGAGAAGTTAAAAATCAACTGGCTTCCAAAAAACGGCTTATGTAGCAGTAGCACCCAATATTTGAGCTTTGTTATACTCAAGGCTTAAACCTTTTAAGCTACAACCCTGTATTTTTTTAAGCAGAAGATGAAAGGGATGCCTTATTTAAGAAGACAAAGAAAACACACACACTTAAAATCTTTGCATATTAAAAATTTCCTTATAGGCTTGAGGCTTTCTTACTGTCTAAGCATTCTCATTACAATGGTTCTTTGCAATGATAAGGGGTATCACCTATGGTCAATGCAATTCTTGTAGCATTAAAAGCTAGGTTGTTAGTCCATGAGCTTTTATGCTACACTGCATTTTCTCACCTTGACAGCCTATGTGAAGAACCCATAACCAAACAGTGTGACATCAGAAATGGAGAGTTGATGATAAATGGAATAGAAACATGGTGAAGGAAAAAACAGACAAAATATGTAAACAGAAAGAACAAGAGTACAAAAGAAATTAATGATTCAGAGAGACAACAGCTGCAAAAAAACTTATTATTTGGAGTTCATCATCCTAGAAATGGGAGGCTTTTAAAAACAGTTGAAGAAAAGTCATATGGCATACAGACCATAAATGTAAAACAGTAGAAGCAGAGGGAATGTTAATATTAAAATAAAAAAAAATAAGTTAAAACTGTATGATTTTCATCTCAAATGATGTTACTGCTTCCATTCATTTGTTGCCACTGTGCTCCAGCCCTGTCATTCTACATGTCAGAACAGCACTGTTATATCCCAGAGTTATGTCCCAGACTATTATCTATCAATTCCCAGGTCTCTCTTTGCTTGGTTCTCTAGTCTTGTATATACTGTTACGGAACGCTTTAGTCTTTGCAGCCTGAGAGACACTGCTGTACTCATAAAGGTGGGTTTTTTTCCCTTAAGTGAAGGGAAATGTATTTATCTTCTGGCCCAGTGAAGAGAAAGACAGAGAAGACAAATGCTTGTTCTGAGAAAGCCAAAAATTTTTTGATCTCACATTTCAAGCAACCTCTGACATTAGAAATTAACTGTCATGAAAATGGGAAATGAAGATTAGTCAATGATACAGCCAGCATGTAGAGCAAAGATGTTGAAAATATCAAGACATTTAAGAAGCTTTCTTCTTTGTGCTGTACCTTCTACAACATTGGGGCAACATTTTAAGGCAGGAGTTGCCCAGAAGTCTGAGGCAACAGTCTCAAAATCTGCACTCTGTTGTCCCTAAACAGAAGTCGGAACTCATTCCTAGCAAATGCCAAATCTCTCCCACATGTCTTCAGCATTGCAGAATTCAGCCCAGCTACTTGTCTGCATTTGAAAACCTTACATACCTGGTGCTCCTGGAAGGCCAACTGACCCCAAGGGTCCTGGTTTCCCCTTAATGCCAAAAGGACCTCCAGGGCCAGGAGGTCCCCGCAGTCCAGGGACACCTGAATATCCTGGATGGCCCAGTTCACCTTTAATACCTAGGATGCCTGGTCTTCCATCTAGCCCTGGAAATAGAGAGATGAATTTACAGAACAAATACAGTAAAATTCCAACTTTTAATTAAAAACTACGTTCAATTAAAGCTTTTGAGTTGCATTAGATTCTACGCAAATTACCATCTGTGAGCAGCTCAGAGGAGGTGCAGTATCTTGAAGAGAGTGGAAAGGGGAAGGGTCTTTGAAAGAAAAAGAGTTTGATGTTCCCAGATACAAGCAGTATTGCTTACCTTTTGGTCCTGGAAATCCAATATCACCTGTAAGCCCTTTATCACCTGGGAGTCCAGGTCGGCCACGCTCTCCCAGGGCTCCACTCTCAGCACCAAATACATCTCCAGGAGCTCCTTTTATTCCAGCTAAGCCTGAAGCACCCATTTTCCCAGGCAAACCATCTGTTCCATCCAGTCCTGGAAGTCCCTGTGACCCTTGGTCTCCTCGAGGTCCAGGGAAACCTTCAAGAGAAAACCAGTAGCAGTCACTCAGCAGAAGCACAGAACAGCTGCTTCCATTAGCATCTCAAACAAAACCAACATGCTAAAAATTTCCATGCAAGAAGAAGTTGCTTGAAAAGTTGCAGAATGTTTCAGTACTGAATTAGAAATCATAATTCATGATAGAAAGTGATGAAACTGTTAAAAAGTTGATTGATGTTTTTTTAAAGAAAAGAATAGTGTAGGACTGTCTGGGAGCTGCAGCTACACAAAGCATTCCAAGCTTGGTTTCACTAGATGAGAGATCAGGCAAAAGGACAAAAAAGGAGGATGATGCCCATTTCAGGCTTCAGACAGGCAGAATCTCCCCGCCATTATCAACTACAAAAGCTGTGAAGGTGTTACACTCATCACACCTTTCTAACTCTGCCCTCTGTGTCAGACAACTTCTGGCCCTCTGCAACACAAGATACTGGCAGCCTTGGTACAAAAGTACTCTCTCTCTCTGTACCAAACAGACACTAAACTAGAGTGCTGTGTGGATGTGTCACACTGCTCAGTCACATGAAATCAATGATCCGTAAAGATGATACCCCTGATTAATGTAGTGAAAAGGTAAGAGATTTCTTCAGACATATCCAGAGAAACTTGACGGATACACAGCAGCTCGGCTTAAGGAATCTTCCCTTACCCCCTCAGCTTCTTGCTCTATCTTTATACAATCATCAGAAAATCCCACAGCTAAAATAAGACTGTACAGTGTGCCTTTACCAGAGTACCACATGGCTTAAAATAAGTGTTATACTAAATCTGTGGTTAACCTACACTGTAACAAAGCACATGATGAGACAAACTGTTCACTGTCCTCTGTTCTCCCAGCAGTGATACAGTATTCTAGGCAGGAAATGAGCATCTTGAACATTTCCTTTGTTTTCTCCCAAGCTGCAACCATTAGCATGCACTTGGAAGGGGTGCAATAGAACTCTCAGCATTATGAATGTATGAGGCAAAAGTGGCCTAGAAGGTCAGATAACATTTGATGAAATACTGTAGATATTAACTGGACAACAAAAAGAACTCCAGTAACTTCCCTCTTACCAAGTTCCCCTTGCAAGCCCATTATTCCTGGAGATCCTGGCTGTCCTTTAGACCCATGTAATCCAGGTTGGCCTGGAATGCCAGAAAAGCCTTTGCTGCCTTTGGGACCTAATGGTAAAAATATATTAATTAATAATACTAACAAATGAATAGTGGAAGGCAAAAACACAGCACAAGAAAACACAATCAGATCTTTTCTGCAAAGTTGATGCTGAGTACCCTTGCTGGATACACAATTTAAGCTAAATAAAGTCTCAAAGCTGTAGCTCTTCATAAGCTACATAAGCAAAGAAGCAGAGGGTTTGTGTTCAGAGGCTACTTGAAAGGGAAAAAATGGTGTGGTCATTATGATCCTCCATGGGATTTGAACCTAGCTACTTTGGAAAAAAAAAGGACATTGTTTTGCCAGTTAACCCTCTGGAATAACTATCACCTCGAGGAGGATTAATTAGGAGGTATTATCTTTCTTGAGGAATAAGTGCTTCTTGGTAGTCAGGCAGTGCATTACATCAGCTTGTCTCCCTACCTGGCAGTCCTGGGAAGCCGGGAGTCCCCGGGGGCCCATATGCTCCAGGAACTATGCAGGGCAAGGTGATACCTAAAACAAAGAGACACTGAGGTTGCAACACAGTCCCCTTCAGAGAGATGGTCAGAAGAGGAACATTTAGTACCCAGATTTTACAGGACATATCACAAGTGGCTGAGAGTGAACTTTTCTGAGACATTTCCTCTTCACATATAGTACAACCAAGAATGACATTTTCCAAAAAGTGAGAATTTGGGGTACAACTGACATGGAAAGGGAAGTTTTAATTAATACTGTTCCATCCACATCACACAGCCTTAAGAACTGTCTTATGCAAGTTGTCCAAACAATAGCACAGTCTGTATTTTACACTATTAGCCAGCAGTAGAACACTTGAACAATGGATATCACATGTGAGGATCACTGAAATGTAGATAGGACTGCTTCCTTGTGTGCTCTGCAATATTATGTAAGCAAAACTTACTGTAAGAATTATATAAGCAAAACTTTACCTTCTCCAGCTACTTAATACTCTACCTTATCACAGTTTACACAATCATATCTGAATAATAAAGAAATCAAACAATTATGAAATCATCATGTCAGGCATAAAAGCAAAATATGGGTAATTCCAACATCTTTGAGTAATCTCATAAACCAGGTATAAACAGGCCAGCTTTTCATAAAACACTGAGTCAGACTTCCAAAGCAAGACAGTTTCACCCTGTTTTACAGCATATGGCATGACCTCGAGCAGAATTCCTCATTGGAGTCTTTGACATGATAACTTCAGTGGATCACAGACTCTCTCCACATTTTCATGACCAGGCCTTTCAGCCTGGACAGCGTAAGAAATGATTATTTCTAACACTCACCCACATTCCTTTAATATTAGATGAAATTTACTACATCAAAGGGTCTTTTAATGAATGCAAATTATTTCCTAGTATGGAGGGAATGATGCATTCACAAGTTTTCTTACACATCTCTATGGAGGTGCAAACTGAATTGGCTAATGACTTATTCACACTTTCCCACATATTTTGACTATAGATACTCTTCTACAAAGGACCATTCATTGTTCCCAAAGCTTTGATGTAGCATTCATAATAAGCTGGTTTCTGATGTGCTCCACAGAATATCTGGAGTTCACATCAGGCACAGAGCATTTTACTTTTATATATGTCACAATGTAATTTTAATTTAGCAGATTTCATAAGAGACAATTTACTGAACAAAGATGTAAGCATTCATAGCTATGAATTAGTAAAGCTTTTAGCATTTAGCATGTGACTTGAATTGGAAAAAAAGCTTATGCAGTCTGTTCCTGGGGGACATTAATGCTAGCTGTCTCCTCACCCCATAACAACAACCCAGCATGACACTGGTGTGAGGTAATACAGCATCCAGCATACCCAGCAACCTTCCCAGCGCTGTTCTGGCCTGGCTCTCACCTCCCTCTGGGTCTGAGATTCCTCTGCCAACTCCTCACACTGCACTGCTCTTACCACCAACAGAACATCAGTTTATCAGTCCAGAAAGCTACACTACAACATACAAACCTATACAAACAAATACTGTTACTGAAAGAAGTGCAAACCTAGAAGTCCAAGTACGCACAGAGTAGAAAATACACTGAAAATCAGCAGTGAAAAAGGAAAAATACTGTTTATCCTAATTTGTATTTAAATGGCTGACATGGAATCAAGACACTGCATCTAGCTCTCTGCAGTCATTTTGTTACTAAAGCATTTTTCATAAATGTTCAGATTCATGAATTTCCATGTAACTCAAGAATGAGAATAAAATATTATTTGTGAAGCATTATCAAACCCATATTTACTTATTTTATCACTTGGTATGCTTTAGGTACATATCTTATACACATCTATAACTAAGCCAAACTGTAGTACCTCAGGAAGCAAACACAGCCCAGAGCTGGTTGCACCAGTCATAACTGAACTCCCTACCTGACTCTCATGACAATCTCTTATCCACCAATGCCTGTTCATTCATACAGTGTACTACAATTTCTTCTTTTAAAAAAATCTGGAGCTCTTATTTCAGTAACAGTAATGGTTCTGAAAACTGATTCAGACATCTCAGATATCAGTGAGTTACTATTTTTATCTGGACCATGAAGTAGGCTGTCCTATTTTAAAAATCTCATTTTATCATTCTTCCTAACTACTTTTGGTGTAAAATGATTCTCCAACAATAGTCAGTGAGTGGGTCCACCTAACACTTAGCATTTGAGTACCACTTTAGTATTTGTTGCTTATAACCTGTGTCCTCCTGAGCATGACAACTTGAGAAAGCTGTGACTACTGTGTGAGGTTGGTGAGCCCACAAACCAGTTTCAATTAATTTAAAGAGCAATTTAGCTTAATGCCACCTTCTGGCCTGGCTACAAGCACAGCACTAAGTTGAGTGCCGTTTGAGTTGCAGCTTTGCACCTTTTCAGAATAAGGGCAGACCCAACAACACCTACCTGGAGGGCCTGGAAGACCTGCTTGTCCTGGAAATCCATCCATTCCTGGGTCACCTGGTGGTCCACGAACTCCACTAGCACCTGGATATCCAACACCAGGAGAACCAGTTTCTCCACGATGGCCCTTGGAGCCAGGAAGTCCTGGCAGCCCCTTTTCACCTGGGAAACCTAGCCCACCATCACCCTGTGCACAGCAAAGACAATTACAGCTGAGAATCAAAGATGTGCAGAGAGAATAGAGATCACTATCACTTGTAAGAGTGCCTAAGAGTTTGGGTGGGCAAAGGTTCAGATGAGCCTGGAAGGGTATGTGGAAACCACCATAAATTATCAATCTTTATTTTAAAATGCAGGAAAACTCAGTGACTATTACAAAGAATATTTTATGCTGTAGTTACCAAAATGCAAATATTACATACTATGAAACACATTTACTTTATTTTTAATTAAAAAGATTCTGGTGGATTTTTTTATTCAAGATTTTGCTCATAATTATGCCTACAGTGTCTTTTTTTTTTTAAGGACACAATATGAAACAGCATCAGCGTCTACCCCACTACTGAAGTTTATCTTTTGACTGGGTAGCCAGAGGCATAAGGATTGCCAATTATTAATCTTGACAAAGACAAATTTGTGCTCAGGGATTATGAACTTTTTATATATTTGTCAATTTGCCACAGGGCTAATCAGGACTAGTTAGCTAGGCCTGGCTACTGTCTCTGTTCCTTATTCCAATTTTGGAGCACTGCTGCTAAATTAATCTGGACTTACTGGAGGACCTGGTGGGCCTGGCAAGCCTGGAAGTCCGTCCCTGCCAGGAGTTCCTGGGATGCCTGAAGGTCCTCTGGGTGCTGTCACACCACGGTCCCCACGAGCACCTTTGCCTGTTGCATAGGACGGATCCCCTTTCTCTCCCTTAAGGCCTGGCAGACCCTGCTGACCAGCTGAAGCCTACAGACCGAGAGATTAAAAAAGCAGGAATATGAACATGCAGAGAAAAGACCTTGCTTCTTAAAAATGTCATATGAGGACAGGACACAATGACTGGAGCTAGAAAGAATCTCCAAAGGGTTTCCTATTGTATACATTGCACAGGAAAAAGAAGGGAGGGGAAAAAAAAAAAGAGGTTCGGTTATTTTCAACTGTTTCTACTGTAACTACAGGTTTACGTGGCAAGCCAAACCTTGGTATATAGCACTATAATGACAGCAATCTTGTATGGCATCTGGGAACATTATATCATTCATGCTATAACAGGACTGAAGTACTGAATCTTCTTCCCTATTCCTTGGTGTGCTGCATTTACTGACACTGACAAAGACACTGTGAAGACAAAAGATTGGTATCTTTGTGGCCTACGACTTTCAAGATCAAGTACTTACAATGAGCAATGAGCAGCACTTTGGAAAATGCTGTTTGTTATGGTTGCTGTTTGATAAAAACCAGCTCAGCTCTCACTGATGTATTTAGCACACAGCAGTCAGGAGACAGACTGCATCTATGGTGCACAGTTTTTATAGCTATGAACAATGATGTGGAAAGATTTCACCCTCTGATTTCTCAGATCTTCTCTCCATGCACATGCACATCTGCTTCCCCAGCCAGCCCTCACTTAGGAAGAGCCCTGGGTCTAATCCATGTATGTCCACATCCAAGAAGTCCTGGAATTAATAACTTACTGTTTTCCTCTTGACTGATGAATGTGTAGTTCTCAGAACTTAACAACCATTTCTTCTCCCATTTTTATAGGTGATACTGTCTCGACTTTCAGCTTCTTTTTACAGATCAATTTCTAGTTTGTTTTCCTTTTTTTTCTTTTTAATCCAAACAAATAGAAGAAATTATGAAAATAAATGTGTTCTGCTTTCACTGCATTCAACACCAGCAATAGCACGTGGGCACTTCTCCTTTTAATTCATGACAACCAATACAAAAACTCTTCCTGCCTTACCGGAGGGCCTCGCAGTCCTGGTGCGCCCACAGTGCCTGGGTCTCCACCAATGCCCTTAGCACCAGGCACACCAGGGCTTCCCGATGGACCTGGTGGACCTGAGATGCCTTTTAGACCAGCTCTTGTAACTCCTCCATCACAAGCACAATCACCTGCCTCTCCTGGAAAATACAGTCAACACTCCAAACTCAGTTTCATTTGGATAAAGACCCTTTTCAGTTGCAAGAGCTCCAAAAGGAGTATTTGATTCAATTAAGACAAAGCCATTCTTATATGATTTGATTTTACGCCTCCTCTGCTCAGGTGATATGAATGCCGAGCAAGTGGAGCTCAGGTTCTCTCCAATTCAATTTCTATGTAATGCCCATCACAAAATTGCCATGTGTAGCATAAACCTCAGCACTTCTAGACCTCTTTCCAAAGGTTTGAACTTTCTAAACAGATGGGTTTAGGAGAACTTTTGGGTTTTTTAAGAGATAGTTATTATGTCAGAGAAAGTAACTCCATACTCCTACAGTAGGTTACAATGAACCTCAGCTGCATCTTTGCATTTTCCTGAATTGTGATTAGCCACAGATCCAAACAATCACCAAGCACAGTGATGTCTGCATCGTCATGGCTTTTGTTACTGGTTCAGTCACACACTAAGACCCAAATTCTCAAAAATTTTAGCAGAGAAGAGAATAAAACCAAGTTTCTCTGTGATTTGTCATAAAGACACTTAAATCTCATCCCTTAGGATATTAACCATGTGTAAATAAATTTCTGAGGCCCAGTGACTGCTAAAAGGCTCTGCCAAAACAAGAGTCAATTACCTTTGTAGCCTTTTGGACCCAAAGCTCCTGGCAGCCCCCTTTGTCCAGGCTCCCCTGGGGGCCCAATCCTTCCATTCAGGATCATCTCTGGGGAGAATGAAGGGCCTGTATGCAGAAAGAAGGCAAGGAAAAGCCATGAGAAGGCTGATTTTCAGCTCATTACTGACTTACAATGCCAGTTATGCAGCTGACAGAAATGGCACTGGATGAAACTGCGACTGTGGAAGCTACACAAGGAGACAGAACTTGGTTGGTACCATGGGCTGCAGTTCTCTGCTGTGTTTGCTTCCAGCTCCTCATACAGAAATGCAAAAGCCCTCACAGTGTGGATGCAACAGAGTCTCATTCCTCTACTCTATCACTGCACTTCTCACAGACTTAGTAGCCAAAGAATTCACCCAACTGTGAAAAGGAGGTACAAAAAAGGGCAAATGCTTCTCATTCAGTGGCTGCACCTCAAGAAAGACACAAAGTGGCAAAAAGTTTATGGGGACCTTCCCTGTCCCTCACTTCATGACTGCAGGACTCTTCTCTACATCTGTTTATATGCTTAATAGAATGAAACATAAGCTGCCAGAAACAGCAGCAGAAAGTGATCTGACATAATCTAAAACTGCACTGTCTGAAAACCATTCCCCTCAGTGACTACAATAAGACCGAGCACTGACCAGCACCGTCTGATGTACCTGGAAACAAACTGCAACCATCAGCCAAACACAGCTACAAGAGCCTTACAGACCCTACAGAAAAAAGTGCCAGTTATTGATAAGAGACCACTTATTTCTTCCGCCCAGGAACTCAATTCATCACACCACACTCACTGGCTCCATCACTGGAGTGTGCCCTGTTTTGAAAGGTTGGCTCTCACAAATAAGACAGGCTGTTTGAACACAGCTCACGGCAGAATGGTAAAACACAAAGTTTTGTAAAATCAACCCCTTTCATGTAATAATCAATTTATGAGGAAAACAAAACAATGTACAGTTTTTCTAATCTGGCAATCCATACAAATGAACATGTAAAAATAAAATCACATTTCATTAGGTCTGAAAACTGTCTCTTCAGGCATCCTATCTGACCCCTGGCACCCAGAATACCTACTCACAAGACAGACATTTATCTCAGGTGTTCATAAGGTCATGGTCTATTCTTTACCTGAGCCAGTAAGAGACTAAAAGCAGATGTAAAAAATATACATACGTGGTGAACCAGGCAATCCTGGTGCTCCTGGAAGACCTGGTAAACCACCTCTGCCAGGAGGGCCTGGTAATCCAACTGTTGCTCTTCCTGGTTCTCCCACTTCACCTTTCACACCTGGAACACCTGGAGACCCTCCAGGGCCCATTCCATCTAGACAACAATGACATAATGAGCAGCTCTCCAGCAGCAAACACATTCTTGTATTTTTAACATTATGAAAATTACTGTTGTGCCCTGAACTACAACCATGTACGCACAGAATAATTTCTAATTGTACCCAAAGGAAAAAATACCATTTGGATGCACCAACTGGCTTAAATTTACACACTCCTTTGGTCATCCAAAAAACTCCACAGCACTGCATGTAAGTGCCACAAATCAATCAAACAATTAACTATGTAAGACTGAGGGAGTTTTATTTTTTTTATTTCCTTTCAATGAGAAAATGTCCTTAGTAGTTCCTAGTCTCTTGACCATTGCAAGCCAGAACTTCACAGATGACATTCAAGTGAAACAGAAACTTTTGAGTGAGATCTTTGATGGGGCAAATGGGTTGCACCAGCAGTGGGGCTTCTCTAGACTATGTTAGCTCTTTATTGCAAACATGAACAGTCATTAAAAAAATTTCAGAAGCATTCACTATGATTTAAAATGTTGGAAGGGTCCTGACAATCAACTCAGTCAAAATGGAAATCAAACAACGGCCTCCTGTGTGCACCAAATATTTGCACATGAAAACTCACCTGGGCTGTAATAACTGGCACTAACTCTGCTCCCATCCAAGTCAACACAATTGGCTTCCTTCTGTGTCATCCCTGCCTCCTATTTCTCACACAGCAGTCTGCAAATCAGTCAGCTGAAGGAGCAGGGAGAGGCTTGCTCCAATACCTTCACCACCCCCAGGCCACTACCCAGAGAATTCCCAGCAAAAAGCACAGCAAACAGCCTGTAAGGGCACTGTAAGCAGCTGCTTTACCTATCTTGAGGCCTGGAAACCCTGGAGCTCCTGGAAGGCCTGGTAAACCAGTGATCCCTTCATCTCCTGGAGGACCAGGTATTCCCGGGTTTCCAGGGTCACCCGGTGCACCTATTAGTCAAAGAGGAAAACAAGGAAGAAAATCTCAGGAGAATTTCTGCTGAAAGACTGTTCAATCAACTACTGTAGTGGTCACTGATCTCATGGATAGTAAAGGCTGCCAAGCTGTTAGCAGGAAGCCTGTTAATAATAATGGGAAAAACTCCTCCTGAGCTGTTACAGAGGTTGTTTCAAACCTGACTACATGTGAAGAAGGAAGAATAGGAGAGACCATACAATTTGTCCCCTTACCTTTATGGCTTCAGAGACAGTTCCCATTGAGGCCTCAATCAGCTGTGGCATTAATTCAGCTCATTTTCTCAACAATATTCTTACCACATTGAACAACAAATAACAGCAGAATGACATTCAGAGCACCCACTACCAAGCAACATAAGGAAGCCTTTTCTCCCCGGTACACTGAAGACAGACACAGAGCAGACACACAGCACCTCGCTGTCCTCACACACAGTCTGCCCCCCAGGCAAGAAATTTCATTCTGCCTCAAAATGTATCACCCTGCAATGTGGGAATGAAAGGCTTTCTGCAAACTCTGAAGTTATAAACAAAGGACCAAGCATATCTGTATGCCAACAATAGAGAAATTAAAGGAAAAATAACAAGGGATGGGTTAGACTCAATATACAATGTAGAAAAGTGGTAAAATACAGTATGAAAGGAAGCTGGATCAGAAAAAGTGCTTTAGATGAGTTCCAAAACAAAATGGAAACATGTACCTGAAATGACTACACCTTCCCTGTCAATGACAACAGGAGGGCCTGGGGGACCAATGTCACCTAATTCACCCTGTAGAGAAAACAGATTCATGCCACATTCAGATGGGTGATAGAGGAGTGCTTGTGAGGAAACACACTGTACAGTGGTACCAACGTCTGTGGTCATTCTCTGACTAGCCATCATTCTTTGTGTTGGTGAAGAATTCACTTTGTTCTGCTATTCATAATCATCTGCTGTCCTGACTTACATCCTTCCTGTCTGACAAAACTGATGGCTGCTTCAGATAAGATGGCTGCTACTATCCAGCTGTCCTCTGAAGGCACCCTGGTGCCTCAATAGGAAGCACGGACGTGCACATACAATGTGTACTGGAGATCAGTTGTCATATCAGCACATTGAGCAATATCTGGTTGATGATACCTGTTCACCTTGTGGTAAAAGTGAGAGAGCTGCTATGAACATACTCATTTTTAAAAGCATTCATCACTGCAGCTGTCTGCTGCCTTGGAATCCTGAATTTCAATAAAAGGAGCTTCTAGGAAAATGCATTGGTCCACAAAGTCATACAGGTAGAATAAGCAAGTTGTGGCAAACTGCATGTCATTCCTTCTTCTCACTGATACCCTCAAAGAGTATCAGATCCTCTTTGAAATAGCAAGTGCAAAATCCAACTGTTGTTGAAATTGCAATCACATTTATCATGTAAACACCATGCAGTGAGCCAAGGCAGTGCACACTTTGTTGCTTCTTCAAGTAATATTCCTCTGTACCTAATCTTGCCTCAACTGTCCAGTAAATATGGCATTATTGAAAGGATAAAGGAGACCAGAAAGGCTTCACCTGCAATTCTAATCCATGAAGTTGGATGACTGAACATCAAAAAAGTATTAAAATACCATGGTTCAACAACCACTCACTTTTATGCTTAACAGTAAGGTAAATGAGAAACTGAAACATACTGAAAACACAGTGATATACAGGTAAAGATAAAGCTTAATTAGGGCAACAATATTTATTCATACAAATATCTTTAAAAAAGCAGTGCTCTGGTGAGAAGTTACCTTCATGCCTTCAACTCCATCCAGTCCTGGATAGCCTGGGACACCTGGATGACCCTGCAAAATCACACAGGGAAGCCAGTAGATCTTAAGCAGTTAGATGGCTTCAGTAACTGCAAGTACAGTAAAAAATAACAGAAATATCACCTTTCTCCCTGGAATTCCATCAGATCCATTCAGTCCCAAAAGACCCTAGAGTGGTAAAAAGAAAATTAACTTTCAGAGGCTTCATCTCACTTTGATCTTTTTATATCAGGCTCCAAGTATCTCAGCACCAACTGACAAAAAGTTAAAGTTTTCAAAAGGAAAAGCTACCACTGATTTTCCTGTCTCTCAAATATTAACAATAGTAATGGAAAGAACTTAACAGAATAACTGAGAAAAGAAGTATTATCTTATTTAGCCATTGTCTTTCTAATTGGCAGTTCCAGTTAATTAAGTCATGGTGTCTCAACTTCCTGGGAAGTTAGGTAGTTACTTTGTAATCATAAAGCCATAAATCTTAATGCAGGCTAGACTTTCTATCTGACAATTTATTCTGCATGTGCAGAATAAATGCCTTGGTCTTGCTGTTGTGTATAAGCACATCTCCGCAGAGTCATGGTGGTTTGAGGAACCTGTGGCTGGGAGGTGCCCACAGCGTGCTGCTAACTTCCACATTCACTGACCAGACAGACCAACACCTGTTGTCAGCTTTTCCATTTCCCCCCAAATATCTTTCTGTGTTTTCTCATAGCTGATTCTGGCTAAGACCTCACTGAAGTACCTGCAAGGACTCTTTACTAACTTCATTTGGACTTCCTGCAACCTTCCTTTTCTGTGAAGCTTTCAAAAAAACTGGGAAAACACTGGCCCTGCAGTATCAAGCCCTTCACTCAACACTTCTGTATGGCTTCCCTTGGGCTGCCTTGTCAGTGTCTCATCTTTAATCTCACCTTTAATCTGAGGCTTTATTGAGATAAGACTATCTATTGGTTCTCTTGTTGTATGGTGCTGACTACTATGGGACTCAGCCTGAGATTCCCACATGCTTTGGGAATGTTTCTGCTGATGAAAGGCCCACTTCATGTGTTTGAGAACAGGCATTTAAGGGCTTTGTGAAGTTACCTACCCTGCCACCTGGTAAGCCAGGCACACCTTTTTCTCCTTTTTCTCCAACACCTCCAAAGCCCTGAGGAAAAATATCAACATTAAATCTGTGTTCTGTTTGGAATTGAATGGCACAGCCCTAAGTAAAGTGAGCACAAACCCATTTTTTAATATAAACAGTACAACAGAGAGACAAGGGGAACTGACTGTTTCTGCTGGCACTATTTTGCCCAAGGAAGAAAACCTCTATGAGGTACATGGCAGTACAGTACCTTCTTCATTCCCCAAGACTTTCATCCATTTAAACCATGGCACATATTTCAGTAGCAAATGCAAGTGACCCCATGCTATAGACAGCAAAGACCTGCCAGTGTTACTCTGTATTCTATTCCACATTTAGAAATTATTTCAAATCTCATTTCTTAACATCAGCAGCTTAAGGGAATGCTCAGAGCATGCTTTTCACTTCTAAAGCCTCAGAATGACACAAAAGTAGCATTTTCATGCTCAGCATTTGGAAATGTTTGGTGGTTTTCCCAGTCAGCAAGAAGTATCAAATCCAGAGACAGAATGCCAGGATTTAATTTCAGCAAGAGTTACAGTAGTTAAGCAATTTTCAGGCTTCAGTCTTAAAATATCTTATGGTTGTGGTTAAGTTTGCACATATGTTCAATTTCACCACCTTCAATGGGTCTCTTGTGATGCATAAAGCTAAACATGCACATAGTGGAACATGTCCAGAGAGGCTAATAACAGACTGTGCTTCATGTACAGGTTTTTCTTGCACGTATTTCTACTAAGAACATCTGTACATTGAAGAAACTGGCAAACAGTTTATCTTATTAGTCAGAAGTTCCTCAAAATATTTATTCCCTAAACTCAGTGAAACAACCCCTGTTTACAAAAGGTTATAAGCTGGGAAATAGCTCTCTGGAATCCAGGGATAAATTGTTCTTCTTGATTTGTAGAGAGAAGAAGTAACACATCGCTGAGTTTATGGGCACAAATGTTAAACAGCCCATTTTAGCTGGGTATATATAGACAGACAGAAAGATGTGCATGTGCTTTACAACTTTAAACTAAAATAATAAAAATTATGTTCATACATAATTAAAGGGAAAAACTAGAATTTTTGAAGATGTCTGCGGGACATCAAGGAACACTGCCATCAAGTGGCCATGTCTCAGGTAGAGTTGTGTGCAGGTTTCCTCTGCAAACAGAAGGATGCAGGCACTGAAATGCTGGCTGCCCTGTAAGTAGGACAGCATTATCTTCCTTGTATCTACAGGATGAAAACCTATCAGATTAGAGTTACACTCTTCAGAAAGTCTTGTGGACATTATCAGATTTTCGAAGCTCTCTGGTGCCTAGAACCTCCTGTAGAGACCTTGTGAGCTGTTCAGAGGGTGTGGAACCATCTAAGCCATATTAAACATATATTAAAAACACTCCTCTGTCCTTACTGGAATGCCAGGCAATCCTTTCTCTCCAGGGAATCCTTGAGGTCCTGGTTCACCCTGACAAGGGGGAAAAAAAATAAACAAAATAAATCCCTGTGCCTGTGAAAGCAAAACTTTCCCCAATGCACCCATCATGCTCCTGACACCTAAAGTAAGCCCTTGTAATTGGTTTATCAGCAAGCACACTGGGCCTGTGTCACCATGTACCAGACAGAGTGCCTCTCAGCACAGTGTTGGTGCATCCAACAGATGGTCTCTGACCACCTCCCCTGGCCTCAGACACCACTGCTCGGGAACTGCTCTTCTCCTGTCCCCCACTGCTACAAGTCAAACTAGAAGCATGTGATATCATCATATAGGAAACTGGAACATGCACAGTACTTCATGGAAGGCAGCAAAGTAATACACACTCTCTTCACAATCCTGCCTAAAAACCCAAGTGGGAGCCCAGGGGAAGGGCATTTGTTTGAATCCCAGCTCACACTAATGTAACTCCACCAAGTACGAGAATCTCTCCCATGACTTTCTGCAGGGGCTTAGGTAAGCTCGGACTGGGTTCCCAAACCAGCCTGTACAGACCTCAGATTAATTCAATATTCCTAAATTTCACATGTGTAGAGAACCTTTAACAAGATCCATACAGCTTTTGTAAAAACACTGATGACCTGACGTATCTCAGAAAATTCCAGACTAACAAAATGAAGGTCAGAAATCCGAATATTTCAGAGCAGTGTGCACCAAAGCAAAAGAGATGCAGCTTTTATTTTTCTAAACTGATTTGAGCTTTTTGCTTCAGCTGACACAATTTCACAGACCAAACAAAACCAAACTACTGTTCATTTATTTTTAGGATTAATGATGAGAACCTTATATAGCTTTCAGATTTCTCCTTCTGAGAGGTGTGCATTCTCTAGTGATCCACAGTGCTCTGAGCTAAAAATAGTTTTATTCAATAGCCAGTTGACAGAATAAACCAGTACAGAAAATTATTTTGATTTGGAAATGTAACCGCACTCACTGTCCAGTAATCTCGTTAATTCTTGAGTGAAGGTGAATGGGGAGGGAGAGGGTTTGGAAACTGAATTTACAGACCTTTTCTCCTTGCTTTCCTTTTGGAAAACCCATGAATTCCAGTATTCCAGTGGATGGTGGGGGACCTGGAGGACCAGGCAGTCCTACATCACCCTGTTGACAAAAGAGGAAGATTTTAACAGAGGCAAAACATGGTTAATTTTCGATGGAAGTGGCCTACAAATCAGACAAAAACCCATTCTAATTATATCTCATGTATTTAAATCTGTGTGCCTGAATGCTGGCACAGGAGTTTGGTCATGGAAGTCAAAAGATCAGATTGAAAATTAAGAGGAACAAAATGCATTTGTTTCCAAAGACTTAAATCAACAGGAAAACATTCCAGAAAGACTCTGGGGAGAAATATGAAAGAAAAGAAGTGAAGGAACTATTAGAAATGTAGAATGCTGAGAACCAGTTTTAACAGCAGCAGAATCAAGTCCCAAGCTGAGAACTTTAAGAAGCCCCATTATGCCAGTGGAAATGCTCACACACACTGCAAGACATCCAGTTAGGATACCGAGACAATAAATTACACATTGGTTGACCCAAAGAATATCATGAAAGCTAAGAAGAAGGAAGTCAGTGGAATAATTCACCCAGAGGTGAAGGTCCAAAGAAACTGAAAGGAGGTTGAAAAGATTCTTAAGGACCTCATGTCTTGATAACCACAAAAACACTCGAGATTTTCCCCTTCCTCCCCTTTACCCAGAGAAAGCTCCCATCCTTTTTTGTGTATCAACAGATAGGAACCAGCAAGACTCTTTAGTATTTGGACTGTCAATCAGTCCAGGAGAAGAAAAGAAAAAGGAAAATAAGAAAATGCTAGAATCTAGCAACTTTCTAGAGCAACAAGCTGTGATGGAACACTAGAGTATTACTTCATGCTCCTTCCATAATAGAACAAGTTTCACCTACCTTTTCTCCTTTCTCTCCTTGAAAGCCTAATCCCATATTACCCTAGGAGATTGAAAAACCAAGGATGAATGAATAATAAAACAACAGCAACAACAGCATCACTCTCACCTAGGCCCACAGCACCATTAAAAACCCAACAATCAAGTGTAAAAGGAAGACAGGAAAGGCAGGTACTTACTTTTGGACCTGGCAGCCCAGGGGGACCCACTGGACCCTAAATGTGAACAAGAGCAAGATTTTATTCCTCTTTACTTAATTAGGATGCAAAACAAGTGGAGCAATGCTGGGATCTGCAGTGGTACCTGAACTTTCCTGCCTCCAAAACAAAAGTGATACACATGGTCTCAAGTCTTCACATCTCTGATAGCAGAGTTAGTAGACAGCACTCTACAGCTTTACTGGAGCTCTCACTCATGACTGTTGCTCTGAACACTCCAGAGAGGAGAGTTGTGATCAGATTTAACTATCCAGGACTGAGCATTCTGTGCTTCAAGTCACCTGCGCTCAATCTTTTCAGATGCAGACACACTTTTGCTCATTGTCAGGACAAATACAGACCAGGAGGGAAAACCGCCAACACTTTGTTCTGTCAACCAGTGCAACACTTGAGGTCTCTCACCTGCAAACCTGGTAATCCTATAGGGCCTGCAGGACCTATTGGACCTGGAAAACCTTTTGGGCCCTGCAAGAAAAATAGAGTACAAATAGACAATGTGTAGCATTTACTCAAATAAACCCCAAGCAAGGATAAAGTGAGCCTCAGGAAACATTAAATAATATCCCCTAATTAAGTATGCCAGATTAAATATTATAACAATTTATTTCATATTATTAGATGCATTTTGAAAATCAAAGTTACAAAGTTCAGTGGTAGGAAGGGAGTTTGATTTGAAAAAGGAATAATGGAATAGATAATAGCAAAAATCTGACTTCCTCTACCATAACGTGGATCCACTCTTACCATTACAAAGCTGGAATTGCTCACACTACTGGTATCACACCTGTAAATACACATCCTGCTAGTCTAAAAAGTGTCCTTGAGAACCAATACATGAAAATGTACCTACTTTATATTCTTTAAAATCATTATTTCCAAAATTAAATAACTTACAGGAATTCCATCCAATCCAGGAAGACCATTTTCTCCCTAAAAAGTACAAATGCTTGAGTAAAAATTACGCAACATTATTGCAACAAACTATAAGGAACATCAAGCTTTGTAGAAATAGAAATACTTGCTCTTAGTTAATATTAGGTCAAGTGTAAATGGTAAAATATTTTGAAATCTGTGCTTCCATATTTGAATTGGTTAACAGAGAGCTTCCAAAACTCTGGAGAAATTACAACCATTTTATTTATGTGTAGCAAGAGAAAATGAAGTAGATTTAAAAAATAGTAATTTTAAAAACACACAATCCAACCTTTCCTTATAGGACACTATAAAATATGCAAAAGCACATCATTATAATATAAAATTACCTGTATTTCCCATAAATATAGAAGTAAATAAAGATCTACTTAACTTTTACCAATTTATGAGTGTATATAATGTGGGTAGAATTTTAGAAGGGTCCCTAACTTTGACAAGCAAATTCAGTGTGAGAGGCCTTATATGGCAGAGTAAATTTCTTAATATTTCCAATAATTAATGAAGCATGACGCTGCTAAATATTGCTGAATCCAGTACCATAAGAGATACTGAATATTTTGTACATTTATTCCAAAGTTAGTACTTCTGGCAAAAATCAAAACCATGTGTGTTTGTTCCAAAGCAGTAAAGAACCAAATCTTTTATGCAAGAATATTCAAGAACCTGTTCAAGAACATAGTTTGTATTTTCTGTACAGGAACATAAAAAGAAAAGAAATAATTATAGACTTGATACAGACCTTTCAGAGTAAGTTCCTTATTAAATAGGAGAGTAAAATCTTGACTTCACAGCCACAAAGCATGACATACTATGAGTGGAATATGAACAAACCAAGAAGATGACTGACTATTTACTAGTGCCTTCCAGTATAAAAAAATACTGGGAGGCAGCTGGGATCTCACAGCAGAAATCTTAACGTGCACTGAACAGTAACAGGATGAGCAATCCCAGCATGGGATGAGCACGATCTCTACAAAGACCATGCAATTCCAAGTTCTGAGAGCATCTTGTGTTGTCATTAATGAATTTATTATCAACAGCCCTGCAACCTGTAGGGTATCAAAGTTTCTTGCACTGCATTTTCTCCTATGCAATGACAAGTCTTACCTTCATTCCTTTAAGACTGCCTTGAGCAAAAACAGGTTCTCCTTTAAGGCCTTTTGGGCCAGGACGACCCTGATTTAAAGAAAAAAAAAAATTAAAAAAAATACATTTCTGGAAAAAAACACTACTTTAGTTTTGAAGGAATCTATATTCAGCATAATGAACAAGGCAAACTCCTGGCTCCAGTAAACAGTAAAAGTACCACTGGTGCTTTGTCAGAGAAGCTGTGCTGTTAGGAAACATTCCAAGGCCAGGCTAGATGGGGCCCTGAGCCACCTGGCCCAGTGGAAGCTGCCCCTGCCCATGGCACTAGACCACTGGATGGTCTTTAAGGTCCCTTCCAAACTAAACCTTTCTAGTATTTTCTCTTTTGCTTAAAACTGTAAAGAAAATTTTGTTTGGAATCAGTAAGAGGAAAAACTGAGAGACTGCACGAATATTCTGAAAAACTACCATTATAATTCTAGATTTACCCAGTTTATTTTAGTCTTAATCATCCCATTCAATTTATCTGAGGTGATTTCATTTTCTTGCCAAAAAATTGTAATCCTAGGAGCACTGCAAAATAGAAGTTTGAGAAGCAGGTACGAGTAAACCAGTTACTTTAGAAAGCAGGACTTTATTTTTAACTTACTGCTTCAGTAATTTTCAACATCATATGATTTTCAAGTCTGGATGACGTGTAAAAATCTCTTAAGTACAGTTCAGAAATGCTGAAACAAATGGCATTTATTTGTATCTGCCAGCTGTATTTTCTTCCTCTTCTTAATATGTATGTGCAAAGCAGTTGCATTACATGTACAATGAGACACACGAACTGTGTTTGTAAGATCAGGCTTCTAATGTGGAAAAAAAATCAAATATCTGTCAAATAATTTAATATCAAGATTTCTTGTTTTGCTTAACTTCAGAAATAACCACTTTTATAAAAGACTACAATTCCCAAAAGCATCTAAGAGTGAAGTTCTTTTAACTAATCCTACCCACTCAAAACAGAGTGTAGAGTGTGACCCAACTACCTTCACTTCCTCTACAGGCAATGCAGAAAAACGGGTACCTCCAAAGACAATTCATGCTGAAAGGAAGGGGGAGGAATGCTCTCACAAGCATCACCCTGTGTAATAGGGGAGCCCAAATAAACAGATTAAGCATGTAACTTTAAGGTATCCAATGCAGGCTAGATAAACTCCAACCTGGTGGTAGAAAAGTATTTTCAAAAGTAAAATATACACTTGCTTATACACATATATAAAATAAATACCCTGAAAACCGAATTCTATAACAATCACTGAGTATAAAGCTTCTGGCTATCTTAGGACTTGAAGGAAGGCATCCAAGATTATATGCATAGACTTGACCATGTGGTAACATCCCTTCCTGAACAGCATTCACTCACTTGAAATGTGTCAGGTAGAAGACCTTTGACACTTTCTTCTGAGTTGGCTTTAATACTGCCAGTGACAAGGGTATAACTTGGTGTGAGTGCACACTGAATCCACAGGATCTTCACTTTATCCTCAGAGTGGAATTTCAGTAAGAAAATTGCAATGAGCTCTAAGAGTGCTAATAAACTCAGGGTTATTCAGGTTCTTCCTCAGTACTTGGCAGTAACTTCTGCAACAGTGTCATGAAAAGCAAATCCTGGTTTAGTGACCACAGAACACCGTATCTGAGTTGGGACGCACAGGCAGTCCAGGTAGGCCAGGAAACCCATCTGATCCAGAAATGCCAGGACTCCCAGTGGTACCATTGCAGCCATCGAGGCCAGGCAGACCTCTAGGTCCAGATTGCCCAGGGTGACCCTGTGTAAAGGGAGAAAGAGAGAATGACTAACAGGATCCATTGTTGTATTAGTAATACTGTTGTCCCCAGAAAACTGCTGTCTTCCTTCCAAATGGCAACACAAACCAAAAGAAATGCACAACTCCCAATCAAGTCTGGTGTATGGCAGGCTGCAACACAACTAGCATCTTCAGCCAGCATTGTTTATCCTCCCTGAAGGTTAAACCCGAGAACATTGGCTGCATTCATCTGATTGCCTTTTTCCCTAAGGGATCATTTTCTGGAGTACATAACTTGTGCATGAGTAGGTCCCAAAAGGGCAATACTCATCCCACAGCAGCCTGAAACATACGGGATGTAACAGTGTCAAACAGCACACAGGGGTGCACCTGACACCACGAATGGAAGTTGCTCATGTGAAAACAAGGGCAGAGGCAGACTCAACAATACTGAGCATTTATAATTCCAATCTGCTTAGAGTTTCAGTGACTTCTCTTCCTCTCCAGCATGGATTCTTTCTTTTAATAGATCAACAGATGTTAAAACTCCAGCATCAGGCCATTCAAGCAAAACAGATTTACTTGTTGTATTGAACTGAAGACCTTAGGCAAAGCAACTAAAAGAAAGAGCCAGTTAACTAAGAGCATTTTTAAAAAAAGTATTTGTAATAGTCAATTATTAATCAAGCAGAGCAGAATGCAATTGTACCTGATTTTGATTTCACACCTCTTTTGCCCTGGTATAGCTCCACTAATTTGACTGAAGTTTACTCAGCATGGTACTGGTGCAAATGAGATAAAACTTTGAGACTTCAGGTACTTTTTCTTAAGTGCCATATGGGTATGTGAGGGCAGAACACACAAAGGCAGAACTGTCAGACACATTGCTCAGGATTCAAGCAGCTCCTTATACTATACTCTTTTTCCTATAAATGAGTCCTGTGGCACTCAAATAGTGTTTTGAGGCAGGAATAAAAACTAAAAGTTATGGAGATAGTATCAGTAACTTGACAGTTCTCTCCCTTCCCTCTGTACATGGTGATCTTGACTCATCCCAAAAGTACTTTTGTTTGATCCCAAAGATCCATCCTTAAGATATGGCACTAAATAAGTTATGACTCACACTAGCAAAGTAAAAAAATAAACATGGATAAAATGGAGATAAAGCAGAACATTACAATCCTTGATGCCTGACACTTAAAACAAAACACATTTACTGCACTAAAGGTCTTCCCAGTCTAAGCCAATAAATAGCATATGCTCTGACCAAACGCAATGAAAACTTCACAGTAACGTACAGCCTTTTATCCAAAGATCTTACAATCCCTTACAAAAGTTTGGGAATGCTATGATCTTCATTTTATGGATGGGAAGCCGAGGGCACACAGTAGCAGAGTGACTCTCCCAAGGATGCAGAGCAGCTTAGGCCATAATTATGTAAATACTCAAGCTGATCATTGGACCCAGCTGCTGCCAGGAGAGCTATTGCACGCTTCTGCTTACTCACACTTACCTCCTCCCTAGACACAGACAGAATTGGTGAGTCAGAGCAGAAAACAAACACAGCAGAAAAGTAATTGTTCTGTTTCTTAATGGGGTTAATTTTCAGTCAGATGAGGTCCTTGGTCCAGCTCATTTGGCAACTGCATTGAGATTTGTGCCAAAAAAATACTTTCTGTTAGTCAATAAGGGACAAACTGAATGAATGTCAAGTGTGTCTCAACTAAAGGATCAAGGCAGCTCAACCAGACTAGTATAAATTTGAGATTTAACAAGCTATGGAATGAAGTCATCCCAAAGCATTAGCATCAGACACCACTGCGTTAATAGTACCAGTTCCTCTGATGATTAAAGTCTGTCTAAATATCCACGTGTGGTGTGCAAACAGGGACTTGTCAGGCCCTGGTAAAGCAGCAGGAGTAGGCTGAAGCACCAGTTTATTGCCAGTTATGTTTGCCTCTTAGAAATTATTTAATCTGGTTCCCAAAGCTGGAACAAATTAGTGGCAACCCACCAGTGTCTATCAGGTCTTTCACTTTGTTTACAGCACCAACAAAACCAGGAGCTATGTGGGACAAGTGCTCATGTTTCTGGTTACAGCATAAGGCGACCAGCTGCAAGGTTTAGTGAAGCTGAAGGGCCAACATCTGCCCCTCAGAGCAAGACAGCAGGGAGCCAACCTGTTAAAGCTTCAGTGCTGGCCAAGAGCCAGCCCTGGCAGGCAGCTGACTGGTGGCCTCATGCCCTGGGAAACTCTTCGGGTGAGATCTCCTGCTCTTAGACCAACAGTCTGTAAGTGGCCCGAAGGATTTTGGTATCCTCTTAATATATGAGAGGGGCTGGCAGAAAGAGGACGTCAGGTATGCTGACCACAGTGATTTCTTATGTGTGCTAAATAAATCTGTGTCCCTGTCACTAAATCCCACAGCATCCATATCTCTGGTTCTGAGCCAAAGCATGACACAGACTGACACACAGGCACAGACATACACATGCTGTCTCTTGCTTTAGCAAAAAAATCCACAGGATTTCGTACTTTCTAGCACATCTGCCATCAGAGTTCATTATGTTTTAAGAACCTTACTTGAAAAGATACTGAACACCCACAACTGACTTGAGAGTTGTAAAAGTTGTTCATTTAAGCTGCCTTAAATGAACCTTTATCCCAGGGATTTAAAATACTGACGTGAAGAGTTGTTTTGATCTGAAAAAAATGGTGATTAATACTTTCATTGTTCTCACCTCCTCCAATTCTTCTTTTGGCAGATGTGCCAATTCAACACAAGCACCTCACTTGACTAAGGCAGAAGACTTTCATAGGCTTTACTTTTACATGTCAGGGTGACCAGTTTACAGATCTGAGTTAAAACACAGGCTGGAGAGGTTGCTTTTGGTCTCTGTTCTCACAAAAGGAGACATTCCCTGTGAGACAGATAAGGAAACTTGAACTGGTTATCTAGGCCCTCGCTTTATCTGACTCCTGCTTGTACACTGACACTGTGATCCCAAGGGGCCTCTTTTCTAAATCAAACAGCACATCCCAAGAAGAGACCTCAACAAATATTTAAAAGCAGAGAAACAAATGCAACTAAGGGTGAATACAAAACGAATTGAATAAGCAATTTTGTGGAATGCTATGGCAAAGTGGCCCTTCTACAGCCACCACCAAGTGCTTGCATATCCTCTAGGAGGGTCCCAAAACTGCCTCTTCACGTAGCTCTGGCTTTCGTGGCACAGACAAGGGCTCACTTATCATAAAGGTATTTCCTTCTGGGACTCCTTGGAGTTCAAGAAAAGCTATACACATTTCCCAGTTTCAGACTTTGCCAGAAGTGTCCTTGAATCTCATCCTATAGGAAAAAATAAACTTCAAGAGTAGGGCTAAGGATTTGAGGGTTTCTTCTACAGCATAACATGAAAGTCTAGCAATAAACACGTGGAGCTGCTGTATTTACTAGGTTAAAGGGATTAGTCAGGCCAGCTGCAACAACATGATTTACTTGCCACCAGCATTCCCCAGGGGAACTCTGTGGAATACCACTTCCCTTAAGGTCAGTAGTGGGATTCCCCTCTGAATAAGTCTTGCAGTCCTTTGGCAATGACTGAACTATACCTGCCCACACTAACATACCTGCACACTACAAAGAATCTCCCTTCATATTTAGATGTTAATTCTTGTCCAGAGAAAGCAGTGTATTTTCACTTCTCTCTTTCATCTATCAGCAACACACATGCACTCTCTCCTTTGCTCTGAAATTCACACATCTATTTAATGGGAATATGTTTGTACACATTTCACAACAAACCCAAGCTACCCCCCACCATGAAATGCAATGGCAAAAGTAAAAATATTTTCCCAAGCAGTGGTGGTTGCTATTTTCACCCCACAATGGAAGTATTTATCTCAGTGGCTAGAATGTAAACAGTAGGAACTAGTTTCCCTTTCCCCTCTCTCTGCCCCGCAGTTGTGGCATAGAAGAGACACAGTGTTGAGCACTTTGCTGTTCATGACCAGCAAAATCTGCCTCTTTCCCATTCACCCACCTGCAGAATACTGTGAAGCAGACAGAGTAGCCCTGCATGCACTGGAGGCTTGGAATCCTCCCATCTGCCTCCCCTGCTCTCTCCTTGGAATGCCTGTTGCTGCCAACTACCTGTTGCTGTATCTCTGCCTCCCCTCATTGTTGGGAATCCCCTTTCTCCAGAGCCTCATCTGCAAAAATACCCTGAGAACAGCATGTTCCCACAGTGTGTTCAATTAAATTAAGTATTATGGGAACAGCTTGTTCTCTTCAGACCTAGAGAGTTGGCTGGTGGTAAAAGAAAAAAAATAGCAGCAAAGGAGTAGAACAGGAGAGAAAACAGGCAAGGATGAGCAGAGGGGAAGTGAAGGACAAGGGCCAGGAAGTAACTGGAATCGAACAAGCTCATTTACAGAGCCAACTGTGCATTTTCAGCCAATCTATCACAACAATTCAGTTTTTGATAAGAAGTAAGAAAACACAGCTCAGCAATTGGAGCTCCTGGCCAGCTGAGGAAGCTAGGAAGACAAGAAAGAGCATGAGTATACATAGGATGAGAAAATTTCATCAAGAAAATAAAAAGAATTCTAACATCAGAAGGAGAAAGCAGGATGACCTAAATAATGTAGAAAGGGCAAGGAAGTTTGGGGCAACTTCCAAAGCTGGCCCAGTTAAAATTCACCTGAGGTAAAGCAAGACATCTTTGCAAAAATCGCTGGGGAAAACCAAAGCAAAAGAAAGCTGGTCAAAACACTCTAGGCACATAACTTTTGTAAACAACTGTCACTAGAATGTTAAAGTTCTAAAGAATGGAAGAAACAAAAAAAATCCTGATTAAAGTGGTTATCATAGTTACCTGCTTCTACCATCTGATCTAAACCGGAATTAGAATCTAGTGGAGAAGTAAGGATTCTCTGAAGGGCCTTAGCTCTCATCACTGTTTTCAACCATATAATAGCAAAAGATGACTGAGGGAGACCTGATAACAGCTATCACATACAAGAAGGCTACTACAAAGTAACGGTGAACAGCCTTCTCTCCATATTCCTGACTAACAGCATGAGAACTAAGAGGTTTAAACTGCAAGAAGACGGACTAAAGTTAGGCATTAGCAAAGCTTTCCATCATCACAAGGTTTTAAAGAATTGGTTAGGAAACACAAACTAAAAATGGCCTGAACCACAGCTGATCATGCCTGTTTGACTCTCTGAGGTCCCTTTCAATTCTGTAAGTCTGTGATTTTATGATACAGTGTTTTTTAGACATAGTGCTGAGGGAACATGGTGCTGAAAGAAAAGCTTATCAATGATGCAGTGGATCCCCATGTAACTCAGGCTCACTTCTTGATGCAGATCAGCTTTCTATTATCCTATAGCAGGATCCAAAGCTCTAAAAAAGCAGCATGGAACCACCAGGCAGACCAACAACCACTGCCTCCAGAGAGAAGCAAGCAATTATAAAGGACACTATGCATGTACTAGGACAGTCTCATTGTGCTTAGATGCTTTTGGTTGTGACTAACATTCTGGTAGTTTATATTTACATGTGCAAACTTACTGGGATCCCATTGATGCCTTGAAATCCTGGAACTCCCATTGGACCCTGAAGAAAAAGAGTGCACATTATATTTCACTTCATCAGTCTGTATATTTCAATTACCTGGGAGATATTTTTTGCTCCAGTACTTTCAGTCCTGGACTTTAGCCTTCAAAACCAAAAGGAGCAAACTAGCTCATGCAGATTGTCTCTGAGTGCAGGGGTCAGTGAAGATAGGAACTGAGCATCTGAGCCTGACTGGATGCCAAATGAGTGTTTTAGGAATGTTTTAATCAGGTCATTTAAAGTAAAAATATAATCTCCTACTGCACATCTGGGGAAAACAAGATGCCAGGAAAATAAACAATCTGGTATAAACTTAGCTCTCAGTGTCACACTTTACTTTCCAAGAGTTTCAACAGGACTTATGTGTTTTTCTGTCTATGTGTGGGCAGGACTCCAAAGATATGCAAAGCACTGCATTAACTTCAGACCACCCCTGCCCAAGTCACAGGTATTTACCACACTTTGTTGGTTTTACTGCTCTATTCTGGACAGTAGCAAAACAGACTGTGTAAGCAGAATATCCAGGCTAAATCGATCTTGCTTTGGAAAGGTAAAGCATATTGCTTCCACAAGGGAGAAAGAGAGAATCTTATGGCATGTTGGTATTGCATATGTGTCCATTTCAGTGGATAGAAACAATTCTGGAGCAGATAAGGGATTTTTTTTTCAGAGCAAGGAAATTGGTTCCAATCGTTCAGGGCCAGTTCCTACCCTGAGTTTCTGTGTCTCCCAAAATCTAGGTTTAATGATTTCAGAGTTAACTGCTAGAATTACAAAAATTTTATCACTCATATTGGCACTCAGTCCTTGTTTTGCATCCTCTCTTGCCTTTCAGATGAATTCAACACTGAAGCAATATCTTTCATGGTCCCCTTTTTCAGTTTACTTGGTTCTTTGTCTTAGGAGAAAAGGTGACTAGAACTCCAGTATGTTGTCTAATATTAAATGAGCAGAGGGTGTAACTGCAGCTTATAAAAATACAATTGAGCAAGTTTCCATCTAGCAAGCTTACCTGCCACTAGTTGGGAAAACATGGAAGACAAACGCTGCTCTGCAGGTCCTGGCACCTAAACTACATGTGTTTTTCTTTTATTTGCTCACATGACCTGAGTACTTTATATCAAACAGACCGGGAAGATGCTCCAGATAATCCCAGAATGCAAATCCACATCCTAATGTCCCAGACATCCTCCATACTTCAGAAACCAGGCACAGCATGCAGATGAACTACCCACATGTATTCAGTCTTTCTTACTGAAAGTACTTGTTCATACTGCCATTCATTCTTTTGCATAGCTCCGAACACTCCATTTGATGCTTCCCTTCTAGGAAGCTGAACAGATCCTAAGGGCACTGAGACATTTCTGTTTGCTCTTCTGCCCATTGTTGCACACTGCAATCATTGATACCTACACCTTATGGGCTACTCCATTTAATATGACATAGTTTCTAATATTCTTTCTGTCAGAAGTAACTTTGCACCTGCCAAACTGAACTGGAGGTTTCAATTAGTACCGACTCCAACTCAGAACCTTTTACACAGGAACCAGCTGCAGGTTTCTCTGAATACAGCATGAATAACACCCACCTTTCCCTGGGCATGTGAAGTGAAAGACTGCTTGCAACAGCAATAGTCACTGGGCTATGCTTCACCTACCAGGTGTTCAGTAACTCTGGGATCTGTATTCTAATCCAAAAATAAATGCAAATAATCCCCTAAAGAGAAATATTTGAAATGTTATTTTGTTCTTACCCCTGAAGAGGCAGTCTAAGATTATCTTCATTAGCTCAAAAATATATACAAGGTCATAGATCTATTGCAGGGACAGAAAAGTTGAGCTTACCTTATCACCTTTCTGTCCAGCTGGTCCAGGGAGGCCCACTGCTCCTCTCTCACCTTTTGCTCCTGGCAAACCTTCTGGACCAGTAAATCCAGGTGCTCCTATGGGTCCTTGAAGCCCAATGGGTCCTGGTCGACCCTAATACACAATAAACAACAAGTCAGTGCACCATCTTCACAAACCCCTTTGTAATTACTCTTTCTGACGCAATTTTTAATGCAATTGGATACACCTCAAGGTTGTTAAGACATCCTAGAGTTTTCCCTGTAAATTCTCAGATAAAGAGTTTTTAGAGGTTATTTCAGGTAAGTCATAGAATCACAGAATACGCTGAGTTGGAAGGGACCCACAAGGATCATTGAGTCCAGCTCCTGGCCCTGCACAGGATCATCCCCGAGTCACACCATGTGCCTGAGAGGATCATCCAAATGCTTCTTGAACTCTGTCAGGCTTGGTGCTGTGACCACCTTCTTGGGGAGCCTGTTCCAGTGCCCAGCCACCCTCTGGGTGAGGAACCTTTTCCTAATACATAAACTAAACCTCCCCTGACACAACTCCAGGCCGTTCCCTCGGGTCCTGTCCCTGGTCACCACAGAGCAGCGATCGGTGCCTGTCCCTCCACTTCCCCTCATGAGGAAGTTGTAACTGCAGTGAGATCTCCCCTCAGTCTCCTCTTCTCCAGGTTGAACAGACCAAGTGACCTCAGATGCTCCTCTTATGGCTTTCCCCTCACAGCCCTTCACAAGGATTACCTTTGTAGCTCCCCTTTGGACACTCTCTAACAGCTTTATGTATTTATTATATTGTGGCATCCAAAACGGCACACAGCACTTGAGGCTGAGCCTGCACCAGCGCAGAGCAGAGTGGGACATTCACCTCCTTCGATGGCTGGTGATGCTGTGCTAAAACATTAATGTTGGAAAATTCCTCCAAGATCATCAAGTCCAACCTTTGACTGAATACCACCATGCCCACTAAACCATACTGCCAAGTGTCACATCTAGTCAGGTTTTGAATGTTTCCAGGGGTGGTGACTCCACTACTGCCCTGGGCAGCCTGTTCCAGTGCTTAACCACTCTTGCAGTGAAGAAATTTTTCCTAATACCCAACCTGAACTTCCCCTGGCCCAGCTTGAGGCCATTTTCCCTCAGTAGTCCTACTGCTAGTTGCCTGGGAGAAGAGGCCAATCCCCACCTCATCACAAGCTCCTTTCAGGCAGTTGTAGAGAGCGATAATACCTTCCCTGAGCCTCCTTTTCTCCAGCCTAAACACCCCCAGCTCCCTCAGCCGCTCCACATGCGAGTTGTGCTCCAGAGCACTCAGTTGCTTTGCTGCCCTTCCCGGGACACGCTCCAGCGCCTCAGTGTCCTGAGTTAGAGCAGGAATCTCGCTGTTCCCTGCCCGGTCCATGACTGCCCACGGCGCTGGAGGGAGAGCGGAGCGCTCTCCTTTAGGCAGCAATGACGGGGCACTGCCCGCAGATGGAGCAGCTCCCGCAGCCAGGGACCGCCAGTAGGAAAGGCAGTATATAGCTATGCTTTCTATGGGAGAAAATGCGGTTTATGACTATGCTTTCTATGGGACAAAATGCAGTATATGGTTATGCTTTCTATGGTAGAAAATACACTTTATGGTTATGCTTTCAATGGTAGAAAACATAGTATATGGTTATGCTTTCTATGGTAGAAAATCCAGTATATGGCTATGCTTCCTATGAGAGAAAATGCAGTTTACGGCTTTGGATTCTATGATGGAAAATGCAGTTTATGGTTATACTTTCTTCAGTAGAAAATGCATTTCATAGCTATGCTTTTGACTGGCAAGACAGTCAGCCCATTATGTGAAGTTACCCGTGCAAAGAATTAAAACTTACTTAAAGGCATATAGAATGGAGGAGGAAGTAAAAAGAAAATAAATCTAAAACAGAATACCACATAAATCCCCTTCCTTTTAATTCTCCTCTACACTCACATCCATGGAAGTGTTTCCCTCCTATTTCCCTAACTCCGTAAAACAGCAGAAGGAATGCAGCTCCCTGCTGCAAGTGTTCTAGTAATCTCAGCTGGAGACACACAGACTCCATGGCTTGGCAGGTAAAAGACTTTTACAGTTAATTTAAAAATGCATTGTTAGAGGTTTAAAATCAAGCAAAATGGAAAAAAACTGTAACTGATTTTAAAAATTCTTTTTCCAGGATCATTTTTAGTACTTGCTTAGGCTAAAACACTTTTTCCTGTATTTCATGTTTCTTCACTACCAGAGCAGTTTTCTTTTAAGTGCAACAATTCTCCCACGTCACTCTTTCTGTCGTGATTGTTTCATCCTGGCCTTTTAACTGAGGTCAAGTGCATGTTTGATATTTCATACCTTTTCTGTCTAGACACTGTCCATAGTGTGCACTTCCAGAGGCACAGACTCCCATCTGAAAAGGCTTTTCTGTTGATTAATTTTAGCTCTCTTCACTGTGGGCTAATTATCAATGGAATCCTTTATATTGGGAACCATATAATCAGAACATTAATCCCCAAATCTTCAGTGGTCCTTGGCAACCATACACAAGAACCATGTTACAAAAAATCACATGCTTTGCTCTCACTTTCAGTCTCAGCTTTAACTTTTTAATTTCCCATAATCACAAGCTGTTCAGAGTCTTTCAGGCAACAACTCACAAAACATGGATTGTGGACTATTTACCTCAAGGCAACACAGCATTGATCAGATATACCCTAAAAACCAGCAAATTACAGTTATAGCCAACCACCACCACAAAAGCAACAGCATCCAAGAGTCCACCAAGGTTTGCAGAGCAAACACACTGCGAATTCCTCCCTTGTTTGAATTGCTAATACTTCTGTATTCAGTTAGTTTGATTGCTTGGTTAATGACAGTGTTTCACAATGACTGGAACTGATAGGAATTAACATTTTAGGAGGCTTTTGTTTTGCTCTGCTGCAGGTCACTCCGAGAAATATATCTAAGATGCGGCAGTAAAGATCAGCAACTATACCTTCTGCTCATGTTTGGATGAGCAGCTCTCTGACAGAATAATTAAACAGGTTCTCTGTGATTTCAGGACCCACAGCTAAAAAGCTCCCTTCTCTCTCAGTGCCCTACAAGAAAGACTTTAACAGCACTTGAAGATTTTGTTCAGTGCCTTAGAGTGTCACTAAAGCATAAGGACACAGTAAAGTGCTTCGAATCTCTCTGATAATGTGATTATGCCATGATAATCAGGCCCTCAAGAATTCTCACTGTTTCTTTTGAAGTCTGTGTGGACGAAAATCATGTTTTCTATGCTGAAACAAAGGACTTGCCTTCACTGCTAAAAAAGCAGCATGTTTGGTCACTCAGTAGCACTCCCATGAACTGTTCCAAGACAAGAGCGTTATAAAGAGCAGGCACGGTGGTGTGCAGGAGTAATTCCAGGATAACAGCTCAGTGAAGATTCAGGTTTTATCATAAGGTAAAATTAGAGAGCTCGATACCAGGTGGAGCTACTGTCTGACCTCAAGGACCTTGTGGTAAAAAGTTAAGTGCCTGGACTTTAGTGTACCTTGGCATCAGGATTGCTCTTATTCAAAGGATAAGCAGCATAAGACTTCTCTTAGCAGAGTAGAAAAGCTTAAATGTAAAATGGGGATTGTATCAAACAAAAACTACAATTAATCAACATAGCTCCCTATTTTTAATCTTTAATGTTCAATATGTAGTCCAATAGCCTGTAGAAAAGCCATTAGTAATTACTGTAAATGGTATAATTTTGTTTTCCTGGCTGCAGGACAATTGTTTTTAAAAATAGGAAGATCACAGACTGCTAGTAACATTCAGCAGAAACAAGGCCAATTAAATTACTGTGACTTGTGAATGTTTTCTCAAATGTCAACTAGAATTTCATATATTTGAAAACTATGACCTGCATTCTCAAACATATTTGTGCACCAGGCTTTTACTGTGCTGCAACACTAAGTGAGATGCCTGTCTGTAATCAATAAGATCCTAGTAAAAAACAGCATTATTTCTTTACATACCCAGGATGTTTTCATAGATAATTTCAGCATTTTGACAAAGTTCGTGTCACAAATTCAGCATGAATCATATGCATCTCTGTTACGCACATACCCATTGCAAACCATTAAAAATACACAGCTGGCTCAAGACATACAGCTTTTCATTCTCAGTGTGTGGTAAGAGAGAGGAAAAAGTGGCTGGAACAGGAATTTCCCGTTGCTCCTGAATCACCATGCTGCAGAAGGTGGTAAAACCAATGGCCTGAAAGTGCAATTAGATGGCAGTGTCTTTCAAAATGGAAAAGGTTCTGCAACATATACCTTCTTCCCTACACCATTTAAATTCATCTGCATCCCAGGGTGTCACGAGGAAAGTCCAGTATGGTGGGTAATGATGGGGCCTCTCTACTGCTACACAATCAAACACATCACAGTTTCTCTATTGTCCCTACCCCTTTTGCCAGCTCTAATACCCCACATACATTTTCGCCCACTGAAGCAGAGCTGCTACACATAGCATTGCAAATTCCATGCATTCCTTATTTCCCATTGCCTCTGTGAGCTTGGAGAATAAAGCACAAATCTATTTGATTTGTCTGTTTGATTTGTCACTGTGCAAAGCAACACACGTGGCAGTGATATGGAACCACTGGATACGTCCCTTATTTGAAGGACAAAAACCAAGTACATATTTTACAGGAGAACAGTTCTACTGGCCTGAATTACTGTCAAATACCAGCTCAGTGATTCATCACCACAAAAGATACTGGGACTCACTAAGTGAGATAAATCTAGCAGGTCTAGTAACTAAGCAGAAAATACTACTGATCAGGAATGGCAGAACTTCGGTTAGTAAATTTGTAGACTGCCATATCAAAGCATTATTAATTTTCTAAGCAAAATTAAGTTCCTGGGTATGACAAGAGCAAACTGAATTTAAAGATGCTTATGTTTTCTCAAACTAACACATAGTTTCTTCTCTATGAGAATTCAGTGACCATATTTTTAAAAAGCATCTTATTCATGTTCTCTATCTCTTCATCCATTATTTCCCCCATAAACCATGTTTTATCAACACAAAAAATTGCCACTGAAAGACTTATTTCATGAGAAAAAGCTTTGTAGTTGGAAGCATCTCATGTTTGTTTGAGTACATTAAGGTAAACCGAAGAGCCAACCATTAACTCACTATGGCCCTGAAAATGTATGTTCTTACATATTCCAAGCAGAATCCATCCTGGAGCTTTTAAGGAAAATCTATGTACCTGATTCCAATGTCATACAGGATTGCCTGTACAAGGGACTGATCCTTCAGGATGCTCTTTCACACAACCAAATGGCATTACCCATTTAAATCGGGGACATTCTCTGACCAGGGACACCACGTTACAGAAGGCAGCACACGAATCACGCCGAACTCGGATGAGGTTCCTGTTGGTGACTCCCAGTGCAAGGCAGCCGAGTCCAGCAGTGAGCAGCATGACCGTGGGCCAACCACTTCCACTCTCTACCTCCATCTCCTGCCTTCTCCTCGGGCTGCCCTGCCTTCACAGCAGGATTCCTGTGGCAGTGGTTATCTCTTGCCAGATAGACAGTGACTAACACAAGAGAGTGCTGGTCTCAGCTGGGGCCCCACCGTTCTACTGTAATAGTAATAATTACCGATGAAAACCCCTTCACTATTTTCCTAAATTACAGGTCAGGTATCCAGTGCCCTGCTCACATTCCAGAGTAAGTAATTATTCTCCCTACTGAAAAATGCTTTGTACTTTTAAAGAAAATTATTCTTCAGTTTTTCTCCTAAAAACTTAGGTAAAGTCATTTTCAAAATGGTTTCTTTATTTCTGTCATACAGTTTACTGTTCCTTTACACAGCTTTTTACCCACACACAGCATGAGATGAATCCACAAACTTGTATATACAGACAGAAATAATGGACTGGAAAAAAACCCTGTGCAACAA